>OZ012612.1:19111990-19240214 GCA_963942555.1 Aleiodes leptofemur
GAGGCTGCGCGGGATTGGTATTGTTGGGAGTAGGGATGACCTACTTACAGAACCAGGTCTATGTCGGCCGGATAAATATTGTCCGAGTTTGCGCGAAACTACAAAGTACGCGATGATGATTTTCCTTGTTTTTTTTTTTTCAATTTTTTTCAAACAGACACAAGAAGGGCCAATCAATGTATCCACACATCTAGCCCTTCTTCAATCAATTATCGTAAATAATCAAAGTACTTGGATAATTTTAGGAAAAAAAAAACACGCGGATATTCGTAAAAATAATAACTCGAGAAGATTAATTGACATGGTGTTCTGATTTCATTAGTATTTATTTGAAAATACTTTGGCTCCTTTTTTTTATTTTATTTTTAGCAGGTTCTCTCTTATGGCCTCGCAGGTCTGGTGGGTCTTGTGGTGAAAGTTACGTTTGAATGAATTTGGAAGAGCCCACCCACTCTCGAGAGTGAAGCATTTTCGATGGTTTAATGAAGGGTTACACAAGATTACGTCACACGTGAAATCGGTGAAATAAAAAAAAAATTTAAAAAAGAGGAGCGCTGATTTTATTTTAAATCCTCTCAAATAAAGATGATTGGCAGGAATAATAAGATGATGAACAACTGTTGTTCCAGAGATGAGCTCTGATAATATTTAATCACGAAATTAAAAGGAAAAAAAAGAGAAGAGTTTCAGAGATATGATGATGATGAAAAAAAAAGGGCCTGGCTTGGACAAGCCATGGCATCCAATACACAGGGCTGTGGCTGGGTCAACAGCAACGCCGTTGGCACTCCCCCGGCATTCGATGTGGCGCGCTCAACGTTTTTCCCCACTCTCTTTACTCTTTCTCACCCCCTTGTCTCCATAGTCTCTCTTGTGCCTCCCCCCCCCCCACCCCCCCCTCTGTCCCACCGCAACTTCTTTATCATTCCATCTTTCTTATGGTAATGCCTAACTCTCTTGCTCGCACTCTCGTTGCTATTACGAAGCTCGTCCGATGTGCACCGACTACTGGGGCCGTCATAGTGGGGAGACCCACTGACCCAGTTCGATGAGAACATGACGCAGTCCTGCGACTCGTTCGCGCGCTTTTTTTTTCTCTTCTTCGTACGTTTTTTTTTCTCTTCTTATTCTTCGCGTTTTTTTTTCCATTATTTTTTTTTTTCATTACATCTTCGGGAATTTACCTCGATACATGGAAAATTAATATCAAGTGGATTTCTTTGGAAATAATGCAAATTATCGGAGTTAATCGTTTAATTTGAAGAGATGGAAATTTTTTGATGATTACAATGAAAAGCTGAGGAAATTTGCGGTGGAAAGCATTTGTCAGAATTAAATTTCGATTTTTTTTGGAAAAATCCATTTTTTTGGACAACATTTGAAGAGGTTTACCTTTCCAAAATTAATCAAAATCACTGTTTTGGAAATATCTTGGGTTCTATTCGTCGTAGCTCATTGGGGTTGCAAGCAAATGGAAACTGAGCTCAATTGCGATTGATTTATGAGGGTCTGAAGAGGAAAATATCAACTTTTAATGTATTTATACAAACAACAGTGATTTTCATAAAACACCCCATAAAGACCTCGAAAATTGATAATTTTCTCAAAACCACATGAATCGATGGCAAATGAGCTCAGCTTTCATTTGCGCGCAACCCCAATGCTCTACGACCGATAGAACCAAAGATATTCCCAAAATAGTGATTTTTGTCAATTTTGGAAAGAGTTACGCCTTCAAATATTGATTGAGAAATCAATTTTTCAAAGAATCAAAAAAAATCACTTTTGGCACATGTTTTCGACCGCAAATTTCCTCAGCTTTTCGATAGAATCATCAAAAAAAAATCCACCTCCACCATTTCGTCAGAAATTTTTATTTCGTCCTATTCTTTCCCCAACTATTGAGTTATATCACTGATTTATTCTCAATTTAATTATTTGAAAAAATTTAAGATTGAACTGAATTCAAATGGAAATGTTTTGTTTCATTGACGATTACCTGCAACCCCTCTCGAGCAAGTGGGCGTATTTTAGAGGGTACACAGTAGATTTTAGTAACCAGGCAAGCATATCGACTTCAATATCGACAGAGGAAATCCTGTTTTACGCCCTGTGGCCCTCTCTGGTGCACCTGAATGCTCCAATACCTTGTGTGTCCTTTTGTTCAAAATTACATCGTTCCATACGCCCATCGATATATTATAATGAAAAAAATATAAATAAAAATACCTTCACCCTATTATTTCTCTATTTAGATCACGAAATCTTTGTTCACCATTACATCGGGATTGAATAGAAATTTTTTCGTTGATGAAAATGTAAATGGGGTCTATTCAATAACACCACCGGATATGTACTATCGGAGGGGAAAGGGGGGGGGGGGGGGAATTTTGGGAAAAAATAAAAATCAAGAAAGCAATGAAGAATATCACTTTTTTCCTCAATTTTCTTATGTAAGAAATCACAAATGATTTATGAAAGAAGAGTGAATATTTGCTCGTGGGAGTTTTAAACGAAAGGGAAACTCTCCACTCTCAGTGCTGGATGCACGAACGAGAGGATGTGGCACGAACGAGAGTGAAAGCAGTGACCTAGAAACCCGTAACTGCCGAAAAAAAAAATATAATGATTCTCTTATTTTGTACCCATTCTCCTTACATTTTTATATTTTTTATGGTCTACAGTTTTCTTGATCACCGATTGGTATATTGAGAGCAACAGAAGATAGAAAGAGATGGACTCACTACTACAGCAGTGTCATAACCCATCCCTGTCCTAACCCAATTTTAAAATTGTAGAGAGCTCCAATTCCCACTTGCTCACCCAACTCTTTTATCATATTCGTGACACATCTAATTATTATCGCTTTAAATATTTTTTGATTTTTTTTTTTTTAAATGCCTTACTCATTCAGGGTCGTGAGTGATAAACACCCCATGATCAGGGCACGATTAGCAAGGTTGCCCAGTAAGTCCTTTACCCGTATATCCGAAGCGAAATTATACCGTCATTATCGGCAATGACTATTTCTGTGTCGCAGTATATATTTTTTTTTCTCAATTTAATATTAAGGAAAAATCCTATGCAATTTTTCATAATATCCAATTTTTTTTTTCTCCGATTTCACCTGAATAGAAAGATATTTTTATACTATTTAAGAGTACTTCTAAATAATTTCACATCATTCAGCAAATAAAGCCTGTCTTTATGAGTATCTAGTTAAGACATTTATGGTACTTTATTTAGGTAAATTACTTCAAAGTGTGTGAGAAAATGAGATTTGTATGATTTTTTTTTTAATCCTTCGTAAAATAGAAAACTTTATTGTAATTATCAGCGGTAATCGTGAATTCCAATGTATTAAATATCACGATATCTCAGTACGTTTTATCATTATTATTATTATTATTACTTTTTTTTTTATTTATTCTCTACGTTTTTTTTTTCTCCCTCTCGATTTTTTTTTTCTTCTCTCGTGTGTCTCGAGCACAAGTTTCTCGTTTGTGTGTGAGAAGTGTGCCAAGGCCCTAACGTGCCCCACTCCGGCGTTCCCCATTTTCGAAACTAAAAGTAAAATCTAACTTCATTGTGTGTCTCTTATACAAATGTGAAATCATATGGAAATTATAGAAAAAAAAAGTTTTTTTTTTAGAAGAGGACGTGTTAAGAGGCGCGTAACCGTAATATATATATTTTTGTCGCACTATAACGAAATAATGGCCTACGTGTGAGAGAGAGAGCTACTTAGAAAAAAATTTAGAATTATTTTTTTTTTTCCTAAGTTTTGGGATGAGTTGAGCCTCACTTTTTATAGTATTGGGCAACAGACTCACGAAATCATCTTTCGAGACTTCGGGGCCTTTTCCAACCGTTATAAAATCATTTCTCAACAATTTTTTTTTTTTAATTATTTATAATACTCTTTTTTTTTTCCAATGACAAAATGAAAAATACGATAAAACGATGAAGATGGAGGCACTTGAGATCTAACGTGTCAATGCAAGTTGATTCATACACACGTACACACTGCAATGATGCAGAGTAAAGTGATGTGATATATACACATACATGTATGAGAGAGTCTCGCCAAATCCCCCCCATGTGGGTAACTGTGTCAAGGTCGTGTGAACTGGGTCAAAAACCCGTGGCTGTGATTCGTGGCAAATTTTTTACAACTCACAAAAAAGACTCAAATTACATCACCATCTTCAAATAATTTTTCCTCTCTCCCATTTTCGTTATAATTTTAGAGTCACGGGTGGATTAAATTGTTTGGAGGAGAAACGAGTAAATTGTGGCTAGTAATCTGTTACGAATCTCCATTAATTTATTATCTTTTGGAATTAAATAAAAAAAAAAAAAGAAGTGGTGGGGGAAACAAAAATTCATCAAGAAAAAGATCATTACATCATTTCTCAAGGATATCATTCTTCAAATTTAATTTACAAAAAAAATAACGTTGATTAGGTTTATTATTTTTTCTCAACATTTTTAAAGATAAATTCTCGAGATAATGAAGAAATTGAAGAAATGAAAAAAAAAAAACAAGTCAATTGAAAATTTTTCCCTAAATATTCCACAAAATTCCCCGTCATTTTGTATACCTGGTGAACTGGCAGGAGGTCTATCGGTCAGGGGTGTCGTGCCCCTAAGGTCATAAATAATTCTACAGTAGGATAAATATTTTGAGTACCATCCCCTTTCACTTGGGTACAACTAACCGAGGCAAAGTAAAATGTTAAGAGTGACGGTGGGTTACGGTGACGAATTATTGCGTGCTATTCACCAACGGTAGTTTTATTTTCTTCCTTTTCTCAAGCTTCCTTTTTTTTTTTTCTACCGTTTTTCCCCAGTGACCCAGTGCCCCGGAGAAAATTCATCTTTTCTACACGATATTGCACCATAGTCGGTAAAAATTTTGTAAGGTATATCTATATATTTTGAAGAAAAGGGAGACCCATCAGGAAACTTTCGCCTCCACTTTTGTGTAAATTTTTACTGTCCAAATTGACGGTAGTACAGAAAAAAAAAAATTTAGTGAGTAAACCCATGGAAATTGGATTTTAAACGCTCAATAAAAGAAAGAAAACACTGTCATTTCTTTCTTCTTCTTCTTCTTCTTTTTCTTACTTTTTTTTTTCTTTTTTCTTTAATTTAAAAAGTTTTTTAACCAAGGTTGAAAATCGAATAAATCCTGTACAGAGGCCAATGATAATGAGGAACTCTAATGACCCGCATATAATTTCCCTTCTGAAATTATTTGCGATCCAGAGCATCGTGATACTCGTTTCTCTCTTTTTCTCTCTCTTTCTCTCTCTCTTTTCTTGTACGAGAATCCGACTATGGCGATGCACGTGACGCGACACAAAATACCCGCAAAAAGAATTACACAATTTTCATCCCAGTGTTGTAATAAACCCTGAAATAACAATTTTATTTTTTCTTTAATTTCAATTGGCATTTTTCAACCTGATTTATATGAGAAATTACCAACAGATATACGTCAACTAAAAATTATAATAAATTTTTTTTTTTTTCATTTCAACCAAATGTTTAATGTAATCAAATGAAATTTATTCAGATCCTTAGACGGTGTAAACTTTCTATTACCTTGAATTATATATTTCAAAAATCAAAAATTAAAAGTGAAGTTAAAAAAAAAGACGAACATTTCATTTGAAATTATGTAATATAGCATCTAAGTTGATGGATTTCCCCCAATTTCTATTTTTTTTCTTCTTGTCCATCTAATTGATATAATTGAACAGATTATTTTTCCTCGATCACAAAATGTCAAATTAATTTTCTAAATTTCACTGTGATACTCGAATATTACAATATTGCATAATAATTAGAAAATAATTAGATAATCAATGTGACGACAAAATGAAAGAGAATCTGGTGAAAGTCCATCCTCTCTCGTGCTCGTTACACTTGGGTTAGAATCTACTTGATTCTGAAAGGGGAAATGTGGCTCAGTTAGTTTTTACTTTCTTTCTGTTAGAGCCTCAAGTATACATACCAGGGCTTTCATTGGCAATGGTACTACTTACGTTCGTTACGTTGAACGATTACGAGCAGACAAAGACAGTAGAATTCCTAATCTATTTTAATTAAATTCCCATTGAGATGACGAAAGTAATAATGAATTTAAAAAAATTACGTATAAAATGATTCAAATCAACCAGAATGAGGGAGTTGGAGCTTGATTTTTTTAAGAATTTTTATGTCTGAATGACAATAACTGTTGACAAGATTCTTTATTTTATTGAGATTTAAAGAAGAATTTCGATGAATTTCAAATTAAACGAAACAAATTTAGTCCTAGCCTTTCGACCAATAGATTAGGATTTGGGAGTCGAAGGAAAAGAACACGTCTATGTTTAATAAACACGTTTATGTTTAATGACAATAACTGTTGACAAGATTCTTCATTTTACTGAGATTTAAAGAAGAATTTCTATGAATTCCAAATTAAACAAAACAAATTTAGTCCTAGCCTTTCGACCAATAGATTGGGATTTGGGAGTCGAAGGAAAAGAACACGTCTATGTTTAATAAACACGTTTATGTTTAATGACAATAACTGTTGACAAGATTCTTTATTTTATTGAGATTTAAAGAAGAATTTCGATAAATTCCAAATTAAACAAAACAAATTTAGTCCTAGCCTTTCGACCAATAGATTGGGTTAGGGAATCGAAAGAAAAACATGTTTATATTTAATAAACAACAATTTGATTTATATTTCAACTATTTACGCTATTTTAATGGACGTCACACAATCAAAGGACACCTGAGTCATTCTAACACGATAAATATATTACTGAATAATCTGTATTTCCTGTTTGTTAGTAAAACTCTTTGAAGAGTGATTCAGGGATAGTATTCAAGTACTTGGCACTTGAGAGGGCGCCTCTATCGAGAGGGGAAAATAGTTGTATCCGGGTCAAGTTGAAGAGTTCGCAGTGACGAAGGACGATCGGTGGTACCAATTGCATGTGTACGGTATAGACAAACCGAGGCCAATACTAGTGGTTGGAATTACCGAGGGCTCGACGCTCGACATTTCTGTGCATCACACAGACTCATGCAGCATGCACTAAATTTATTTTTAGAAACACTGAAGCTGAGAATCGCTTCTTTCGTTTTTTGCCTCTTTTTTTTATCGTCACTTTGAATTTCAGCAAAAGCCAATTTAAAATAAATATATATACTTATTACGTTTTTTTTCGAAAATATTTATTTTTTGGATAAGAAATGTAGGAGTAGCCTTTTTTTTTTCTTCATTATGCGTTTACTTGCAAGTACACACACAATGATGTATATGCAATAATCATATGGTTAATAAACGCTTTATCAAAAACGATAACGAGCGCCAGTGCGATAAGGTATGTGGGTCATTTTGATACGTATGACCTGATTCTCCTATTGTATGGATATATAACGTAAAACTTGACAGCTGAGGTCTGTCATGTACAAACGCGTGCGTCTCTCGGTGTGTTGCTGATTTAATCAGAAATTCGTGGCTATTGAGTTTCATAATGATTTTTTTTAACAGGAAAACGAAGGTCTTTAAAAGCCACTGAATTAATTAATTGATGCATGATTATTGGATTTTTTATTTAATTTCAAATTTTGCAGAAAGATGAAATCCCATTATTTATCCATTATTTAATCAAGAAATGGAGGAAAAGGAATTTATTGCCCAGAAAATTTGATATTTCATGAAGGACAAATTCCTAGAGATAAAAAGGACAATAGTGACGGCGTAGAAAATACTAGGTGGGGGTGTTTTGACCCACTTACCCTGTGAACTTGAGCTACATGGGTGTTAGTGCAAATAGTAAATAAAAAGTAGTGGGAGGTACATATATCTAACCCAGTTGCACGTGCAGAGAAAAGCGATCAAGTACGATGGGTATATACAGATGGATTTCACGTTTGTGAAAGAAAAGAAAGAAAATAAAAAAACTATTATAGATAGAGAATGACGGGGGTTGGTGGTGGTGTAAGTGGAGCGTTTATTCGAGGCGTCGTGACAGCCACATTGTGATCGATGCATCGTATTTGCATGAGTAGATGGCATAAGAATTTCCTATGTTGTTCATGTGTGTGAGACACAGTGACGCTTCCGGTTGTCTAAAAACTGCGCGATTCAATGGCTCAAACGTCATTACGACTATCGATCAATTCACAATTATTTGAAGAAAAAGACAAAAAAAGAACATAATATAGAGCCTTTTTTTTCTTTCTTTCTTTGTAATGACGTAATTTATCAAAAGTTAAATTGCATAATGTAATTGAATGAGGAAAATATCTTTGTATTATTAGTTTATCAAGTTATTGAGATTAATTGATTAAACAGAGTTTATTTTTTTGGGGATATTCATGTTCTTTCTTTCTGCTGATAAGAAGATTTCATCGGAATTTAATTTTACTCACTCGCTCTCTTTATCTCTTTTGCCTTTTTCTTGGCCTTTTTTATTGGATGGCTCAATAATCAGATTCTGTTGCTATTTTGATATTGGAAGAAGCATTGGAACGCTGCATTGATTAAATTTTCTGAAGATTGACGTTTATATGGATGGTAATAAGCAATAACGTCTCAATCAATAGTTTTTCCAAAATTTTGTAGATGGCTTATTTGGATTCAGAAATGCTTGTTTACTGAAAATACACTGTCAAAATATTAAAGAAAAAATGTTAGTTAAGACGTTATTGCTTATTACAATCCATATGAAATTCATTCAATTTATGACAACGGTTTTCATTCTAGAATTACAAAGTTGGGTTGGAGGACCACTGTTTTCTTGGAATAAGCATTCTGTGAGTGGTTAATGTCCCTCTAGTGTTATTCGAGCTGTGCCCTCAGTCTTCTGTGGGTCTTTGTTAGGTTTCACTACGTAAATTTAACGTTGCTCTCAATATGTCCCATTGGATTAATGTTCTCGTGCTAATTTCCGTGTTTACAAACATCCGTACTCTGGATAATTTTAATGAAATTGACGTTTTCAATATTCGAGAATCAGACCGAAGAAATGGAAAACGAAAATGTGAAATTAGTGAGTAATAAAAATGAAAGGTTCCTCCAAATAATCGGCAGATTCATGGGTTTTTTTATTGTTCTTCTGATTCTTCTTTGTTCTTTGTCGACAGAATGTGGAGAGTATCGTTCACAACTTTCACAAAAGAAGGAGGATCGATGGATTTCGATTGGGACTCGAATCACTGGTGGACAAAGCGTTCAAATTGGTGAACTTCCACATATGGCTGCTCTAGGATGGTTCGAAAAACACCTTAAATTTGTTCATCGTTGTGGAGGCACACTAATATCGGATAAATGGATCCTAACAGCTGCCCACTGTACTCACAATTTCATGTAAAGTACTTTCTTCATTTATCATTAAAGAAATTGACATTCAGGAGTCCAAATTTTAAAGAAATTTATCAATTTTCAGGAGAAAACGAGGAGTAGCTCGATTAGGAATAAACAAGCTGAGTGATATTAAATCCGGATTGATACTTGGAGTAATTGAAATAATTCGACATCCAAACTACAGATCACCAAAAATGTATGCGGATATTGCTCTAATGAGACTTGCTAGGTCCGTTCGATTTTCTGACGAAATTCAACCATCTTGTTTGTACCTGGAATACGGCAATTCACCGCAAATGGCAGTGGCAAGTGGGTGGGGCTCTTCGAACTATGGTAATTCTGCTTTTTCCTACAAACATGTTAAAATGAATATTTTAAAATTACATTTTTCCTTCAAATTCCATTGAATTAGGGGAGGAAGACGTTCAAGAATACTTGCACCAAGTGAAATTAGAAATAATTGACACGTTGAAATGTGCATTGGCTTACAAAAAAACACCTGCAATACCGCATGGAATTGTTCCAAGTATGTTATGCGCTGGTGATCCAAGAGGTGGTTGGAGAAGAGATACGTGTCATGGCGATTCTGGTGGTCCTCTCCAAATTTTTAATACGAAGGATCATGTGTATGAGGTCGTTGGCATTACGAGTTTTGGTAAATTTTGTGCAGCACCGGATTTCCCGGGTGTCTATACCAGAGTCTCTCATTACTTGGATTGGATAGAACCGATCGTATGGCCAGAAATGACGTGACATATTAATCAAGATTAATCAATCTTCTGCATTCTTTAACATTAAATTAGCATATTCAAAACCTGTAAATTCATTCACGCTACGAAATAAATACTTTGTACGAAAAATCTGTGAAAATAGCCTTTGTTTCATGCCTACAATAATTATACCGATCACAGCCAACGAAATATACGAAGTAATATATATAGATATATATAGGTATATATAGAAATGTGTTGGGTTGTGCCTCAGGGAATAGAGGGGGCGGTGAGACCCTACGCCTGCGCGAGACTCGTCAGACAGTTCTCATTGACCTAGTTACCCGGTACACTTGACCGTATCTCGCGTCTCACCTCTCCTCAGACCCTTTCAAAAGGGTATTTTATATGCATTAACAATTTGTGTCTCTAGCAAGTTCATGTACGTGCCATCATCACAATTTTCTACTCTCGAATTTTTGTCAAAAAAATATTTCTCCTACTTTTTTCGGCCTGTTTGCAAGAAAATTTATTGAAAAAGTTCAGGGCTTTTTTTTTTGACATTTTTGACCCACTTGCGTATTACCCTTGACCGCATCACGGATGGTAGTGCAACTCTCCTACTCTTTCAGGCCATAAAAAACACGTTAACGTCCATGCAGAAGGAGAAACATGCTCCATTAAAGTCTGCAAGCTCTTGAAAATAGTTTTTTTTTTTTTTTTGAATGATTCAGTCGTTGGGAGTAATTATTTAACAGAGCGCGAGAAATATTTCGACCTGGAGCATTAAAAAAATGAGAATTATGAACGGATAATTTGGCATGAAGTTTCGCAAGATCCCTCATGTCCTGCATCAAAGTATACTCTGGAGATTCCTGCATTACTCTGGGGAAGGGGACGACTGTACGGTTACTAGACTGCAGTTCCGGCCTCCTATGTACCGAACATACATACTGAGGGCTCACTTGAAATAAAAAAAAGAGTCGACCACAAAGAGGCCCGGAACAGAGAAGAAAAAAAAAACCCCAAATAGATCGAACGATCCCACGAAATTTGATTTCTCGAAAAAATTTAACCTTTTTAAATTAAACTGGGTCAAAGGAGAGGCGTGAGACGAGGGTTGGAAGAGGCTGAAGCCTCTGAAAGGTGGAGGTGATGAACCGGAAATGAAAGGAGAGGACAAACCCATAGTAGACAATAAATTCACAAAGTCCTCTCTACTCTAGACTTTGAAAGAAATAATTATAAAGTCATTGTTAAGCCAATTTCTGAATTTAACCCATTTTTTTCACTTCAAATTCAATGAAAAAAAGCAGACGAATGGAGAGAAAAAAAAATGATTAAATTAAACGATCGTGCCTTCAAATTAAAACTCAAAATTGTGGAGAACTCAAATAATAGTGATTGAGTGGCGATTGAAAGCGATCGTCAAAAGATCATTGGTATGGGACATATGTTTGTGTTTAATAACACGCAGGTAGAGAGAACCAAAGGGAGCCTGTTTTTTTTTTTTCTTCTTTTTTTTTACCTCTGTGCTTGCCTGATTGGTCTGTGCACACAGTGTTGAGGTATGAATATTTTTCGGTGTTTGTAGTTGTAAAGTAACACGGTGTTGCACTGGCGTGCAGCCTTGAGCCTATTCCACGCACGAAAGCCTCCACCGCACGCCTGGCTGAACGCTGCACTTCGTCGAGTGTCCCATGAATTGCACGAAAATGAAGAGAAAAAAAAAATGGGCAAAAATGCTTTTTAGGCTTTACAGCGATTCTTCTCGGCGATTTTTCTACCGCGAATGAAATCCCTTTGACTGATCGCGATTTGATCAAAGAAATTGGATCAGCCAGGAGAACACTTCGTGAGCCAATAAATTTTATACAAAAAGAGGAAAAATAAGTATGAAAAAGTAAAAGTTAGATATTCAAAGGAACTCGCGGTCATTCGTTTATTACAATTTTTCTTTTTTTCCAAAAACATCAATTTTACATAACTGTTAACAAACTCTGTAATTCAGACAAATATAAAATTTAAATTAGAAGTATAAAAAAGTGTAAAAAATAATGTACTCGATCGTATAAATTCTATTAATTCAATCGTGAGAATCTGCGGTGTTTCGCGGCATTTGTATGTATATGTATAGAAGTTATATACATCTATAAGATTGTGGAGAGCCTCAACGGCAAAAGCTTATAGCAGTGTGGCGTGAACATATACGATGTAAAAGTGGAATCTAGGCCGATATAAATAGGCTGACGGCGATGGAATAACAGGTAGCCTTTAGGCGTCTCGGATGGATGGTAAATAACGTAGAAGCGTGGGTGTGAAAATATTCCAAAAGAATGGACAAATTCTTTTTTTTTGAGAAAATCATGAAAATATGTAAAACACTGTTAATAATAACTTGCATTGATGTGTTTAAATGTGTTTCGTTTCAATTGCAATTTGCGAGGGACAATTGAGAGCGAAATCTAAAGAAATGGAGGAGAAAAAAATAATTGAGAATGAGGTAAAATATAATAATGCAGGATATAACCGTAAGAGACAAAGTGTGTTTCGCTTGAGTGCCCTTGCTCGCTTTTGTGATACTCGAGACGAGTGAATAATGCCATTTTATATTTCACACAATCAACAATCTTTGCTGATAATTATTTTACATTAATTTCATCAGGATAAAGAAAGAGAGAAGAAAAATTCTCTTTAATTCTTGATAATAACAAATTGTTTACAATCATTTCAGCAAATTTTTTAAACAATTTTTGGGGGAAGTAAATGATTATTCTGACCACTGCAATTACACGCTTTCTCTTTGCATCAATCTGGGGGGTCGTCACTTTGTGCAGAAAACAAAAGCATCCTCTGGTACATAATATACACATTATTATTATTTCTTGGGTGGAGGAAGAAAAGTTGCATCCTGTAAAACGACGAGAAACCGGAACACATGCACTCTCAACGTCAACAAAGTTAAGTTTTTTTAAAAGAAATAGAGGGAAAAGGGAGAAACGAGGTTTTGATGCATTTTACCACACCCAGTAAATTTAGCATTAAATACCTAATTTTTCAATTATCATATCATGATTAAACACAAATCGAATATAAAGATGTTTAATGAAAAAAGTAAAATTAATCAGTTCGAAAAATCTTGTATGAGTGAAAAATTTATGGGAGTTAAATTTATTCATTAAAAAATAATATAAATATCATCTGACTGTAAATAATGAGAATATTCAGCATTGATATAAATTCTCAATTCCGCCTCTTCCCCACTTGCATATTTAACATTTCAATAATTAACATCATGATAAGAAGAAAAAAAAAGTGACTTGATTAATGAACAGGCACTAATCAAGGAACTCTTGAATTCTTTATCACTCTGCAACATTGAAGTTTATGTATTTAATAACATCAAGCTGTAAGAAAAAAAAAAAATTCTATTATAGGCTAATCTCCGGCTCACCTATCTCAACTGACCCATAACGAACGTAATCTCTGCGTAACGCGTTCACGGGTGCGTAATTACGGTGGGCTCACACATTCACTCTTGTTTCACCCTTCTTCCCCACTCTCATTGCCTCATTGTCTTTGAAATACTACACATATACATTTACCTCTTTATTTTATTTTTTTCGTACTTTTTCCTAGATCGATAGCACTGATATGTTAATTATCCCCGTGAGAATCCTGTGTATTCTTAATTTTTCTGTTTTTCTTTATTTGTATTAACCCTTAATAGTTCAATTAAAGACCGGAAAATACTGACAATTAAATTCCTTTTTTTTATCAAGCTGTCTCTCTGTTATTTCAATTTTCCAGCCCTCCAGGGACTCTTCTAACCCGTTTGAATCTCTAGGGGCTTGGCCTAGTGCGTTGGCTGCTGCTGTACCAGCAAAAGAATGAGAAAAGAAAGAAAAAGAGACAATAAAAAATAGAGTGCACTTTTAAAAATCCAATAACTAGATAACTATGCCAATTACAAACAATCTAACATATAAATAAATTTTAAAATAATCAGATTGAATCCGACTTCAACCTCCAACCCTGCAATCCGGGGCTGGAATTTGGATCAAGGAGGGCTCACTTTTTTGCTGTTTACCAAAGCGTAACAAAGTTTATGGAGTTCACACACGGAACGACCTGTATACAACTGTCTTTGTTTTATTGCTTGTATGTAGATTTAATGTTGGACATCGGACATTAAACAAAAAGAATTCATCGAGTATAAGCCATTGAGAATTAAAATTCATACGTGAATTTTTATTCTCTCATTCTTCTAAGTTTTTTTTTTCTTCTCCTTTTTTTTTCTCCAAAATTAATGGGATATGTAAAAGAGAAAGCGAGAGCTTAAAGCATTTGAATTGAATAGAAACGTATTAATTCAAGATTATGTCGGATGGGATAACATGAAAGATTAGCAATCAATTTTTACGTAAAATTGGAGGATGAAAATGTGAATCCTCGTGGGAGATTGCACAAAAATGAAAAAAAAAAATAAAAAAAAGGAAAGATTAAAGAATAGTAATTGCATAAAAATCAGTGAGTATTGACGCAACCCCAGATAATTTTTGTGTAACCCCAGATGCGCGTTATGATGGAAGAGAAAATAAAATCGAATTGTAGTGAGTGGCTTACACAGGTATATTTCTGAGTGAGGGAAGAGGTAATCAAGGGAGAGAGGGGAGGGGGGAGGGGGAGAAAAAAATCTTCTCGTTTCGTTTCGGCTTCGTCACGGACAGGCGCTCGGTAACACCGTACTATATATATATATATATATATATATATATACGTACATACATACATACTCTTTGATATTAACTCATACACAGAGTCTCTCTCTCTCTCTCCCTCCTTTTTTATTCGTAGTGTGTGCCCTTGACACAGTTTCTCCCTGCGACAGAGGAGTCTCTCTGCCGGGCTTGTGTTTGCGCACACTCGAGACGAGGCTTTTCCGGCCTCTTCAAAAAAGAAAAAAAAAGAGGAAAAGACTTGCACACACAGCCTGTCTTTTCAATTAATTACAGCAAATAAACTTATCGAATAGATGGGGTTAGTTCCTAGCTAATAAAAAAAAAGAATGGATATCAAACATTAAAATAATAAATTTATTATTGAAAGAATGGATTTTATATTCTTTGTTTTTTAACATTGCCACTGAGCCGGATTGCGCAAAGCTCCAATCGTGGCTGCTCGACACTATACACACGTGGCCACCCGTGAGCGCATATATATGCCAACACACTCGGCACTAATACGACTTTAAATGAGAAAAAGAAAGATAAAAAATCACATCAACCTCCCGCGCACAACTGCACACATTTATTTATTTTTTTTTTTTCAATTTTTTCTGCATTTCTATGACAAAAGGAAAGGGAAATAGAGAAAGGGCCGAATGCTGTTATCCTTAATTGCCATGTGCTTCTGCGCATGGAATTTATTTACAACGCAATGGCTTACCTCTGATCTATGATAATTGATATTTCGTTTAATTTTATTTAACTGGAATATATTTTTTTTCCATTAAACTTCCCTTTCCTCTTTTTTCATTAATTCAATTGACTTTCAATTTTAATTTGTAAAAAAAAAAAAAAAATTTAATTTGTATCAATTATTGTCTTTAATTGGAGTGGAGTCTATGTTTTTTTTTTCGTTAATGTTCCTTCCTTCTCTACTCCAGTCTAGTCTGATCGATGATGCAGTTATGTGGGTGAGTACACGGAATAAGGGGGAAATGAGGGGGGGTAGTGGTGGCAAAGAGATGAGAAGGGAATGGAGAAAGAGGTCGAGCTTAAAGTGGGCCAGGTTTACTCGGTAACTGTGTCAACGACTATCGATTTTCCACACACAGTAAACTGCACAACCCCACTCCACATTCCATCCCCTGCATTCTTCATCCCCCTTCATAACTTCGTCATAGCATACTTAAACAAACTGTTGCAATGGCTCTTTCTCTCTCTCTCTTTCTTTCATTTTCCCTACTTCGTCAGCATATTTCGCGAGTATAACAAATTTATCTATTTTTCTGCGGTTAAAAATAAACTGAATTAGCACACATGCTTCCAAAGTTCTTCAATACAAGGGGAAAATAAGAAAAAAAATTTCCATGTATTCTCAATTTTTTCATCTGACACAAATGCTTCAGAGAAAATCCATTTTAGTGAAAAACTTCGTCTGAAAAAAAGTCTCGTCACATAATTATACAAGAGTCTGTAATACGTTGTGTGTTGCCCTCAAGCAATTCTGCGATCGCATATTTGAGGCAGGTCGGTAATGTTCAGAATTATTATTGTGTGTGTGTGTATTTGGAGAAGTGAAACGAGGCGACCTGCCTTACCACCGATAAGAGAGTTAAAATTATCCTCCCAAAAAATTTTTGTCTCCATTCTTTTTGCGAGTATCTGATAAAAAGTAATGACGAGTAGTGAGGCATTTAATTCGAAGAGAGGGGGAAACATGCGGATTCCTTCTACCTCGAATTAAAAAACTTCATTCAATTGACTCCGAGAGATAATTGAGCCTCCCATTTCCCTCGGACAATTTTTTTCCTCTTTTTAATCAACTTAGAAGCTCGTCGAGACTACTCGACTAGCTGTCCTAATGCTATTGTGATAATTTATTATTTTCACTCGTCCAAGTTTATAATTAAGTGTGTATCAAATGAGAGAACGTTAATTAACGCCTGAATTTATGATAGTTGTGTCAGGTCAAGTGTAATGAGGTCGATCGATTCTCTCTAGGGTTTGTGTCGCTGCTTAGGACACAACCCCCCTTCTATTCATTGTAGCAGTGTATTTATGATTGATAAATGATACGTTAAATTATGGCATGACCTATGAACTCTATAGTAGAGTATTGGCTCGATATATCGGGTCTTAGCAACAATGTCTTGCTTTTTACAACATCTGGGATATAGTCGAGGCATTCAATTATTTATCACGACCCCTATACACACATTCCGAATCTATAATAGTTACCAGTATTGATAATTAAATTAAACGGATAATTCTTCACAAATTTTCTTATTTAAATTATATACTCTCTCATCGACTTCATTGTCTCTTCATCCTTTCACTCTCGACAATTTTAAAAGAGCACATTGATAATTTGAAGAAAAAAAAACGTAAAAATTATTATGTATGTATGTGTGTGTATAATCTTTCTCGGTCTGTGGCGGCTTTCGTTTTCACCCAGCCTACTTGTTAATCCGGTGAGTCAATAGTTGTATAACACTGGAACTGCGATGTTGCGCAACAACCATTGGTTTCCCTCGCGACCTACTTGCCCACTAAACTAGACACACATTCTTATCCCATTGCTCTCTGTACAATATACATTGTCTTGACCAACGTAGCTATTTATTAATTATTATTCAATAATTACAAGTAAATCATCCAACATTTACTCTATCTTCTATAGGTAATTTCACGCTTTTAATTTGTTGGAAGAGAAAAAAAAATCATTATCCTCAAACTCGTGGTAATAATCTTGTATTTGTCTGTATTCAACAATTTTGATTAATAATTTTACGTTCATTTGAACGTGAGTATTGACTAACAGGTAAATTTTATTGTGAAAAATTTGACTCTTCAATACTTTATCGAGGGAATGAAATAGTACTTTTATATCTCAAAATTTTCAAATTGAACTGAAAATGACCGATAAGAATTTTATAATCATATTTCTTTGAAAAAGAAGATTTTAAACGATTTTTTTTACCACTTTTAAAGCTGTTTTTTTCAATGGAATTTCGAAAGAAATTTGATGTGAGCAAATATAGATAACTCGTAGCGTAAAATCAAGAATGAATTTATACCAATGAGGAATAAAAACGTGTTTAAAATTGTTTTTCCAAAGATTTCGAGAAAAAAAAATGGTAATCATTTGCTTGAAAATTATTTTCAGTATGTTCGATAAATGTCAATGAATCTTCACCTTCACACGACCGATTGGGAGCGGTATTTCTTCAATTTTTTAAAAAAATTCATTTCCCACTCTTCTTATACAGAAAGATCAGCAAAATTTGAAACCCACAATCTCGAGAATAAGAAAATAAAGATAATATGAATCACGAGGCTTTAAAAAAAAATACAAATCTCTGATAAAAACGTAAAAAAAAAGTGAAACAAAGATTAAAAAATTTCTAAATTCAACGAGACGATCGAAGATATTCAATCTGATTTGCATTCAGAATCTAAATATCCAAGGATCGCTTGAATGCGCGCGCTTATAGTTACTATAACAGGGAGTGAAATTTAAAAAGGGAGAAAAGAGGGAGATACGTTAGTACAGAAACCTTGAGCTCGATACTTCGATCCGTTTCGGCGACCATTTACCAGCGCTGAAACGAGGGGCCTTTAAGTCACATTTGCCAGTCCCCCAAATGTTGCAAAAAAAATAAAAAAAAATAAGGGACAAAAAATGTATCAAGTCAAGCAAAACAAATGAGATATCCGACTCCACTCACTCAATTAGCTTTTATCAATTTTTCTCACGAAAAAAAAGAATAGAAGAAGAAAGGACACTGTATCAAATCCGGCTATCATTGACAAATGAGAAGAAAAAAACTTTGTTTAAATTTTCATTAATGCCTAGTATTGAGAGTAAATATATTCAATACGAGTGCGCCATGACACACTAACCAAGTGGTCGAGACCCACTTTATACCCGGCTGACCTCCATCGAAATGGAATGGATGGGGTGATAATACTTGCGTTATTTTCAGCTGCCATGAAAGCCGTAGTAAACCAAACAGATTAAACTTGTGCGTTGGAAGTTTATAATGTACCAAAAGGCAATATGAATGCAATAGTCAAAACTGTACGAGAGCATATTTTTCTTGTCGAGGCCATCACGATTATACCACGTTGATTGCAAGTGTCTACGACACAAAAAAATCCTCGATGAATGTATCTCTTTATATATATATTATTATTGTAGATATTTTTTTTATTTTTTTTTGCCACTCTCAAAACAGCAATGATAACATAAACGCATGATTTTATACTGTCGAAGGACAATTTTATTGTCTCTGTTATTATTTTTTTATTGTTTTTCTATAATTCTTTCTCAAGTAATTCCATGTAATGATGAGCTACTCTATTTACTTGAGTTTTTCATTTTTTTTATTTAATTGAAAAGAGAAGCTTTGATTTCTCATTATATTTTTTTAATTAATAATGAGAACAGTATAATGATATTCATTCCATTGTGCATCAAAGGAATTAACCATCAACTGATTCAACAAATTAATATAATTTTTTTTTCACTAATTAAGAAGATGAATATGTCATGATAAAAGAATGCTTCCTCAATTTTTTTAATAACTAATTTAAATAAACTACATCATGTAAATTCATCTTTCAAAGCTCATTGTGTATGTGAGTGTCACAATTTTTCAGTGAAAAATGATACGTAATTTACGTTTGAACACGTCGAATCATAGCCAGGCGTAACATTGGGCGAGTTGAGAAAGTTTTTTCGGGTGTTTCATTTCATCATGCAAGTCCAGTATACTGGAGGAGAGAAGAGGGACACAAGAGGGATTGTGTCACCTTTTCTCCCTCCTTTTTATTTCGATCCATTGGTAGACTCGAGAGTTTGAAAGAAAAAAAAAAAGATTAAAACTTTCCTCGATAGGAATCATGAATGATTCGATATTGAATAAAATAACAAGTATGAAAGACGATAAATATTAAAATATTTGGCTTTAAATAATTTCATGTAAATTTTACTAGTTTCTATTAGTCAAAAGGGTTTATTTCTCTTTCTACTTTTTTTACTAACTAAAATCATGATCCAAAGAGTGTCCCAGGTGGGCATTAGCTAACCCAAACTGAATACATATATATTCTTACGCAAACTAGCGAAAGTAGGCGGCTACGTAGCCCCTTCAGTTCTCTCTTGTTGTAAAACGCGCTATATCTATATATAGGATGAAATAATACGTGAGCTCAAGCGCGTGTGTTAGCCGGTTGAGAAAATATTGCGACATTTGAAAAAAAAATTAAAAAAAAAAAAGCAGCCTCATATACCCAAACCTTAATGCCGAAAGCGAGAGTAAGGCCCGCTTCTCCCACTTAAATCTCTCTCTCTCGCTACATCGAAATAATCTCCCACTTGAAGCCCATCATTTCTTTTTAAGGAGGCGTAAAAAGAGAGAGGGGCACAAGAACCGGGTACCACATTATACCCGGGCCTTACTCAACACTAAAAATGCTGCAACCAATGAAAAAAAAAAAAACTGATGACTTCCATGACCATTACAATATCCATTTTCTCATTTAATCTAATAAAATTCATCGAAAGCAAAAATTGTGACCCAATTTTTATTCTAGTCTTCATATTAGACACTTTAAATCCATTATACATTTATTTAAAGCAACCTCAATTTTTTTTTTCCTAACCACATTGATCTGCTACTTTATTCAATACATGCAGAAAGCTATTGAATAATGTAATAAAATCTTGGTGACAAATACTCGTGAGATAACAATGCATTTATACTTTGATAAATTAAAATTTCGTTAATTTCAGGGAAATGGATGCTGTGAATTTGCATAAATGATTACGATCAATGTGATAAGTAGTATATAACTAGCAGTGGTTCACTATGTCCGGGTATATGTGGGATGGATAGAAACACTAACGCCTACAAAACGACCTTAACGAGAATGCAGAGCCACAAAGCATATATATATAGATACAGTAACAAATTATATTATAATTAAAATTCAAATGCTGATAAAATCATCTTGCTTTGATCATTTAATAAATTTATTTAACGAGGATGTATCATTGGACTTGTTGAATATTTATCATCAAGTTAATAATTATTTAGCATAAACCTTTGACACAAATATTCATTTAATTCTCAATGAATATTAATTTTAACGAGAATAAGAAATTACAATTAATTTTTATTTCTCAAATTTTTCGATTCAATGAATTTAATTTATGCATTGGCCAAATAAATGATTATCTGTAATCACTTCAAATTGAAATTATTCAAAATTTCTTGATAAGAATGATTTTTTTCCTCTTAAAGAAGAGCATCTCACTAATTTAAAAAAAACAAGCATGATCTTCTTATCTTGCGATAGATACCAAAAATAACTACAATGGACAATAATAATTTAATGATCAATAATAAAAGTTGGAAAAGAATATATATGTGCAAGTATCTAGTTGTCCTCGTGCTGGAATATTTATTTGAAAAATGAAGGAAAAAAAAATTGAAGTATCTAATATATCTGTTAGAAAAAAAGTAGAAAAGTACTGGGCAAGGGGGAGAGGATACGTACCGGAAGGTGACAGTATTTCCCCACCTTTTTGCACGTTCCCTTGTCCTCTGATTGCTGTCCCTGAGGGAGGCCTCGAGGGAGCTCTGTGCGCCAAGAGTGAGAAGCGCGTTGGTGGCAAGGATTTGTGTCATTGTCAGTGGGTAATCAGGTCAGTGGGCCAGTGGGACAAGTCACTTTCAATTTCAGTCCTTCTACGCTGACTAAACTTGTGTTAGTTGGATAACGCAGACGCAATATATGTATTAATGTGCGTGCATGTGTGTGTTGTATTTTTTTTTTATTTTTTTTTATTTTTTTAATCTTTAAAAAAATATACACACATGAAGCGCAAGTGTCGCCACGTTGTGGTAGTGTGAAGAAGCATGGAAAAGTGTTTGGAATTAAGTATTGTGGTGAGGTAAGGGAACGGGACACGCGCCTATCACGTCATGCGTCTTCGGGACGCATTTAATAGCGGACAAGCAATCATTAAGGGACCCACGCATGTACGAGAACTTTAGCGAACATTGCCGAGTTGGTTTTAACAGAGAGAGTGAGAGAGGGAATGCATGGGTTTTGTACAAAAAGTCTTGTATGTGTGTGTGTGTGTGTATTGCCACGAGATAGCGGAAAGTAGGACGCGTATTAAAAACCACGGACCGTGTCCCGCGTGCGGTGAGTTACTTCACGGCAAGCCGCTATTACCCAATCGAATTCGTCATAACTGGCACGGTATTGTGTGCGCACTAGCGCGGGAATAATTCCATTTTTTTGAATATTTTTTTTTTCAAACTATATTGTTTTTTTTTTATTTTTTACTTTTGTTCTCGTCCATGATGATGAATATTGAATTTTGATGTTATTGGGATATTGGACAGATGAATAGATAGTAGAAGTTAATTCTTTACATTTATTTCCTAAAATCGTGACGTTTCGCTTCTGATTAGAAGCTTCTTCAGGCTCTTTAGATAAATGTAAATTGTCATAATATTAAGATTAAAGAACAGTTCTGTTGCACTATATCAGTCTTCATTCTTTTCCCTATTGTTTTTATGTACGATTTAACAAAACACTATTTTAATAAATTGACAAACTAAACGAATTGACACAAAAAAACAATAAAAGTTTAATAGTCGCGATCTTAGGAAATAAATGTGAAGATTGACTTCTACTATTTATTCTTCTGTCCAATATCTCAATAACCTCAAAATTCTATATTCTTTCTTTTTTTCCAGCTTTTCAATTATACTATTTTTATTCTGGGAAAATTCCATCTACTGCCGATTACTGATTCATTGGAAGAAGGAGAAGAAGAAAATGAGATTGAAGAATCAATTTGTATTTTGTATTCATCGCTTCTTTTCATTTTTCATTTCATAATTTTCCATACTTTAGGAGAGTTTGAACATCTACGAGGAAAAAATCATTTCAACTTGTAGAAGCAGGCAAGAAATTTTTTTTAAATGATGCAATTCATAAATTATAGTGTGCTTGGTGAAGAATATGAAATTCGGATATATGTTTTTTTTTAAATGAAAGTCGCTTGGAATTAATGGGAAAAAATTGAGATAGGATATTTTTGATGATTCCATTGAATTCCTGAGGAAATTTGCTTTCGGAAAAATGTATCAAAATTGATTTTTCGGTATTTTTGTAAAAATTGATTTTTTCGATCAAGATTTGAAGGGGTATAGCTTTTCGAAATTGAGAAAAATCACTATTTTGGCCATATCTCCGGTTCTATTCGTCGTAGAGCATCGGGGTTGCGCGCAAATGAAAGCTGAGTTCATTTGTCATAGAATCATATAGTTTTTTGATCAAAAATATCGATTTTTTAGATACTTATAAAGCGAAAATTGATTTTCATGAATCGCGCTACAAGTACTTGAAAATTTGATTATTTTTATTCGAAAACGACATGAATCGATGGAAAATGAGCTCAGCTTTCATTTGCGCGCAACTCCAATGTGCTCCGACCAATAGAATCGGAAATATTGACGAAATGGTGATTTTTTTCAATTTTGGAAAGGAGTACGCCTTCAAATCTTGACCAAAAAATCGACTTTTTCAAAAATTTCAAAAAATCATTTCTGATACATGTTTTTGACGGGAAATTTCCTCGGGAATTCAATGGAATCATCGAGAAAAATCCATCTCCATCCGTTTTCTAGAAATCCCCATTTTCCTCCGAATTTGCTCCAAAATAAAATCTCTTGACACTCAATGTCAATGGATAATCAATCAACAATGATTGACTTGAATCAATTATTTATTAGATTCACGTATTTTTCCTATAAATAATTGATAGAATAGCAATAAAATTGAAATTAAAATCATTGACTCCAGCACGTGGGCCTTTCGCGCCACCTGTGGGAGCACCAATTGAAACGTTTTGAGAAGTTCTCTTTCTCTCTCTCGATCGGACTGTGCAGCGATGCAAGAGTCGATCGATCGAAGCGCCAGGTTCTCTCCACTTTCCATTTCATTTGTCTCTCGGAGGCATTCACAAGTTAAAATCCATTGAATCCCCGAAGACAAGACTTTGGCATTTCAGCTTATTCAACGAAAATTGTTCAATTCTTTCCAAATATTAAAAGCTCAAAAATTTTTTTCCTTTTTTTTTTTGCAAATCATTAGAATGGAAAGGGAAAAATGTAGTTGACGCATGAATAATAATTATTGTCGCCAGTATATGCCGGCTTCTCAGTATGTTATTGAGTTATTCCAATGCGAGGTTTATCAAAGTGGGTCAAGCGACTCAATACGAGTCCGCATATGTAACACCGCGTTGGAAAAACGACGTTCACGCACGCGTGGGAGTATATATAACATATTTATTATGTACACTATTATTACAGCAATATTAATATGAATTATATTATATTCACATGGTATGAAATAATTCAACTCTGTATTGTATCATGAAATACACGAAAAAGATGTGTCGATAAGTAATTCGATTTAAATAAATCACTAGGAGAAAATTGTTGGTTCATGTGATTTTCAACAGAAAAATTTCAATCTCTTTGAATGGGTGTGTACCACAATTCCAGGAAGAGTACCCGCTTGGAGTTTATGGTTGCTTTTGTAACGAGAGATCATTTCGCTTTCTATCATTAAGCTCTCTCTCTCTTCCCTTGGGTCCGGTCGCGCGTACAGTCGTAAAAGTAACGTGAAAAATAAACGAAAAACAGTTTTGGGCCAATGGAAATTGAATAAAAGTAGAGGATAGAGAGAGAGAGAGAGAGAAAAGGAGCATTACCTCGAAAAGGGTCTGTCAATTCGACTCCCGGTGAGAGTTGGGTCAACACTGTCAGGTATTGCACAACGTCTTCGAAAATTTTTCGAGTTGAGACGTTACCTTTTCATGCCTATTTATCCTTTTGTTAGTTGTATTTAACGACTGTATTTTTACCTCTCTTTGCCTGAATTTTGCACAAAACTAAGAAGGCACGCGACCGTACGGGAAAAATTATGGCCTCCTAAATTTTATTTTTAATGGCTCATAATTCAACTAAACGTAAATTGAGTAATTTAATTAGAAAATTTTAGTAGCTTCTACATGGCAATTGCATTAGAAAATTGGATAATTTGTATCAACGCTTGGCTGATAATTTTTGTTGCTGTTTTTCCTTTATCAGGCCAACGTATAATAAATAAAAGTTTGGATAATATCATTGACAAGTGAGAATTAAATTACGAGTTTCGCAGGAACTTAATGGGTTTAATTGATGGATAAAAGAAATGTTTCCTCGTATTCTTTCATTATCTGGTATTTTTTTATGTAGTCATCAAGAGCCAGGGGAAATTCCGATCGGAAATGCCTATAAATGAATTCTGAAAACTCCAATGCTCCTTTACATCATAAAAAAAAAAGAGAAACAATTACTCCATTTTTGTTTTTTCTCTAATCCAATTTGATAGATTTTTCAAATTGATAATTATAAATACGGAAAACGTTATTTTCGCACATCCTCCTACATTGCCCCTTTTATCTTCCACTGAGAGAACATTACCTCCCAAATTACATTACTACTCCTCAAGAGAGGAATCTAGCTGGTTTTCTGGCTTTTTTGAATAGTAATCCCTACGAGGACTTACGATCGCTCTACTGTTATGTAAGGAAATGTTTCCAACTACGATCCACAGAATTAAACGACTAAAATGATGTTTTTACTCTAAGTAATCTATTTCGACTTTTTTCTTTCATTTGTTCCTTTTTCTTTCTTTTATACACACGGAGAGAAATAGAATAATAACCATTACTATGTTAACATAGTAATCATTACTATGTTAATATAGTAATCATTACTATGCAATATAACAATGATTACATTATAGCAATGATTACTATGTTCAACATAGCAATGATTACCATGTTCAGCATAGTATTAATTACTATGTCCATAGGACTCATTGTTATGTAGAGTGTACTATCGCGACATAGCACTCAGTACTATGTGATATAGTAACCATTGCTATAACATAGCAACCATTACTATTTCTTTTCTCTCCGTGTAATCTTTTGTATTTTAATTAATTACTATTTTTCAAAATGTAATTTTGGATCCCCCTGTCCAAATGATAGCATGTATCAATCGACAGTGAATAAATAAATAAATAAAACGTTATTTTTACGTAAATTTATTGCAGTATGAAAAATTTCTAGAAACGTGTCAGCCACGCGTCTTTCCTACTCTCCATGTAATATCCCCAAAGTAGGGATGAACTATTCGACCCCCGGTTGCACTTTTCCCAGCGCACCTTGTCTGCCCCCTGTTTCTATCCGGGGGCAATGGGATAATCTTGATTTACAAGCAAACAAACATTTTCAAAAGTGAAACGAAGAAAATCAAATAAGTGAGGACACAATAATTTACAAAGTGGGGGGAGAATAGAGGAAAAAAGGGAGAGAGAGAGAGAGAGATACGGGTGGGGTAAATGTAGGGGAGCGTTATTTGTTGGGAAAGCGCAACAAGTGCAATTGACGCGCGTTCCCAGCAGGTAGATGTTGTGTCGATACCATTGTCAACACAGAGCCAGCGGGAGTTTAACCTTCGTAAAAGTGTCGCTGGCTTTACTTTATATACATGCACTTCTTACTTTTTCATCAACTCTCTTTTTTTTTTCTGTCACAAAGCATTAACACACAACTACTGTGACATTTTCATTCTATATTTACATAGTGAAAACTGTTGAGAATAGGGAAAAATACATAGTATTTCGGCACGCGACAGCCAAAATTTACTAAACAGAATTAGTTTCGGTGATTTTGCACACTTTTAATTTATACTTTGAGTTTAGAAGAGAAAGAAAAGGAAAAAAAAGGAAGAAATATGGGAAAAGTTTTGGCTGCATTCATTCAAATGAAGAGGCACCTGCGCAGACTAAACGAATCTATAGCCTGTAATTTTCTTTCTCCCTCACGAGACTCTTTTTTTCTTCATCTTCTTCTTATTATTATTATTTTATCCGTTTCCCTTCGATCCTCCAGTTACATAATCCGGCGACAGATGTCAGTAAAGAATGAACATAGCTTTTTTTTCTTTCGTTTGGGATAAAAATCGATTGAATAAAGGAATGAGATTGGGGGGAAAAAAAAGGAAGATGAAAAAAAAAATTAAAAGAGTTAAAGAGACACAAATAAAGTTGACACAAATGTGTCGGTTTGTTTCAACTGATGCGTGTGGGCAAAAGCCATTGGCGAAATGAAAATAATCATTCTCGATTTCACAGAGAGCCAGCATGACCTACATATCGGCTGCACATCCAAAATGCATATAAAATCCCCGGCAAAGAGGTTGTAACTCGGTCTGGCAGTGAAGGAATATAAAAATATGTTGTATACATATTAAAAAATTTTAACTCATCGTAGAATTCATGAAAGTAGTAAAGAGAACGACATGCATCATGTTTTACCCTAAAAATTTTTCTTTCACTTGACTTTTTTGTTAATTCTCTCTAAAAATAATTTCCCTTTTACACGCGAAAAATAAAGGGGTAAAAATGAAAAAGAACACAGAGGCGCAATGACTCGAGTAAGGAGAGCCAGACGGTCTCTTTGTCTCTTCCCCGTCACTTCCATCCCAACAAAAGAAGTGACTCAAAAGAGTAAAAAAGAAACATTATGAGAGCTCGTATGGTTCTCCCTCGCCGAGACGTTATTTTTTTTTTTTCCTCTTTTTTTCTCATTCACCAAAAATTACGAAATGCGACAAAAATGTGGAAACAGCAGAATTGGAAAAAATTACTCCTCTCTTTGTGCCTCATGAAATCAATTATCCAAGGGGGAAAAATGATACTGAAACAAAGTATTTTTCATTGTATACTGTAGGACTGAGGGAATGATATAAATTAATTGGCTCTGGATAATTCGTTGATTGAAATGAAAATTTTTTAAAAAGTAAAAGTCTCGTTTCATTCCCAGAGCCTCTGCTGCTGCTTTTTTCCTCGTACAAACCTAAAACGAAAGCCAAAAAAAAGAGGGAAAAAAAAGGGAGACCCATAAAAAAACCCAAAAGGGTGGGAGTGAAACGAACGGCCAATGGGGGACCCGAGAGGCATTAAGAGAGGTTTGGAAAGCGGTGTGTTTCGTCTTCCAACACAGACAACAAAGGACAGAGGACTTGGCCTCTCCCTGAATGACTCTCAGACACATTCACTCAGTCTCTCATCATCCACACACAGATACAGACACAGACATAAAGTGTAAAAAATAAAAAAAATGAATAAACACAAAATTGTCCCATGAACCTAGAAAAAAACATACTTGTAAACATGATCCATGAGTTTATCATCATTCATTGAATAATACATTACCTGTTGTATCATTGTGTACATCAGTAACTAGTGCCAGTCTTGTATTGGCCCCAGACGTCAGTACCACGTTGTTAATTCCACCGTCACTTAGCTGTGATGATGTTGAGGAGGATTCAGCCAGACTCGTGCCTGTTGCCATCTCCATGGTTCCATTAATATCACCAACTTGATTTGCCATTCGTTCCTCGTGCATTACAATTAAAAAAAAAAAAAAAAAAAAAACGTCACCCAAACTTATGAAATTGCTATTATTTCTCTTGAATAAAAATAATATTCACGCTCCAAAATAAAAAGCCAATACACGTTTTTCTCCTTTATCGTGTCACTGATAGTATATATGTCCTTTATCTTTGATACCCACTCACACATTTACTTGTTATTATTTTATTATTATTATTTTTTCATTTCCCCCCTTTGCGCGTTTTTTTTCTTCTTCTTCTCTCTTTCACTTTCCCTCTCTGTTCAATTCTCGAGCTGACTACTCAGAAAACAGAGGAGAGCCCACGCCGGTTGTCCCGTCACACTGTGAGGATCACCTCACCTCCGGGCACGTCTCGATTACCCCCCTGTGCATATACGACACGAAAGAATATGAAAAAAAACGAACTTATCCTCGAAAAAAACCCTTTTTGTAAAATCCAAAATTTGAATTAAAATTAAATTAATAAAAAAAAAAAAATCTTACTTCACTGTCCCCATAACAAAATTATTGTTTTTTTCCTCATAATTTATTAACATTTAAAAAATAAACGTCTCTGTCCCTCCTCCTCAACACACTGTTCCCTCCTCTCTCTCTCATTAAATTAAAAAAAACTGAATAAAAATATATATATATATATATATATGTATGACTAAATACGATCACAGTGTACAACACTTGTATAATTTTATATCATCTGTCTCTCTTTCTATTAAAGCCAATTGTTTACAGCATGTTTGTCTATATATATTATTTATATTATTCCACGTTTAGTTGTAAATAACACACAGAGTTGTGGTTAAGCGAAAAAAAATTGGTGCGTTAGACAAATGTAGGTCTGTAGGCCACTTCACTTACACTCTTTGCATCAGGGAGGGGAGGGGAGGAGAAGGGGAGGAGGGGAACACGAGCTGGGCACTCCCTTAGTCAAGCGAGCGTCCCACTGTGTGTCGTCTTTCGGGGGGAAATTCACTTTTCATAAACTTCTTTCGTATTATCTTATTCAATCGGCAACAATTCATTGACGAAAAATCAAATTAAATTGCACAATTTAAAACACACACACACATTTGACGTATATTCATGTTTATAATATATATTTAAAATGAGGTAATTTTTTATTCTTCTCTTTTTAAATAAAAAACTTTTTTTATACTGTTATTTTAATAATAAATATATAATTTTTTTTATCCCCAGGGCCTTTCTTGGCCTGGCACACACACTTCTGACAGCACAAAACGCAACCAAACGGGATCCCAGGGACGTCTCCACACATAAACTGGGAGGGGGGGGAGGGGCGACACCTATTTACACGGTTTAATACACTTGCCGGAAAAAGATTCTCCCCACTGTGCGCAGACGCGCGATTTAATTTTGTTTTTTTTTTCCTCTATTTTTTTATTATTTTCTTTGCAACTGCTTCTTTTTCTTTTGCTCTGCCTCCTTTTTTTTCGCACGTTTCTTTCTAGTTTCTTATTGATGAGAGAAAAAAATTGGGCAAATGTGATAGGATTGTGTATTAATACACATTTATCCGGAGGTATTTTCGATGGCGAAAATCATTTGACATTTATAAAACAAGGAAGACGGAGGCAAAATATGTAGATAGTTTGAGACTCGATCGTATGGAATTTCTTGGGTTGTTTCACGTTATACTGTGTTTGTGTATCTCTGTGTTACGTAATGAAAAAAAATGGGGACGATTTTATAGACGATTTTCTGCTGTGCGATTAATCGTTACAATACACAAATTCTAAAGTGTGTTATGTAGACATCTATTTAAAAGATGATTGCACAAAATATTAATTTGCAGATATTATTTCAATTTGAGATGATTTTATCGATGATTCATGGAGTTTAATGGATATTTGAGTTTATTTCGAGTTATGTTTTGCGATTGAATGAGAATTGGGGGATGATGAAGGGATGCAATACATTCAATGCTTAATTAAATTTAAAAAAAAATCACGAGACTTTCCCGCGAAGAGAAACAAACACGCGGCTTGATACGTCAGTGAGTACGAACGAAAGGGAAAACGTAAACTGTGCCAATCTCCTGCTTTACTCTCTCGCGTTCGACACAACTTTAATACTTTTTCTTCCTCATTTCATTGCAAAAAAAAAGATCATTGAATAGTTTAATAGCTAATTATGAATTCATAGCAAGTAAAAAATGAATTTTCCTGGAAACAACCTGTTTGCGTCATTGATTTTCTTTGATTATTCGATAAGCAAATTTTTTGATGAATGAATTTTAGAGTAAAAATCGTTTGAATAGTAGGAGAAACACCTTAATACGTTCCTGGATAGTATCTGAAAATGTCAGGGGATATAATCCACTCCGGGGACTTGATCCTCGAATGATCATTTTTCATTGATTTCCCCAGAGCTTGTTATCCTACCTCTACCTCTATCGATTCAGCCTCTTCATTCAAACGTAATAAACTTGGATAATTATGTTTTTTCTTCTCCTCCTTTTTATTTGATGACTCGGTCGCAGTTTGTAAACGACCGCCACACCTAAAGTAGGTCAGGTGTCACAAGACCCCCCATTCGTCCTGCTACAGAGCAATTTTTCTTTTTTTTTTACCGTACATTGCATAATTTGTCACGCGTGACACCACCAAATATAACGTAGTAAATAAAGAAGCTTACCACTGGCATAATACGTTATTTAATTTGTATTATATGGAAGATATTGAATTAAACAATAAACTTGACTAGCGTCTTCATTATTCTGCGACATGAGCGACACCAACGGTGGAAAATAGCCCGCGAATTTTTGAAAGTATTATTGGAATGAAAAGTAGAGGGATTTTATTATAAAACAAATAGGAAAAAGACATTTCATGATTATTGAGACATGGCCTCTTTGAAGAGTTGTCGTGAGATGATGAGTCTCTGGACCTGTGCTGTTCCCTCGTAAATCTGATAAATTTTTGCGTCTCTCATGAGTTTTTCAACAGGATACTCGGAATTAAAACCAGCACCTCCAAAAACCTGTACTGCATCTGTTGCACATTTGTTGGCTACATCAGCAGCATAGCATTTGGCAACACTAGCAAGTTTTGATGCAGAAGGATCATTGTTATCTGTAGCCCAGGCTGCTTTCATCCAGGCAAGTCTAGCGGTTTCAATGCCAATAACCATATCGGATAGCATGAATGCCACAGCCTGATGCTCTGCTATTGGTTTGCCAAAGGTTTTACGTTCAAGTGCATATTTGGTTGCTTCATCCAGTGCTCTCTGAGCGAGACCAACTGCTCCACAAGCAACTCCTGGACGAGTCATGTCAAATACCTGCATAGCAATCTTGAAGCCCTCGCCTTCACCACGCAAAACGTTATCTTCAGGTACTCGGACATCCTCGAATGTTATCATGCGAGTATCCGATGCTCTTTGACCCATATTCCACTCTTTACGGCCTGGTGTAACCCCTGGTGAGTTTCTATCGACTATAAAGCCTGTGAAAGCCTTGCTAGCCGGTGCTTTTGGGTCTGGATTTGTTCTGGCTAGGACAAAGTACCAGTTCGCTACTCCTCCACCTGTTATCCACATTTTTGTACCATTTAAAATCCATTCTTTGCCCTTTTTTTCTGCTCTTGTAGTTATTCCGGCTACGTCTGAACCTGCACCTGGTTCCGTCACGCAATAAGCCGCGAGAACAAGTTCCTCTAGCATTGGTCCCAGCCATTTCTTCTGCTGTTCCTTATTTCCAGCAATGATTAGAGGTATTTGGGCGAGGCCGGTTATTGTTATAGCTGTTGATATTCCGGTACAACCATAGGTAAGACATTCTGCCACGAGGCAACCGTCAAATATGTTCAATCCTAGTCCACCTGCAATTTTAATAACTTGATGAAGCTTGATTCCTTTTTTATAATGAAAGAATCTGGATAAAATGGAGCTCTGATACTTACCAAGTTCTTGAGGTATTCCCTTGTTCACGATACCCAACTCCCAAGCTTTCTTCACAATCGGCCATGGATATTCTCCAGTTTTATCATATTCAGCAGCAACTGGAATAATTTCCTCCCTCGTAAACTTATTAGCTGTCTCTACGAGTTCTCTCTGGGTGTCTGATAATTCTGGAATTGAAAATTACAATGATTATCCTTTTGTCTGGAGTCTTTCTTTTTAAATGAGGATTTACTCACGAAAACTGTAGCCACTGGAGGCTCGAGAGGATGCAGAGAAAGACCTGATTGCAGTGCTCTTGAACCCATTGATTAAAATCTGTAATAAATACAGGAAAGTGTTAATTTGAATATGCTGAATCACGATGGAACAATCAATCCAATCATGAGAATGTTACCTTTGTTAACATGATTTCAGTTTAAAAAAATACGCAATGTAAAAAAATAGCAGAACTGTGTGCTATTGTTAATTGTTCAGTGGTTAATGCTACATATCACGGTGTCGATGCTTATCAACTGACAGCGATTAATTGCATATGTATATATTATATATATATGTATATAATATATAGCGATTTGGAGTACTCAAAGTATAAAGTCTATTGGAGATAGCGACGAAATTTAAATTTAGCACCAATAAATATCCATATTTTGAATATTTTATTTATATTTCAGAAGATGTGAAAATTTCATGAATTCGAAACAAAAATAGAACTACTCGATAATTTCTTTTGAGAGAATAAATAAGAGATACTACTATTTTTCTACTTTTACCTCAAGAATCAAGTGGGATGATTCGTTGATTGTAGATTTTTATAAAATATCATTTTAACAAGTATTCTCAGTTGTAAATAAACCTTTAGTGAATAAATTAAAAATTTTCTTGCACAATAACAGTCATTGCTCAACAATATCATTTAAGACAATTTGGGGTTAGGTTCACAAACAGCTGACGTCATCTTCAGCGTCAAGCCACTTTGCGCGCGAATATTCAAAAATAATTTGAAAAAAATCTGTGAAACAGTATTTTGAAAAATATATTTTTCGAAAGTATACAAAAAATTTCCTATAATATCAAATTCATTTAATTCTTAATATATAGTCTTAGGATATAATTTAACATTTTTCAACAAATGAGAAAATTCTTTTCCCAACGATAATAAAAATAGTATTGCCATTAGATGAATTTAATTATCTCAACCAGACTTGGACATGGCCTCCTTGAAAAGATGACGTGAAATGATGAGTCTCTGGATTTGTGCAGTGCCCTCATAAATCTGATAAATTTTAGCATCTCTCATGAGTTTTTCAACAGGATACTCTGAGTTAAACCCAGCGCCTCCAAATATTTGTACTGCATCAGTAGCACATTTGTTGGCAATATCAGCACCATAGCACTTGGCAATACTAGCTAATTTTGTTGCAGCTGGATCATTATTGTCTGCAGCCCAGGCTGCCTTCATCCAAGCAAGTCGAGCAGTTTCAACAGCTATAACCATATCAGATAGCATGAATGCCACAGCCTGATGTTCAGCTATTGGTTTGCCAAATGCCTTTCTTTCAAGTGCATATTTAGTAGCTTCGTCCAAAGCTCTCTGTGCAAGTCCCACAGATCCACATGCAACCATTGGCCGAGTTTTGTCAAAAGTCTGCATGGCTATTTTGAATCCATCTCCCTCAGCACGCAGAACATTCTCTTCTGGTATTCTGACGTCCTCAAACGTCACCATGCGAGTATCTGAAGCTCTCTGACCCATATTTATTTCTTTACGTCCTGGTGTAACTCCTGGCCAGTCTCGTTCCACTATAAAACCTGTGAATGCTTTGCTGGCTGGTGCCTTTGGATCTGGACTTGTTTTGGCAAGGACAAAGTACCAATTGGCTACTCCTCCATTGGTAATCCACATTTTTGTACCGTTTAAAATCCATTCTTTACCCTTTTTAACTGCTCTTGATGTTGTCCCGGCTACGTCCGAGCCTGCACCTGGTTCTGTTACACAATAGGCCTGATGAATGGAAAAAAAAAGATTTTCCCATTAATAAATAGCTTTCTACCCCATCTCTCGTCTCAGGAACAAAGGGGCGTAAGTGCTATGCTTATGCATAGCACTTGTGCCTCTTTATTCCTAAGGTAACGTATTATTTCAGTAGTGAAGAGGTAAAACAGGATAAATCGACTTATCTTTGAGCGTCATTTCGAAGGAAATATCTCGGAAACTAAGCGAGATAAGGTGATATCATCTGTTTTTGATAGAGAATTTCAAGAGTTACAAAAGAGTTTTAGGGCAAAATTGCTCTTTTTCGGTTATTTTCTGAGGTATATTCAAAAATTTTAATGAGAAAAAAAGAGACTTATCTTGTTTTACCTCTTCACTACTGATTTGAGTCTTGTACAATATTTTTAGAATACTTACAGCTACAAGAGGCTCTTCTACCAATCTTCCAAGATACTTTTTCTGTTGTGCCTCATTTCCAGCAATAATAACTGGTGTTTGCTGAAATTATTGCGTAATTAGATAAAATTTCGTGCTAAAAAATAAGCATTGTTATCATTTTTCTTACTCCAAGTCCAGATCCTTCGAGTGCAGTTTTAATCCCAGTACATCCATAAGCCAAGGCTTCAGCGATTAAGCATGAATCAAATACATTCATACCAAGCCCACCAATTTTTTGAGGTACATGATTATATGTGAGTCCTAATTCCCAAGCTTTCTTTATGAGTGGCCATGGATATTCGCCACTTCTGTCGTATTGGGCAGCTACTGGAATTATTTCCTCTTTTGTAAACTTCTCGGCTGTCTCCAACAGCTGTTGTTGGGTATCTGTCAGCTCTGAAATAATGAGACATTCATTAGATTCAAGTAAATAGATCTATTCCATACTTTACTTACGATTAACTCCATTGAGTGAAATTCTGGTAAACAGATAATTGTTTATAGATTCTAGGCAATAAAAGGGCGATTTTCGTGATTTACTTACTGAAATTGTATCCACTGGAGACTTTGGAACTGACCGAAAATGCTCTAGCAGCTGTTTGCTTCGATATCGTGCCAAAAACCTGAGATTATTAAAGCAATATAGATAAATTCATTTTTTAATCCATCAAGTTATTGTGCTGATAACAAAAATCAAATTATCGTTTATCTATTTTTCGTAGTTTCCTTACCTTTGAAAACATATTTATAGATATGAGGATATCCTTTCAATAAGTTCAATGAATATTTAATTTAAAAAAATAGTGCATAAAACTGAATGAATCTGACAATTAAAAATTGTGAGACTGCAAATGTTTCACTTTGAGCTTGACGCTTCGAAGAAATCTAAAAGTCTCGGGTCAAAGTACAAATTACACTGTACATCATCTCTATACTTCAATTGGCCGTCAGCAAAAAAAGGCGCGTAAACTTGACTCAATTTTGAATAGTAGAGTTTGAATTTGGACGATTTTCAGACGTTTTCCAGGTCGTCTGTCATTTGAAATTATACAATGCAGCCATTAATATTGATCATTATGAATATCCATAGAATCGTAAAATTGCTCCATTTTTATTCTGCGATAGTAAAGATAATGAATGAACGACTTGTAAATTTAGAATAATAGTTGCGGCTCGAGGTGAAGTGGCTACTGGCAAAACCACGTGTTTTCCAAGGACGCAACTTCACAATTTATGTATCTGGTTGTTCCAGTGATATTTTCGAGCACAATCATTCATCATGGTTTATTGAATCCCATTGTATCTACAACTTCAATAGAATCTTGGTACAGGGATAGTTTTTTTTTCTTTTGAATGTTTGAAGATTTATATTCCTTTCTATGCAGTGGTACACGAGAAATAACAAATAGACATATTTCATTTGAATATACTAGAGGAAACGTTGGAAAAAAAATCGAAAGCAACGGAATTTGAGTGTTCTATATAACGAAAATTGGTTGAAATTGGTGGTAATTTTTTGGATAGAGTTTTTTCAATGATTGCATTGGAAAACTGAGGAAATTTGAGATGGAAAACTGACGTTAAAATTAATTTTTTGGATTTTTTGAAAAAATCGATGTTTTCGGTCAAGATTTGAAGGGGTTGATCTTTCCAAAATTGGGAAAAATAACTATTTTTGCAATATCTTTGGTTCTATTGGTCGTAGCGCATTGGGGTTGAGCGCAAATGAAAGCTGAGCTCATTTGCCATCAGTTCATAGGGTTTTGAAATTAAGATTATTGATTTTTCAGATACTTATGGGTCCTTTTCTGTTAAACAGTTTTTGCTCTATAAGTACCTGAAAAATCGATATTTTTAGTTTCAAAACCCTATGAATCGATGGCAAATAAGCTCAGCTTTCATTTGCGCACAATCCCAATGCGCTACGACCAATAGAACCGAAAATATTGCAAAAATAGTGACTTTTTCCGATTTTCGAAAGGTATGACTCTTCAAATCTTGGCTAAAAAAATCGATTTTTCGAAAAATTCAAAAAAATTAATTTTAACACTAGTGTTCCATAGCAAATTTCCTCAGCTTTCTGATAGCATTAACTAAAAAAATTAATCTCAGATCGTTTTCGTGGAATTCTAATTTTTTTCATTGAAAAATTCGAAGCTCAGTCGGTGATTTACCGAATCAACCGAATGAAGTTTCTCGAGGCTATAGCATATATGCATTACGTCAAATAAAGACCGGTGACATAAAATTGTAGCTAGTCAAGTGCATGCAATGGTCCTGTATTTATTTTAAAAAAATAATCATCTCTGAAGAAATCGACACATGAAGAATCACCCAACAATGCATAATCGTATGTTTTTATGAATAGCGAGAAACATTTTCTGAAGGATGAAAGCTTTGATACTTGCTTCTGCATTAAATACTTAAAAATATTAGCTTGAAGTACAAAGTGAGGTTAACATTGACAATCGTTATGTCTCGTTAGTGATAGTGTATTTAAATTAATTATTACCTTTATACAATTACAAATGGATATAAATATTCATCCATTGACGAGTAATCCAACTGCTGCATGGAAAGAACTGTCGCAGCATCAAAAAGTCATTAAAATAAATGCCAAAACACCAACAACTGATGCACCAACCAATAAAGTAATTATAAACACATGAAACAATTGAAAAAAATTGATAATTAACACTTTTTCCTTTGTTTACAGCTTCGAGTTGTGTGTATGAGTGATACTCACTCTTTAACGCCTTATATAAAATTCGAAATTCCACCAGGTGATATTTTTATCCATGCAGGTGACTTTACAAAATGTGGAAGTCTCCAAGAAGTCGTAGAATTTAATAACTGGATAGGTAAATAGTCAAACAGAGATCGGCAAAGAAAAAATTCGCATTTTTAATTTTTTTTATTTCTGTAATTTTCATCGAAAAAATTTTAATTACTTTCTCAATGAAAAATTTGGATTTTTAAATTTTTCATTAGTTTGATAATTAATTTTTTTTTTTAACAATTTTGATTACTATTGTAATTTAAAATTTGACTGATGGAATTTCATAATTCTTTTCTTTATTAAACTTATTAACATTTTTATTAGTTAAATTGAATTATAAATGTCATATAAGCGTCATTTAGATTGGATTAAATTATAAATTCTTATTTGTGTTACATTTAGTTAAAACTCTCAACTCAAAATTTTTGTCTGAAAGACGGTTATATTTGGGAAGATTAAACATAGTAGCGTTGATTTTATTATAAAATTAATTATTCCAATCAATTAATAAGTAAGAAAGAATCAAAATTTCGAATAAGAAAAAGAATTATAAAATTTCATCAGTCAAATTTTTAATTACAATAATAATCAAAATTGTTAAAAAAAAAAATGAATTTTCAAAGTAATGAAAAATTTAAAAATCCAAATTTTTCATTAAGAAAGTAATTAAAATTTTTTCGATAGAAATTACAAAAAATAAAAAAATTAAAAAATTAAAAATGTAGTCAAATAAGCTCATATTAATTTGGAAAAACTTAAATGTTGGTGAATTTTCAGGCAATTTACCTCATAAACACAAAATTGTGATAGCTGGAAATCACGAATTATCATTCGACCCAACATTTACTCATCCATTTACAACTCACAGTAGTGGAGATAGGCATAAACACATGGGGACCAGTATTCTCGATAACATTCCAACATTGGGAATGTCGAAAGACACTTTAGCTGAAGCTATACAAACTACCAATGTCAAAGATTATTTAACAAATTGTACTTATTTAGAGGACTCGGGTTTAACGCTCTATGGAATTAAAATTTATGGAACACCATGGTGAGATTAATGAGATCAATTAACAATTTCTTCAATTGAATAATGAATTTTTCGCTTTAGGCAACCGGAATTCTGCAAATGGGCCTTCAATGTCCCTAGAGGTGAGCCCTGTCTCTCGAAATGGCAGCAAATACCTTCAGATACTGATATACTAGTTACTCATACACCTCCAATTGGTCATGGGGATTTGTGCTGCAGTGGAGTACGTGCTGGCTGTGTTGAACTACTTACAACTGTACAAGAACGTATTAAACCAAAGTATCATGTATTTGGACACATACATGAAGGTAAGAATATCGAACCAACTGTTTTATTGAATCAATAAACTGGTGATTGATGTCAATCAATTGTTTTGGGCCTCATGTCAATGATGAGACCCATGACATTTACTCATTTTCACTGATTTGAGGGTATTTCTAGCAATGAAAACCATTCATCTCCGTTTTTATTCAAAGAGATTTTCTAAAATTGGAGAAATAAGATTGACTGAAAAAAAGTCGGTGTTTTTATGTGTCTTGGGTTAATGTACTGGAGAGACTGTGAAGGATTAATTCTATAAGTCCGTTCCTCTGGCAAATTGAGTGACAATTTTTTTCAGGGTGGGAGGCAAAGGTGTTTGGGAGCCCTCAGATCCGGAAATTTGAGGGACGTCATATTTGGAGGAAAGATGGAATTTTTTTAAGTTAAAAGTGTCTCATTTTTTGCCTATTTTTTTTATTAGCGCTGTAGGTGGCCGCAAGCGGCCGCCTCCGTTGATTAGTGGAGATTTCTATTTTTTATTTTAAATTTTGATGATACCTCCGTATACTTAGCAGATAGAAAAATTATTTTCAAAGCTAACTGATCCTTAAACGTTTCGGAATAGTTTAGGAAAGTTTAGGAAAGCATTTTTATAATTTGGGAAAGAGTCATTAATTTATTATTAATTCAAACTTTTTTCATGTATAGATAGCAGAAATAGCTATCAGAGATAGCAGAATTTAGGATTAGTTAGAATTCAGGCTCGGCCAGGCTCAGCCAGGCTATATAATCAAAAATAGCAATCTATAAATGCTTTCCTCAACTTCCCTCAACTATTCCCAAACGTTTAGGATTAGTTGAAATTGAAAATAATTTTTCTATCTGCTAAGTATGATGACTAAATAATTCAAAAATATTAGTTTCCGTACTGTCCACCAGAATGCGCTTTTGTCGATTCGAGTTCGACTATTTTCATTTCGAGTTCGATTATCCTTCAATTCGAGATGAAATCCGCCATGTTCGATTTTAATGCCCTGTCCTTTTTATGAAGAGACTAGCAATTCAACGCGCGCTTTGCGCGCCAGCATAAACAGCGATTGCCGAAATTTATTCTTCAATAATTAAATTTTCTATTAATTTGAGTGATTGGAGAGAATAGAATTACTGAAAATTAACTCTTCTCGATCAACATTTTCTGGAGACGATTCACTGGCAAAAATACCTTTTTTAAAACTCATTCATTACTGTAGGACCTTTTTCATCAGATTTAGAGCATTCCCTCTCTCTGTTTTCGTCTTTTTCCTTTCAAATCACTCAATATGCCTTCTATAGAGTCCGAACTTGCATGCAGGAAGTGGAAATTATGATCCGGATCGTTTTTTCATAAAACTTCCAATGTGTAGTAACTACGGACTACTGCAGGTGTTCTTTTCCAGCTGTCGGACCTCATTTCATCAGATTTGGAGCATCCCCTTTCTCTGTTTTTGTCTTCCTCCTTTCAAATCACTCAATATGCCTTCTATAGAGTCCGAACTTGCATGCAGGAAGTGGAAATTATGATCCGGGTCAATTTTCCATGAAACTTTCAATGTGTAGTAACTACGGACTACTGTAGGGGTCTTTTTCCAGCTGTAGGACCTTATTTCATCAGATTTGGAGCATTCCCTCTCTCTGTTTTTGTCTTTCTCCTTTCAAATCACTCAATATGCCTTCTATAGAGTCCGAACCTGCATGCAGGAAGTGGAAATTATGATCCGGATCGTTTTTTCATGAAACTTCCAATGTGTAGTAACTACGGACTACTGTAGGGGTCTTTTTCCAGCTGTAGGACCTTATTTCATCAGATTTGGAGCATTCCCTCTCTCTGTTTTTGTCTGTCTCCTTTCAAATCACTCAATATGCCTTCTATAGAGTCCGAACCTGCATGCAGGAAGTGAAAATTATGATCCGGGTCGATTTTCCATGAAACTTTCAATGTGTAGTAACTACGGACTACTGCAGGTGTCTTTTTCCAGCTGTCGGACCTCATTTCATCAGATTAGGAGCATTCCCTCTCTCTGTTTTTGTCTGTCTCCTTTCAAATCACTCAATATGCCTTCTATAGAGTCCGAACTTGCATGCAGGAAGTGGAAATTATGATCCGGATCGATTTTCCATAAAACTTTCAATGTGTAAAAGCATGGACCACTGTAGGGGTCTTTTTCCAGCTGTAGGACCTTATTTCATCAGATTTGGAGCATTCCCTCTCTCTGTTTTTGTCTTTCTCCTTTCAAATCACTCAATATGCCTTCTATAGAGTCCGAACCTGCATGCAGGAAGTGGAAATTATGGTCCGGATCGTTTTTCCCTTCATAAAAAGGACAGGGCATTAAAATCGAACATGGCGGATTTCATCTCGAATTGAAGGATAATCGAACTCGAGATGAAAATAGTCGAACTCGAATCGACAAAAGCGCATTCTGGTGGAAATTACGGAAACTAATTTTTTTGAATTATTTAGTCATCAAAATACTTAGCAGATAGAAAAATTATTTTCAATTTCAGCTAATCCTAAAAGTTTGGGAATAGTTTGGAGAAATTTAGGAAAGCATATTTATAATTTGGGGAAGAGTCATTCATTTATTATTAATTAAAACTTTTTTTATGTATAGATAGCAGAAATAAATTTTTAAAATATTGAAATTATTTTCATCTATTTGGAAGTCATTTGGGGATATTAAGAAAATGAGTTTCATCCTTTAAGAATCAATAATTATTTAATTGAAATGAAAATTATGTCTTGAGCCTCCAAGCGCAAGAAAATCTATATAAAACAAAAATAGCAATCTATAATTGCTTTCCTAACTCCCCCTAAACTATTCCCAAACATTTAGGATTAGTTAGAATTCGGGCTGAGCCTGAATTCTAACTAATCCTAAACGTTTGGGAATAGTCGAGGGAAGTTGAGGAAAGCATTTATAGATTGCTATTTTTGATTATGTAGCCGGGCTCAGCCAGGCTGAGCCTGGCTGAGCCCGGCTGAGCCTGGCTGAGCCTGGCTGAGCTTGGCTGAGCCCGGCTGAGCCTGGTGAGCCTGGCTGAGCCTGAATTCTAACTAATCCTAAACGTTTGGGAATAGTTGAGGGAAGTTGAGGAAAGCATTTATAGATTGCTATTTTTGATTATGTAACCTGGCTGAGCCTGGCGAGCCCGGCTGAGCCTGAATTCTAACTAATCCTAAATTCTGCTATCTCTGATAGCTATTTCTGCTATCTATACATAATATAAATTTGAATTAATAATAAATCAATGACTCTTTCCCAAATTATGAAAATGCTTTCCTAAACTTCCCTAAACTATTCCGAAATGTTTAAGGATTAGTTAGCTTTGAAAATACTTTTTCTATCTGCTAAGTATACGGAGGTATCATTAAAATTTAAAATAAAAAATAGAAATCTACACTAATCAACGGAGGCGGCCGCCGACGGCGCTAGTTTCATAAAACTTTCAATGTGTAGTAACTACGGACTACTGCAGGTGTCTTTTTCCAGCTGTCGGACCTCATTTCATCAGATTTGGAGCATTCCCTCTCTCTGTTTTTGTCTTCCTCCTTTCAAATCACTCAATATGCCTTCTATAGAGTCCGAACTTGCATGCAGGAAGTGGAAATTATGATCGGGCTCGATTTTCCATAAAACTTTCAATGTGTAAAAGCATGGACCACTGTAGGGGTCTTTTTCCAGCTGTAGGACCTTATTTCATCAGATTTGGAGCATTCCCTCTCTCTTTTTTTTTCTGTCTCCTTTCAAATCACTCAATATGCCTTCTATAGAGTCCGAACTTGCATGCAGGAAGTGGAAATTATGATCCGGGTCAATTTTCCATGAAACTTTCAATGTGTAGTAACTACGGACTACTGTAGGGGTCTTTTTCCAGCTGTCGGACCTCATTTCATCAGATTAGGAGCATTCCCTTTCTCTGTTTTTGTCTTTCTTCTTTCAAATCACTCAATATGCCTTCTATAGAGTCCGAACTTGCATGCAGGAAGTGGAAATTATGATCCGGATCGATTTTCCATAAAACTTTCAATGTGTCGTGAGCATCAACTCGCCATAGGGATGGACTTATGAAATTAATCCTTCACACTCCCTCAAGTATACGTCAACCTAAGATACATTTAAAAAATCGATTTTTTCGTCAGCCTATCTTGTTTTTCCAATTTTATAAAATCTCTTCGAATAAAAACGGAGATGAACGGGTTTCATTACGAGAAATACCCTCAAATCAGTAAAAATGAGTAGATGCCTTGGTTTTCATCATTGACATGAGACCCAAAACGTGCGAACATTCTCCGGATATTGTCACGACTAGCTTCAGCAACGTTCAATCTCAAGATATTCTGTTTTTTACAGGCTACGGGATATCTTCTGATGGAAAAATTATATACATCAATGCTTCTACCTGCGATCTAAATTATCTTCCTAGTAATCCACCGATTGTCTTTGACATTACGTTACCAGATGGGTTTGATAAAGGAAAGGATTGAAGTGCTCTAGTGAATTTTCAATTCATCTACATGATTCGTACTCGATTAAAAAATCCTCACAGGGTATTTATGCAAGAGAGGATAAGGGAAGTGAATCCTCAAGACGTTAATGAAGTCCTTAATTTATTTAGGAAAACTGATAATTTCTTATTTTATCAAATTTGAGGGAATGCAGACGTGGAAGGGACAATATGGAGTGTTCAATGATTGAATAATGAGCATGAACAAGTATGAAATTGCACGCATTTATTTATTTTCAAATTAAAAAAAAAAGAATTTGTTATAGTAAGTGGTGCTGACGTTAACACAAAAAAATCGTCTAGTCTTTTGAGTGGCAAGAGTTTTTTTTTCTTTAAATTTTTTTTTAAGAGAGAGAATAACATGAGATTACGATCGAGTGACAGATTATGACACCTGTTTACTCAGTGATAATTAAAATTATAATTTTAAGATACCATTGGTTCATTTCTAGTATCGTTTCTTTTACCCACTGAAAAATTTCGCAATGAGAACCGAAAAAAAGCATACTTATTCACAGAAACCATAAATCAAGAAAGAAGAAAAAAGAGACAGGGGATTTGAATAAAATCTAACTTATGAAATGTCCTAAAAATCACAAAAACATTGTATTTCCGATGAAATATGGAATACTCGCTCTCTGTTTATCTCTCTAGCTGTCTGTCTCTAATAAAAAAAAAAGAAGAAAAATAGAGTCGAAATGTTTTTTCATTGCTTCATTCCAACAATGTACTATCGACCAGTTGTAATCATCGACTTCATAACGCATATTCGCTTTTTGTACTTTATACCATGTAATAAATAGGGAAATTGGTATTACACTTCTAATTCAAAAAAATCTTTTACCTACCCGATTGCATGAGACCTGCTCTTTATTTCTGGACATCTGCGAGAGATCCGTACGCAATCAAATTTCCCTATTATTTTTATCTATTATTATGCATTTTTTTTTACTATCAAATTCGAAAAAAGTTCACTTTTTTCACATAAAAAATTATGGATCTCATCTTTTTCTCTTCATTATTCATTTACAGCCCAAAGAAAATAAGAGAAAAAAAAAATTAAACAATAATTTCAACTATACAGATGATTGTAAATAAACTTGATTTATTTTAATGAGAAAAAAAAAATCGTAATTGATGAATCTATCGTTGTCATTGGGACACGCTGTCCCAAATTATGATCACATATGTTCTATTTGTTTTTATTTTAAGTTATAAGTTTAATCTATAGAAATAAAAAAATTTCAAGGAGATTATTTATGACACTTTTTCATCATGTGTGCATGATTTTGAGAACGAAAAAAAAAAAAAAAAAATTCAGAGTCTCCATCAGGTTCGGTCTTTCTATTTTTGATTTAAATCTGAGATCATGGTAATTATTTTCCTACGATTCCAGATCGTTGACACATGTTTTTCTCGTTTTATTATTCATTCGATGTCTCAAAATTTTCAAAAGTTTACATGTCTATACTAGGAAGAAAGAAAAAAACAAGATAATGGATGACCTTAATATGAATTCAAACAGTTTTACCTGATCGATGGCATGGAAAATAGAGCAGAAAAACAAAGAGTACAAATATGCTGTACTGGGAAATTTTTTGAGACTCAATTCCAATTTAATTGGAAAACGTGTTATTTCTTTCATAATATTATGTTTCAATGACATTTGTTATGTTATGCTCACTCCGGTAATTTTTTCATTACTTTTTTTCTCTTTTTTTTCCCTTTAACTTAAATTTGAAAACAACAATAAATTGCTAAGAGTACGGTTACAATTTTGCTTCCTTACATAATAACGTAGTTGCTCATACAAGTCATCTCAATAGGGCACATTTGAAAACAGGTACGATACAGATTCTCCATTGTGAGTTCTTCTAACTGCCTCAGCAAACATCATGGAGACATCGATGCACTGAAAAACGTTCAAGAAAGTTTACCATATTATCAATAAATCCACTAATCTTCATTTGTAAAAAATCTTTTCAGCCAATTAATTTACCTGAATTTTGGGACAATCCTTCATGTGCCCATCTTGAGGAATGGTATTAGTGACAACAACCGCCTCGAAACAGGCATTATTGATTCTGCTTATGGCTGGACCACTGAAGATACCATGAGTTAGTATAGCATAGACTTTAGTAGCTCCTGCTTCAAGAAGTTTCTCAGCAGCATGGCAAATAGTGCCACACGTATCTGCCATATCGTCTACGAGAATTGCTACTCTGTCTTTGACGTCACCAACAAGTACCATGCTTGCAACTTCATTGGCTTTTTTCCTCTCCTTGTGAATAAGAGCAAATTCAACATTGAGACGATCAGCAATTGAAGTTACCCTGAAAACATGATAATCAAGTCAAATCATGAATTAAGATCACCCACTTTTCTCATTAGTAGCAATGAGGAATTTTTTGCTTCTTACCGCTTTGCACCGCCAGCATCTGGTGAAACGATAATACTATTTCGCCATTCAGCAATATTCTCTTTGATCCACTTGAGAACAGCTGGTTCAGCAAACAAATTATCAACTGGAATATCAAAGAATCCTTGAATTTGACTGGCATGAAGATCCATTGTTATAATATGATCAGCTCCAGCAACAGACAGCATATTAGCAACCAACTTGGCCGAAATTGGTGCACGACTCTGTAAAATATAACAATATTATTAATAAAAAATTGTATAAAATTAATTTTATCAATCGCATGAGTCTCCTCAAGTCCATTTGCAACTGGTAATCCCCTGTAACTTCAAAAATACCTATTAATCCTTCCTTTTAGTTCTCTCTCTTTCCCTTTTCTTTCTCTCCCTCACTTTCATCTCTGTCTTTCTCTTTGAATTTTCGGATTTTTTTGGAAAAATATTGCCATCTGCCTCATTTGAGAGGACAAAATATGAAATACATTTGCCGAAATTAATAAAACTCGATTATTTACTATCCTGTGATAAATTATGCATTTAATGAAAAATAAAAAAATATAAAAAAAAAATAAAATGTATACATATTTTTATCAATATGAGATAGAATAAAGGTAAAAGACGTGTTGCAAATGCACCCCAGTTAGACTCGATGGGTACTGTAAGTAAAGCAATTTCACTAAGTTATTAACAAAAGAAGATAAAAAAAAATGTGACACAATGCACATAAAAGTATCTGTAAAACCTATGAAAAAAATAGTTATAACTAATTTCTAAATATTCTGTAAAAAATTTCTAATCATTTAAAAAAAACAAGATACTATGAATTCTTTGATACTTTTAGGTACACTGGACTGTTACAATAACTCTTCGTCATTCAACAAGTGGCAGTCTAAGGTACCATAGGCTGTAAACTTCACAAAAAAGCTTGTGGTTAATGATTTCCATTGATTAATTGTATATTTTAATGGATTGAAATTAGTCAATCTTTCAGATCTTATGAAAATCAGGCATCAAGCAGTCACTTCTCAAAGATGACTAAGAATTTGAAAAAAAAAAAAAATCTAATAAATCTTTCAATTAGTAAGTAATCAGAAGTATAAATTATGTTAATAATGTGAATAAGCGACAATTTATTAGTACCCAGAGAACAAACATATTCCATAAATCCCAGGACATAAAAAAAAAAGGAAAAAAAAAATTATTGTGATTAATGATAACGTTTGCAACATAATTCGCTATCGTATTAATATTTTGCCCTCTCATTCATTGATGTCAAAGTATTTTCTGATTCTATTTCTCAACTGAAAAATCAATGAGAAAGATCATTTATCAAAAATAAATTCCAAAATTCATTCATTCATTGGGTGAGGGAAAAGTATCGCTCTCTGCCTTGCAGCCAAATTAAAAAAGTAAAAAAATTATAATAATTATAAATATTAAAAAGTGAAAAAAAAGGAATTTTTTGTTAGTCCTACGGATAATAAACTGCTGTACGTAATTAATTAAAAAAGTAACGATAAAAAAGAGTAGATAATAAAACGAGTTATACAAAAAAAAAGTGACAAAAAAAAAATTACAAAGAAAAACTTCACTCTGAAACCTCTAAAAAATCTGCTCTCAATTCACGTAATTCAATGTCGTTTTAATTTTTGAATTATTTCTTTTTACTCTTTGCTTTTGTTTGTCATTTTACTTTTACTGATGGTACTCACTGTCGACAGGTCGGGCACAAAATCCTGAAAATACGCAACTATTCAGAGATCTATTCTCCACAAAAAAAATTATTCATGAAAATTATTTATTAAGGAGTAAAATTAAATAATCTGAAATTCAGGATATTTTGTTTTGGAACTTTGTTCAGATCAATTGAAGAAAAAAATATCATCGTTTATTTTTTTATTATTTGGATCCGCACATATTCTCACTCGTATTTTGCAACAGTTTATCACGCAAATGATAACCCATTCCATTTAAATTATTCCAGTGATGTAAATTCGTGGGGGATCTTTTTTAAAAAATTCATCATTTCGAGTGTGGAAACTTTAATAATTACATTAAACAAATTTACTACGTCATAGATAAGAAATTAAAATGTCTAACTGTTGTACAGAGAGAATAACTGATAAAATTGTTAGAGCTTTATGTAATATACCTATAGCTGAATCAATTTTTCCCGCAGCAATGTGAAGTATTATTGAAAAAATTGGTATTCACGAACCATTCAATTAAGCGCTTGCTATTGAAAAGAAAAAAAAAACCTCAAAAAAAACAATGTTAATATTTATAGCATGAAAATATTTATCTTGTACTTAAAAAAATGAGTTATCGTGTATGTAGAAAAAAAAACTATTGATTGACGACATATTTATAAGCGTGTTATGATGATTTAAGCGATTCTACAGTTGACCTGGTGAATCTGTAATCGTAAGAAATTATATGAAATCATGCAAAATTTTGTAAAATTTAATTATGAAATATTGAATAAGTTGGTTTGCCATTAAATGTAGCAAAGCCGATTGAGAATAAGCACTTTTCAACAATTTCAAATGATTTAATAATAATAACAATTTTATGATAACATTTATGTGAAAAATGTGCCAAATTATTTTAAATAATCCCCAGAATGAGATTTTTTTTTTCCATAGATCATGAATGTTGATAATTCCCTCTGGATGCATTAAGCTACAGAAAAACAAAAGGAAATATTAATACCCTGAATTTCCACTCGTTCGATTTCATCATAGCTTGTCTCGCGTTGTTTGACTTGTCCGGGCCATCACCTCCCTGTGAATTATAGTACGAAAAAAAAGGAGAGAAACACTACAGAGGAAAGATTTTTATTGAAAAAATCAAAAAACGTCTTGCCCTCTTCCTCAACCATTAAAAAACTACAATTAGCATTAATTCATCCTTCTTCATCCTCTGGGCCGCAGAAAATTCTTTTTATAAAAAAAAAAAAATTATAATGAAAAAGGGTGGAAATAATCTTTTTTCAACTTTCTGTATTCGCGAGATTTAAAGAAATGTGCAGAGATAGAAAAAAAATTCAAAATAAATTCGAATGCACCTTTGATGGTCCTACCTTGTCCTTCTTGTCCTGTCTTGCATATGGAAAACATGGAATAACAGCAGTTACACGTGATGCTGATGCTATTTTACAAGCATTTATCATGATAAGTAGCTCCATAAGATTGTCATTCACCTCACCACTCCCACTTTGTACAATGTACACATCTTCGCCTCTTACTGATTCTCCAATCTCCACACTGAAAAATAATTGAATTCAATTCAAGCGATTTTATTAACATATAATACAAAACTGACAAGTATTTAAATAGTTTCAGCCCTTAGGCTTTTACTTATATTCAAGTGATTTTGTGGGTTTTTTGTGAGGCTGGTTTTGGGGTTTCAAAAAGCAGGAAATTTGGAATAGGGAAAAGTTTAAAAGAAAAAGAAAAAACCCTGAAAAATAATTGAATCAAACACAATTACAATAGAACTTTTTTTTTCCCAAATAATTATCATAAGTTTGTGTTTATTTTTTAAATCATTAAAACCAAATATTCAGCATGATCTTTCTTCATAAATTGCTTTCATATATAAGCCGAAAATAAATTAATTGCCTCCAAGAAAGCCAAGCTCATGTCCAAACGTAGAATAATAAACTTACAAGGTCACGATTATATTACGATTCTAACTCTCTCTAAAAATCGTCCAATTAATGAATAAACATGTTATTATACAATACCAACAATATCTATAGATCGAAAGAAATATTACACAATAAGTACCACGTGAATTTATAAATATATAAAGTCAGGAAATCAAAAATTTTGTAATATAATAATCAGTTTGTAGACTAATGATTATCTTAAAATGATATGATGCTGAAAAAAGTTGCTCAATGCACTCGAAAACTAGAGAAGACAACCCAAAATCCCCGGGATTACGAAAGATTATTTCCGAAAAAGAGAACAAAATGTTACAAAAAAGGCAAAAAAAAAAGCCATCCATCTCCTCTTTGTCTGCTCCAATTAATAAGAGAATGGGAGAGAAAAAAAATTATCTACGTCACAGATTGACATGAGCTATTATTATTACAGTTAAAATAAATCGATGAAAATTTTGTTGTTGAAAAATGGAGGATCCCATTAACATAAGTATCATGGTGAATAAATATGTCGGCTCATGGGAATTTAATGGATTAAATTTCAATTGAAAATCTTTTCATACTCCGAAAAATGGAGCATAGTTATTTAGTTTCTTGACACGTGGTTATAGATATTGTAATAGGAGAGCATGTAGCCTATCGTGAAACGCGGGAATTTTTCCCCATGGCGTTATTCATTATGAAAAAAAATATATATATATATGATAGAAAAAACTAATTGTAATTACCATGTCTCTAGATTACTGAATTTCTTAGTGACAACTTTTCCGATGTCAATGCCAAGTCTATCTACTATTCTCTGTGCTAAATCCGGGTGTGATGTACCACTGAAAACCTTGATATTCGGCATTCTGCTTTGCAATACTCCACAACGTGTTTTCTCCAAGTTTGCGCGTAACAAACTCTTGGCACGTACTGGCTGGGACACGGGCATCACTGTATAGGAAAAGTAAAAAAAAAAAAAAAAAAAAAAAAAAAAATATAATCTTTTCATGTATCGTGGTGGAAGAAGTAGTTTCTATCTATATACGGGGGTAGGGAATGATTTTCCACCAATCAGCGTACATTTACGTCCAATCGGAAGTGACGTTGAACACAATAACACAGACACACAGAAACAAGCTCCGCCCACTGCTAACCACGTTTTCTTATCAATTTTTTTCATTCAAATTCAATGATTATTATTTTTATTTTTCTAAAAGAAATTGCATACTTATGGCACAATAGTGATAAGAAATTATTTTATTACACAATTTGTTTTTAAATTAATATCAGAATTGACTGTGTTTTTTTTTTTTGGACATTTGTGTGTTTCAAATATTTTTGAACTTGCTAGGTATAATCAGTTTCAGTCGCCAATTGCGAAAACCTCCTTCATGCGTCATATGCCGGTTAATCTTATTATGCGAGAAATAACTACTATTTTGTATGAATAAATTGATTAATGAGGATTGAAGAGTGTTCAATTAATCATTGACCTCATTTCATTCTTAATATGCTATATATATAAAATTAATGAAAAATTGGCGAAAAGTCTGATGAATCAATCGTTTCCAACACGTGGGAACAATTTTTTTTTCAATGCAATTTCTTTTATTCAAATATTGTGAAAGAAGAAAAATTCAAATAAAAGTATTATTATTTGTATTTACCGCCAAAACCGAGGCGATGTTGTCACTATGAATAATTACTCTTCGATCGCTATATGAAGGTGAAAAATGAATAAAAATAAACCAAAATACACAACGAAAAGTTGACAGCCAAACGTCTCTTTTTTTTCATATATATAGCAACTCTTTTGATGTCGTCAAATGTGGCGCCAATGTCTTTGAAACTCGGATGGTAAATTCGTTGGTTTGTTGCGCTCGCGCGGGTTTTTCTCTACAGGCAAAGACGCAAGAAAAACGAGTGGCTAATATAATACACACACTGGGTGGTGAAAGATTTTTGTGTTGTATTTTGTGTCTTAATTTTGTACAAAAACGAAAAAAAATTAAAAAATCCCCAAAAATCAACAATTTACTCCCTCAAAATCCGCGAAAAACGAAGAAAAAAAAGCATCAGTGTAGTTTTTGAAAGAAGAGAAATTCAAATAAAAATTGTTGGAGTGAAATAAAGTCGGTTGGAGGTTTTTTTCCAATAATTTCTGTAGTTTCGAGGGCCTCAATTGAAATAATGGCAGTGTGTTGACGTTTAAATTACATCAATAAAATATATTAAATTAAGTTTTGAAGTGGGGGGACGTAGGACAGCAAAAAAATGGCCAATATTGCTGCACAAAGAATTAAAAGGGAGTTCAAAGAGGTTATAAAGAGCGAAGAGGTGAGTAGACACAAAAGATTTTAAAAAAATGTCTTTAACATGCAACTCTTTTTTTCATCAAACTTATTTTGCACAAAAGTATAATGTCAATTGGAAAATATATTTTATTAATGCAATTAAATTTTAAAAAAATCGACAGTTGGAAATTTTTGGTCTCCAGTTTCTTTAGACTTTGACCTCGTTTTGGCTCAACTTTTCTCACTCGCATGATCCTTGGGGTATATATATTAGACACATGACTCGTGTGTAATTTCGGTAGTCAGAATGACACGAAAAATCAATAATAAACAATGAGTTTTCTTGCATCTGAAGAAAAAAAGCCCCATTTCATCTTATTTTTCTACTTTTTTTTCAACAATTTTTAATTAAAAGGTTATTTTTAAAAAATGTTTCATTGACGTACTAAACACGTGTATTTTTTTATTGTGATAACTTCATTACCTTCTGCAGTGTCATTATCATTGGCAATTTGTGCACCTGATGATCCAGCCTGCTCCATTGTCAGATTACAATGATTTCCTCTGATTATATTAATATTATTATACAAGTGTCTCCATTGCACTTTTTTTTATGAACTCGAAGTGAGACTAGCCTTAAAACAACACAAGGGAAACGAGACACTATTGACTATATTAATAAATTGGATTATCTTCACTGAGAATGTGTTTCACCATTTTGTTATCAATTTTGTGGTGAAATTCCCCTTCTGTGTCAAGGGTTATGTTGATTTTGTTTTATTAAAATTTAGCAAGTTTTTTTTTTCATTATTTTACGAGAGCTCATATTATTTTCTTTGGGATCTGTTATTGACTGACTCGTCTTGATTTCTTCCTCTTTTTTTTTTCTCCACGAAAAAAATGGGGTGAGGGAATTGTGACGCAGTTGATATTGCATGGATGCCTATTTTATCAAGCAATTTTTTGAAGGATATTTTTTATTTGCTTGTCTATTCTCTTGTTTTAATTAAATTTTTTTCTCTTATTTTGCAGGTAGCAAAATGTGCGATTAGAGTGGAATTGGTTAATGACAGTTTTACAGAGTTGAAGGGTGAAATTGCTGGACCACCTGATACACCATACGAGGGTGGAAACTTTGTGCTGGAGATCAAAGTGCCAGAAACTTATCCATTCAATCCACCCAAGGTAATTAGGAGAGTGGAGTAAAATGGACACTAGGGGTAAAACGGACACGAGTTGATTTTTGTATTTTATACTATGAAAATTGCGAGAAATCGATGGAAATATTGGAGATAGGTTTTTTCTGATGATTCCATTGGAAAGCTGAGGAAATTTCACATGAAAATCATATGTCGGAAGTTATTTTTTTGAATTTTTCAAAAATTTCATTTTTTGCGCAAGATTTGAAGGTAAAGTCTTCTGTTTTTGAAAAATTTCAGGTTTTTGAGGATATCTCTGGTTCTATTGATCGTAGTGACCTGGGGTTGATCTTAAATGGAAGGTGAGCTCATTTCCCATTAATTTAGGGGGTTCTCAAAGAAAAATATCAATTTTTTCAAGTACTTATAGGGCGAAATACTGATTTTCAGAAAATGAACTATAAATATTTCAAAAATTGATTTAAAAAAATTTTAACCACATAAATTGACGAGAAATGAGCTCACCTTTCATTTGAGATCAACCCCAGGCCGCTACGACCAATAGAACCGGAGATATTACCGAAAAAGTGAATTTTTTCGATTTTCAAAAGGGAAATCCCTTCAAAACTTGGCCAAAAAAGTAAATTTTTCCAAAAATTGGAAAAAAAAATTTGACATTCTTATTCCGCCTAAAATTTCCTCAGCTTTGCAATGAAATCATCAGAAAATGTTCATCTCGAACCGTTCAATCGTAGTGTCCATTTTACCCCACCCCCAATCATTTTATAAATGAATTAGAATTTCTGGTTTATTTAATTGATTACGTATGCTTGAATTTAAGGTACGTTTTATCACCAAAATATGGCATCCCAACATTTCCTCAGTAACGGGAGCTATTTGTTTAGACATCTTGAAAGATCAATGGTAAGTACTTTAACGATGATTTGACATGATTAGTTGCAAAGGAATCCAATGTAAAAAGCTTTAAGGTGTATTCTTTCTCCAATTTTTGCAATAAAAGGGCAGCAGCTATGACCTTGCGCACCGTTTTGCTGTCTCTACAAGCCTTATTATCAGCAGCAGAACCAGATGATCCTCAGGATGCTGTAGTAGCTAAACAATACAAGGAACATCCCGAAATGTTTCGTCAAACAGCTAGACACTGGACTTCTGTTTATGCAGGAGGTAATTGTCTATTGAAATTCATCTATTATTCGTCTCCTTGGCAGAGATCGGCAGAAAAAAATTCGCATTTTTAATTTTTTAATTTTTTTTATTTCTGTAATTTCCATCGAAAATTTTTTAATTACTTTCTTAATGAAAAATTTGGATTTTAAAATTTTTCATTAGTTTGAAAATTAATTTTTTTTTTTTAACAATTTTGATTACTATTGTAATTAAAAATTTGACTGATGAAATTTTATAATTCTCTTTCTTATTCGAAATTTTGATTCTTTCTTACTTATTAATTGATTGGAATAATTAATTTTATAAAAAAATCAACGCTACTATGTTTAATCTTCCCAAATATAACCGTCTTTCAGACAAAAATTTTGAGTTGAGAGTGTTAATTAAATGTAACACAAATAAGAACTTATAATTTAATCCAAATGACGCTTATATGACATTTATAATTCAATTTAACTAATAAAAATGTTAATAAGTTTAATAAAGAAAATAATTATGAAATTCCATCAGTCAAATTTTAAATTACAATAGTAATCAAAATTGTTAAAAAAAAAAATTAATTTTCAAACTAATGAAAAATTTAAAAATCCAAATTTTTCACTGAGAAAGTAATGAAAATTTTTTCGATGGGAATTACAGAAATAAAAAAAATTAAAAATGAGGATTTTTTTTTTGCCGATCTCTGCACCTTGGATTCAAAAGTTTGTGAATAATGAATTTTCCTTGCAATAGGACCAGCCAAGATGCCTGAATTGAATGATAAAATAAGACGACTAACAGACATGGGTATAGAAGAACACAATGCAAGAGTAGCACTATCATCTTTCAATTGGGACTTGGAACGTGCCACTGAACAACTTTTCAGTTAGTGATAATGAATGAAAAAGATATTCAAAAAAACCCATCCTTCCTTCCTATCATCAATCACAAAACTTATCCATCACTTTGGAGGTAAAAAATTTCCATGATTTTGGAGATGCAGAGCGTCTCTCGTCCACTGAAATAAAAAATCAAGCTTAAAGACAATATTACTAAATGATTAAAACAAAAATGGAAATGCATGGGCAAGTCATTGGAGTTCATCAGAAGAAATTAATATCTATAAACTCAACTCAAATTTAATCATGAGAATTTATATGCAACTGTGAATGAATGTTTTTTTTGTCTTGTATCATAGATATGAATTTGTCATAAATAAAAAAAACTTTGTTATTTACGATAATTGCGAGAGAAAAAATATATAGAGGAGATTTGGGCAAAATAGACCTGTTGATCAAAATAGGTTTTGCCCTGGTCTCTTCTACCTGCCGAATGTTCTCCTTGGTCTCTAATAATGATAATTACTTCTTACTTTGCAGAGGACGAACTAAAATGTGTATATTTGGGTTGAAGAATGAAAAAAAAGAACGAAAAAATGAAATAAGCGTAATTTTTTTTAGTGATAGGTACGAAACATGTAAAAATTTATGGCAGTTTATGAATTTTTAAATATAAAAAGAGAAATGATTTGTAAATTATTATTTTTTTTCAATGTTTGCTTGGTAATTGAGCATGTGATCAACTAGAAATATCCATTTGGTTTATTTAATGAAGATAAAAGATTCCATCCACATCGTAAAGTTATTTTTGAATTTTTTTCATTTTCTTTACATTATACGGTGGTTCAATTCAGCATCATTTTCCAAATAAATATAATTGCAAATGAAATTTAAAGTATTCAATGAAATTTCTTTGTCGATTGAATAGAAAAGAAGCTCCTAAGTTAAAAATTCTGAAAGAATGTTTATCAAAGGATAATAAAGAGAATGATACTTCCTTACAAAAGTTATATATACTTTATTCAAATTCTTGTCAAATAGATTTCGATAATACAAAAGATTTTCAAATTCTCATTCATGAAAATTCCCTTAAATCTATGATGCACAAGGCAATAATGAAAGGAAAAATAAAAAATAAGAATGAATAATTCAAACTTGTGAGGAGAAAATTCAAAAATTTAATGTAGAGACTTGAGGCTAATACAACGAAAAAGAAAAAATTAATGTTATGGTTGTTCACAATTATAAATTCTGAGTTTACTGGCTGAAAGTGCCCCAAGAACAACGGAATTTTGTAAACGGAATGAGCACATGTCAATAACAGGATTAGTTGCTGTGATATTTTGAATCTCTTTTCCAGCAGAGACACTCCAAATTGGCATACTGTTGGTGGCTTCTCTGTGTGCAGCTATATATGTATCATTAGCAACATTGATGTGACACGATCTTGATAGTAAATTTTGGGTACTTCCACCCAAAAACGTCTGGGCTGTATTGCAAACAATTTCGTCTTCATTTCCACGTTCAATAGAGAATACAATGTGTCTGGTTTGCTGATTTGCTTGATTTGGTCTTGCTGAAAGAAGAGCATGATGATTCTGAGCGTCATAACGAACACAGAGGAATGGACCAGTGTAGGATATCCTCTTGGCGACATAACTATCAGCCTTGATCTCATAGGCAACGCATGAATTCAAATGTGTAGCCAAGAATCCACCTCTCAGCATACCATCTGAGGATGCTGCTGGTACTGGAGCCAATGAAACAATTGGAGATCTGTCCTCTGGATTATCAAACGTTTGAATAGGACCCGATGTACTCCTAATATCAAACTGTGTTATCCCCTTCTGTGTTCCAACTACAAATATATTCGGATTATCACCAACCCAACAACAGCTCCATGCTTGCGAATCAACCGGATACGTATGAACAATTTGATTATTATGAATGTCTATCATTTTAGCAGTTTTATCAAAACTAACACTCATAAGCAATGATTGTTCTGATTTGTGAAAAGATATATCTCTTATAACTTGGCTGTGAACAAGAATAAGTGGCATTTGTTCATACTTGTTAACATCAATCTTCTTAATTCCATAACCAGGAAAAAAATTTGTTGATTTCTGGGAAACAGCCAAATAGCTGTACCAAGAATTATAGTCTATAACTCTGCATCCACCGTCTGTAGCAATATCTAGTGTTTTCTCAAGATGAAATTTCCTACCAATACCACCAACTGGTTCACGTGATTTTTCCCTCAATTCTCTCATAAATTCAGCTGATTGTACCTTCAAAAATTCAAGCTTTTCCGACAAACTTTTGGCATGATCCTGTGCTATTTTACAGCGTAATTGTGTCGTTGATAATTCAGATTCTAAATTTTTCTTCTTCATTATCACATTTTGCAGTTCATTTTTCAAACGATCAAGCTCGATTGTATCAACAGCAGTTAAGTTTGTCGTGTAAATCATGCGAATGTCTTTAGTTTGTGCTTTTGTATTGCAATGAGGACATCTACGATTCTGCGAGGTACATTCTTGTTTCAACCAACGAAGAACGCACTTGTGACCGAATAAATGGCCACAAGCGAGTGAACAAAGACGATGCTCACCAGAATTCGTCCAAGGCTCCATGCAAATTGGACAAACTCGACCCTCGTCATTGTCGTCACTCTCTTGTGTCAAGGTTTTAGCTTCATTCTCTAATTTACGTTTCTTCCTAGGTTTATCAGCAGATTCTTCTGGTTCTGCCTCTGTTGATGTTGTTGCCAATACGAGTGGCAATCCTCCCTCCAAATACCTAACAGGTTCATCTGGAAGCTGTATTTCTCCCATATCAATGACTCGTTCCACCACATCTTCACGAGCAGCAATTTGAGGATTATCATTGATTGCCTGAACTTCAACGACATTTGCTATATTCTCGACAGCCTCAACATGCTCAATTATCTCGATATCTCCCACAGTTTCTGATAAATCAATTTGTGGAATCATCGGTGGATGTCTGAGGGCCTCGAAATTTCGACCAATAGCATCATCAAGCATGATATTTCGAGCAGCTATCATAGGCAAATAGGGAAGTGCCTGCTGTCCTATAATTGATGCATCTTCTGCTATTTGTCCTCTCATGTCCCCTTGCAAAATATATGGATCTAATATTTGTACCTCATCTTCTTGGATATTCTGAGGCAAATTAGCATCCAACTCTGCGGGAGTCCTTGCATCCTGTGGTGGATTCACGTACAAATCCATCTAAAGTGTGACTCCAAATTTTTTGAATTAATTTTTCATCTGAATTTTTAGTGACTCACTTATTTATTTTGTGACGCAGTAGAATTATTCGATTTTTTGATTTGGGGCTGGGCCCAAATTTTATTAATAACAAATAATTACAGGGTCACTGTGTTTTCATCCATTCACAAGGTTAATTCTGTACTTTATTTTACGAAAAATTGACTTTTGAGGTCTTCACGATTAACTTTTGCCGATTTTGGGGAATTTTTCTGGGGTCCTTGTTAGATCAACGGTTTAACTTGAATGATTCAATACCACGTTATACATTGCCCCTCGACTGAACACCAGAGGTAAACATAACATGGAGCTCACAGCTGTTATGAAATGAGTTTTTTTTTCGTAAAAAAATGCTTTGTTCGAAGAACACAGCTTCTCGAGGTGAATGGTAGAGGGACGCTCAAGGCTGGAAGGTAGTGCCACCACTGGCTGATCTTGTCAATCATTTAAGTCGTGTAAAACACATGTTTTAGTCGAGTTCGTCGAGTTTTTAACCTCTCAGGGGAATATTTACACATGCACTAGTGTTCTGTGAACATTCATTCAGTTTATTTTACTAACTAATTTTTGGGATTTTTTTTTTAGTGAAAAATGGTAAATCTAATTAGAGTTGTTCTGTAAAAGCTATTGAAGACTTTGAAATTATTTATTTTTTTTATTTTCAGGGGAAAAACAAGAAAACTAGAAAGGCTGTTATGCAGCGATTTGCACAGATGAAAAAAATGATTACTCCCAGTGACTCGAGAATGTAAATATATATATTTTTTTCAGTTTTTTTTTGGGGGGGGGGGGGGGGGAAGTGGAAAAAATTGAAATTTTTAAGGGAATGGTTGAAGATAGATTTTTTTTAGTGGGACCATTGAAAAGCTGAGGAAATTTTACGTTAAAAACATGTATCATAATTGATCTTTTGAAATTTTTGGGAAAAATAGATTTTTTGGTCAAGATTTGAAGGCTTACTCCTTTCCAAAATTAAAAAAAAATCACTATTTTGTCAATATTTTAATTTATAACAATATTTATTATTGATCTTGATTTATTATTATTAATATTGATTATAAAATTGAAGGTGAGACGATTTTCCATCGATTCATGTGGTTTCAAAAGTAAAAATCTCATTTTTTGAAGTATTTATGAAGGAAAAAATGATTTTTCTAAAATGATCTATAAACATGTCAAAAATTCATATTTTTCATTTTAAAACCACATGAATTGATGGCAAATGAGCTCACCTTTCACCTCCTCTTTGAATTTTTACACTACGACGAATAAAACCGAAGATATTAACGAAAAACTGATTTTTTTTCATTTTTTAAAGAAAAACCCCTTCAAATTTTGATCGAAAACTCAATTTTTCAAAAAATCCTAAAAAAATCAATTCTGCTACATGTTTTTGACTTGAAATTTCCTCAGCTTTTCCATGAAATCATTTTAAAAAATCCATCTCAAACTGTTTCTTTGGAATTCTCATTTACTCATTTACTCCCTTTTAAAAGTGATTAACCGATAAAATATCCACAAATATTTGAATAATTCTCAGAAAAGAAGATAAAAGAGCTCCGCCAAGGAAGAAAAAGCCTGAGGATCCCACAGAAATGAAAGTGAAAGAAGTGTGAGTAGAACTATAGAAAAAGTTTTTTAAATTACATTGTTTTGTCTACTGCAATTATGAATTCTTTTGTTTCTTGTTTCAGGCCACAACTATCCTCAGCATTATTCTTCCAATACAATACACAATTAGGCCCTCCCTACCACATTCTCATCGATACAAATTTCATAAATTTCTCTATAAAGAATAAATTGGATATCATACAAAATATGATGGAATGCCTCTATGCAAAATGTATTCCTTACATTACAGATTGTGTAATGGGTGAATTGGAGAAATTGGGGCAAAAGTATAAAATAGCACTTAAAATCATTAAAGATCCAAGATTTGAGAGACTTCATTGTCTGCACAAAGGAACTTATGCAGACGACTGTTTAGTGAATAGAGTTACACAGCACAAGTGTTATATTGTTGCAACTAATGACAAAGATTTGAAGAGTAGAATAAGGAAGATTCCTGGTGTGCCTATCATGTATGTATCCCAACATCGTTATACTATCGAGAGAATGCCAGATGCCTATGGTGCTCCAAAAACATGAGCAATCAATTTATATAATTATACTGGTAATAATAACAATTTACATTTTAAAACATTCTATTTTTATTTAAACGATAAAAAGATGCAATTATTTTTGCGAAAATTGTCGTAGACGTAATTACACTGCTGAGAGAATTCCTAATTCTCAAAGAGTTGTAAATCTCTTGCTCCACAATTTTATGAGTTATAAAACATTACATAAGTTTAGTTTTCCAACTGTTACTCGATGTTATAAACATAAAGCATAAATTTTAAATTGCATGCTTCAAAAGAATTCATTGGAATTTACAGTTAATTCTAATGGAACAAGGAATACGAATTGTTACGAGTACAATTAGTTGATACAATGATTTTAATGGGAAAGAAAACTGATTGGTAGAATTCTGCATCCATGATTAGAAACGATTTTCAAAAATCGAGAGAACAAGGTAGTTAGCGAAATTTAGTGACGCTTGCATAGTGTTGAAAAAATTTCACGTCTCATGTAAATTTATGATTCTCAGAAGCTACTTAAAAAAAGTTTTCTTCTTTTTTTAAAGAAATATTTGTTAAAGCGTATAATAATGGAAAATTGGCAAGGATAAAAATGATAATCAATGAGTTTATTAGGATTGGAAGATTAGAATAAGTACAGTGGTATTATTGGTGAGTATGTTCACGAGGCACGGAACCGTATCGTAGTGGAAAGGATGACCCCTAGAGACGGGATATTATCTTTTGACCCGGGGCGACATCGCATATCCAACAGCCGATGGTGAAACATGCCCGATACCCAAGTCCGACTATGATCATCGTTTAGTTTATCCTTCTTTCTTTCTCTTCGTTCGGTCGGTTTTTATTTTTTTTCATCTTTTTCCTTTTTTTTCCACTCTCTGCCAATGGTATATCCCCGTAGTATAAGAAAAAAAGAAGACATGAATTCTCTTCACTAGTCACCCCGGGTGAGCGTGGCCCAAGTTCTTCTCTCTCTCTCATCCAATGGAGGAATGAGGTAGAGTCATGGGTGGATTACGGATGAGATTATGAATCTGAGAAGGAGAGAATGAGAATTGTTGGATTGTGTATGAGAAACGATAGTCGTTCGACCGGCCTAGGAGGTCCATAACAATAGACCTCACTGTCTTCTAACTACGGTTATAGAAGTCCATGGGTATGTCAGGACACAGACACTCGTTTCTCTCTTCATAATGATAGAAAGAAAGTTAAATATTTTTTAAATTGGACATCTATACTTATTATCTATACTGATGGATTTCGGACAGTGTACTCAAAACAATTTTTCAGTTTACAAATGATCAATGTCAATGTTAAGGGACATAATTGTATCTCATCCGTCAATTCTATTTCTCTTCTATTCATTTTACAGTCTTGTTTGTCTTTGAATTAATCTTTGGATGATTATCCAATTTATCGAAGGGTTCTTGTGGGTTTACCAGAGTAAAGTGGGGTAAAATGGGCATTCGAAAAGAATGGTTTGAGATGGGGATTTTATAATGATTCCATGGAAAAGCTGAGGGAATTTCCTGTGGAATGCAAGATTTAGAATTGATTTTTTTCATTTTTTCGAAAATTTCACTTTTTTGGCTGCGGATAGAGGGTCAAATCCTTTATATTTTCAATTATTTTCATCTTTTTGAGGATATCACTGGTTATATCGGTCGTAGCGACTTGGGGTCGATATTAAATGAAAGGCGGGGTCATGTGCTCTTAATTTATGAGGTTTTGAAGAAAAAATATTGATTTTTGAGGCACTTATGGGCTTTTTTTTTGTGAGAATCAGTTTTTGTCCTCCAATTACCTTAAAATAAGATAATTTTTTGTTAAACTGACATAAATTAATTGGCAATGATCTCACTTTGCATTCATAGAATCAAAGATATCCACAAAAATGTGGAATTTTTCAATTTCGAAGAGGATTAGATCATCGAAAAAATCCTGTATCGAATAATTTCGCCGATTTTCCCAATATAAAACATCAAAACTAAAATGTATTTGTATCACCCATCATGTCCTTTTCACCATCTCCTATTTTCCTTTCGTTTGGCAAATTTGTTGCGTTTTTTACTCAGCTCGTAGGAAATTATCATTGAGGTTTATTTCATGATACCGATAGCAAATTGAGAGAATCCATAAAAAGCCAAAAAATATGGCACATATAGAATTCATTAAAAAATAATATTGTGTACAAAAATTTCTGTGGTCCAATTTCCGAAAAAAGAAAGTCTCTTATCCAAATCACCTTTACTCTTGCATCAAACATACTTAATAATTATAATGAATTTTTCAGAGGATACATATCGATTGTATTTTGATACAAAAAAAAGAAAAAAACGAAATTGTTACATTATTTTATCTATATGGCATGAGTAAATTTGCCCAGGGTCTTTAAGTTTGGCAAAAAGTAGAATAGGAATGAGAGAAGAGCTGGAAACGAAAAAAAAAGAGGTAAAAAGAACACGCAAGAGTGTCCATAGCGTCAAAGAGGATCATCGAAGGACTGGTTTCTCCATTTGGGACTCATATCTATACGGCATATCCAATCGAAGAGAATAGCCGTGGCGAGAAAAGAACTCACGGCGTTAGGATATAGGCATAAGGGTCCTCTCAGGAAGAGTAGAAGAAGGAAGAAAAAAAAAAAGGAAAAGAAAATTAAGAAGAAAAGAAGAGAAAGGAGACTAAATATGAGGGGTGAAGGAGGAAAAAAGAGGATGAGAGAAATAGAGAGAGAAAAGTAGCGTTCAGCACGCACGCGGTCATCTCGCGCGCCAGTGCCGTTTCTTGGAAACACAAAAGACCGGCTGATTGGGTGCACGATTTTAGCGATCGGCTCGCGGTGGCGGTCGTCCATCCTTACAAGGATTCTATTTTTTCCTTTTTTTAAATTTCTCCCTTTTTTTTTTTTCATCTTTATTTCTTCAACTCTTCGTTATTTTCTCATGAATTCACCAAGGTCTAAGAGAGCCCGCCATTATACTCCTTTTCATAAATTCATCTGCCGAAGAATATCCATTTTTCTCATCACAATAACATTCTATTCGTTTGGATGAAATCTTGGTGATTAAAAGGAGAAAAAAGGAAGAATTATCTTATGATGTTGTTTTAAAAAAATTCATTGACTCTCTCTCTCTCTCTGTGAGTGTGAAGTTGTTTGCGACATTGCTATCCAGCTCACTTATTTTGTTGTTACTGCGGTGAAAATTGCTTGAAAAGATGGAAATGTTACAGTGCAAACAAATTTTTCAGAATGCAATTTTTTGTCATTTTATTTTATCATTTTTTGTTTTTATTTTTTATTTTTTTATTTCAACTTCATTGCCGCTCGCACCGCAGCTAATCTCCGCATTCCAATCTCCCATGGACTCGGCATCTCTTTCTTGATCGTGCAAAAATATCGTTCGTATATCTGTATATATATATATATATCTATATATACATATATATGTACCCGTTGCGACACGTTTCAAATCCAAAGCCCAACATAGTTGCATTTGCGATTTACCTTTTCAACCGATCAAACAATTTTTCCCGATTGGAAATTCCTCCTGAGTTTTTCCGTTGTTTTAAATAACATCCAAATGTATCTGACATTTCTCGATAGTTTATTTATGGGGTGCCTTTACGCGTTCCAAAGTGCTCAACAAAGATATCGTATTAATCAAAGAGTCAGTAGTTGTGTTGGAGAAAGTGCTTGCTCACTTATCCAGCTTATTGATTACAAATTTTTTTACAAATTCAATGGAAATAATTCAGTAGTGAAGAGGTAAAACAGGATAAATCGACTTATCTTTATGATCATTTTGAAGGGAATATCTCGGAAATTAAGCGAGATAAGGCGATATTACCTATCATTTTTGGTAGAAAATCTAAAGACTTACAAAAGAGTTTCAGAGCAATGTTATTCTATTTCGCTCATTTTCTAACGTATTTCCAAATAATTAAATGAAAAAAAAAATAGACTTATCTCGTTTTACCTCTTCGCTACTGAATTGTCGGTGAAATCAAAACAAAATTAATGAATTCTCATTGCAAAAAGAAAAAAAAGCATGAATTCAAGTAAAATAAATGAGTAAAAATCGGGAGAAAAAAATATAATATGATCAATCATGAAGACATCAATCAAACTTTTCGGAGCACAGCTTTGAAACGAGAAAAAAAATAATCAGAGAGTCATTCCATGTCTCTATTCTATCGCCTTAGAAAGGTGAGAGAACTGAATCGCGATAGATTAAAGAAAAAAAAAAGTGTATCGACAGTAAAAAAGAAGAAAAAAAAATTGTTTACAAACACGGAGTTTTAGAGTGGCACGAAAATCCGTTTACTTTCAATTTTACCTGGGGCTATATTCTGTATACCGATATATACCCCAGTAAATGCAATGGGACGGCCTTTAATTGTCGGTAAGGAACACACAGACCCAGTTGATTCTTTTTTTTTTTCACCTAGTTTCTACAGGGGTCTAACATCTAATCGTACCGATGAAATCTACACACGGGTCTCTATCTTTCTCTTGGTCCATTGATCGAGACACACTGTATAGCGATGCAATCCCAAGAATCGATCACACTGATTATTGCGAGTCTGTTATTAAAGCTGAATTGAAAGGTGAAGAAAAGAGGCTAAAACGAGTGAGGGGAAGAAGAAAAAAAGAAGTAGCGTGAATGAAAAGAAGAGAGAATGAAAAAAAAAAGGAATATATGAAACTTTCTAAGACATGTCGTGGATCTTTTCAAAAGAGTAAGAATGAATGTGGGACTGTTGGAATATAAAAGGAGGAGGTAACCAGTGGGGGCAAATGGTCAAACATCGCTGAGGAAGCACCGATCATCCATCATAACTGAGAAAATATGCCCACTGTTCGACCCAGACCCTCCCTCGACTTCTAGACGTGATTGAAAAGCCCAAGAATTACGTAAATATACTCTCAATTTTTTCTCTTTTTTTATCCTCGATAAAAGTTTAATGACCTAATTAATATTGGGTGAAAGTGGAAAAGCTTTTGTTTTAGTGATAAATCATGTTGCAGTATTAAACAATGGGAAAGAGGTAAAGATTTTACGAGTATTGTTGAATGCAGGTGCTGATATTTTTCTACTTAGAAATACTTAAATATTAATACTGTAACGGTATGAAAACGGTACTTCATAAATTCATCCATTAATAAATGGCAAAAGGTTCCTCGTAAAGGAATATGTTTAAATAAATAAATATATATATGTATGTGAAACAAATGGATTAGATTATTCTTAATGCACAGGGAATCTTATCAACTAAATAATTGAGGTAATTAGAGTACATTCTCCCTTCATAAAATATTCAATTAGATGCAATTTTCCGCAGAATAAACAAATTTAATACGAATTAAAGCCCTTCTGTTCTGCAATTATTGTTTGCTTTTTTTTTTTCAAGAATCGATCAGTAAACTATTAGAGAGAGAAAAAGAAAATGTAAAATCGATTAGACGTTTTGCAGAATGGTTGAATAAGCACGCTTCGTCTCACTCAATAAATAGAATCTTATCTTCTGAAATGACTTTTTTATCTAATTAGTTGGATTGGACACGAGATTCCAAGGAAGGCACGAGCCCGAACAGTCCACTGGAGAGCCATCACGAGCAAAAAGAAATAAACCGGTGAAGAGTAAATGTGGGCACGAATTGTGGCTTACCACGATTGAAGCGCAATAGGTACTTTCACCAATTTGTAATCATAAATCAAACGACTTTGGAATCTATCGGTTTTATTCCATCTCAGGATACATAATATTTCTCATGGTTTAGGCCAATGCTCCAATTTCTACAGAGTACCATTTCAGAAAAGGAAAAAAAACTTGTGGGGGACATTATAATCACCTTGAGAGATGAAATAAATGATATATATAGATATATTTGAAAATGATCGATGATCTATCAAAAAAAACAGCGTAAATTGAGGATCGACATGCTGCCATAATGGCTGGTTTGAAAAAAATCATTTCAAAAAAAATAAATAAAAAAACGTCCTTCTGTATTTCGTCATAAATATATAGTTATATATATATGTATATATATATATATATATATCTCCGTAGTCTCTAATTCTCGACAAGTATATACATTAACTTCAACTTAATTAGCTCGTAATGTATGCTCTCGCCAAACGTATCAACATTCTCTGATTAAATGAATTCGAAATAAAATAAATAGAAAGCCGTAAATATAAGTGATTTATACATTTATATTTTTTACTTTTTTTTCGCATCAATTAATTATTCAGAACAATATTTGAACAAATAGTATTGAGGAGAATTGAAAATTTTCACTGTGCAAACACACAAGACAACACATAAATACCAAACATTGACAGATTATGAAGGATGAAATAAACTAGGCAAACAAGTCACGAAAACAGCCATATACTATTTATCTTTTATTTTTTTTTTTCATTTTTTTTTTTCCTACATTCTTGTACCTACTCAAGATAGAACAGACTAAATTGAAAATCATTATTTACTTTCCAACTCCTTGCTCCAATAGTCGAAGACATTTGTCAAAGACAGAAAGCTGAAAGGTCCGGAAGAAATAGTAACGGATTAGTTACAAGTTGCCAAAGTTGTTCTCTGTGTATTGGGAAAGCAAAGGAGACACCTATTTCCCTATTAGATGGGGAACCCTTTCCCAAGGCAAAAGTAATAAAGAAGAGAATTCAAAAACCACACATATATCGACATATATATATACCCCTTACTCGTAATCCTTTTCTTTCCATCACCTGAAATTCTTCTTCTCTCTGGCATCTCACTCTTGATCGGTCTGTTCTCCCCTCATCGTCTCCTCTTCTCGACGCATTATTCATCTCTTGCTGGTACGTTTCTCTATCCTTTTTGGCTTTTTCATCTCTTTTTATTTTGGAAAAGAGAGACAGAGAGAAAGAGAGAGAGAGAGAGGGATTCATCCAAGAGTGAAGAGTGTGTGTGGAGCACACAGGCGCACTCTATATACACAGTGAGGTAGTAAAGGCCTGAAGAACCTGGGGAATACTCTACCATTCGGCCATCTTGAATACCTGAGCCTCCGCATTGCTCGTTCCTCGAGGGCAAAAGGTAGAATATCTCGGCAGAAAAGAAGGTCTTCTCTGTGTGTTAGGATGTGCGCGGCCACAGACACTCTCATCCAGGGAAGAAACTACGAAGGTGTGAGAGAGAGATAATAGCGCCACAGTACGAAGAACCAAGTGGGAAAGAATGAAACGATGAATAAAGAAAGAAAGAAAGAAGGAGAAACGGGTGGATGGCGCGGTTGGGGCCCGATGGATCGGAGAGGGATGCCATCAGTGCCAGGCCCCAAGAATGCTCCTCTTTCTTTTTAACTCCACATGTATGCACTCGAAAAGGGTGGGAGAGAAGTGCGGGGCCTAGAGGGGAGGGGAGAGATACTAACACAAGGATTTTGCGTCGTACGAGAAACGGGGCCCTCACTTAGGCCCACCGGTTCAGTCGTGCTGGGTCAGTCCACGGGCTAAGTTGACGCTGATCCTTTCTCTTCTCTCGGTTCTTTAAAAACATGTTTTTATTATCGTTTCTTCTATATTATATTTAAACACGAGCATCGTGACACTCTTGAAATAAATTAACGTTATTTATTTTATTTTTTTTGTTGTTAATTCTTCGATCACGTGGATTGAATAAATTTTCTTATTTTCAATAGTTATAATTACTCCATCGTTTGCGAGTGTATATTACTTGATGGAATGAATTTGTGTGTTGTGAGAGTGAGTGATTACTGTGAGATTGTGTGATTTGAAGATTGTTTATTATTGAGATGAGAGATAACGTCATTTAGGAATGACACACGGAAGTTTATAGAAGCTGAAAAGAGAGAATTGGTTGTATATATATACATGTTGGCTCTGATCCCACCCTGAGATGTACCGTTTCGTCTCTCAGATCGCCGATCGACTGTGACGAGTGTCATCTCGAGCGAATTCCGTTGGTTCAACCACTTTGATAAGTTGTCCACGACGTGCTCTCTCAGTTCTAACCGAGGGAAAAACGTGATTCAACGATAAAAGGAGTTTAAAGCGGAATTAAAAAAAATATATATATATATATATATATATATAGGGAGAGAGAAAAGAAAAAGAGTCAAGATAGTGGAGAGGGAAAAAGCCGAACGTCGCTTTGATTTCTAGCGTCAATCTTTATCGTGACTAGAGGTAAAACGTGAAGTAAGAACAAGAAGAAGAAGAAGAAGAAGAGAAGAAGAAGCGTCGTCTCTTGGAGGAGCGGCTGTGGGCCCGGTCAGTGCCCCTACCCAAGTCAGTGAGAATTCTCGTGGCGTGTTTACTCGAATTCAAGTGTAATTCCACTGTAATTCCAATTGGCAATGACGTTCAATATTGCAGATTTATCAGTAAATGCTTGAGTAAATTTGGCAATTATTTAATATTAAAATTCAGGATGAAAATTCGCTTGACGATGACGAAAAAGTGTGAAAGGTAGTAGGGACTTGATGCTATTAGAGAAGTTGGACACGGGGCAGAGGAAAATAGAGATGTGGAGTTTGACAATCCTCGCCCTAGTCCTGGGACTCGCATCATCGGGTCATCATGTGGCTGGTACTGAGGAATACAAGGCTATGCCCGAAAAAATAGCTAGACTTGTACCACGTAGATCACCAATGCTACCGCAGGATGGTAGTATGGGTCTTGCTATGCAAAGTAGAGCTGTTGATACACGTGTGCAGCTTGGAGTTAGAGAGGGTGAATCAGTTGGTACACTTGTTGGTACAATACCAGTGAAGCCGGACTTTACATACAGATTCAATGAACCACCTCAAGAATTTACATTGGATGCTGAGAGTGGACAAATAAGAACAGCTAAAATACTAGACAGAGAGGCACTACCAAGTGACAAATTTGATCTTGTTGTACTCTCTAGTCAGCCAACTTATCCAATTGAAGTTAGAATTCATGTTATCGATGTAAATGATAATAATCCAGAATTTCCCGAGTCAAGTATAGCAGTGAGTTTTTCTGAATCAGCTGCTGCTGGAACAAAATTACTTCTTGATGCAGCTACTGACAGAGATACACCTGAAAATGGTGTTGTTGATGATTATTTCATCGTAGCTGGCAATACCGATGGGAAATTTCGACTTGCTGTTACGGGTAATCCCAGTGGTGAAACATCTTATCTTCATTTAGAGACAACTGGTAAACTTGACAGAGAACAGGTTGAATATTATTCCCTAAACGTTTGTGCTAGAGACCGTGGTAAACCCCCACGACTCGGTTACTTACTTGTTAATGTTACGGTACTTGATGTCAACGACAATCCACCAATTTTCCACCAGAGTGACTATTCTGTTGAATTAAATGAGAGTGCACCCGTGGGAACAACTGTTCTCACTGTTTATGCCAGTGATAAAGATACTGAGGACAATTCAAAATTAACATACTACTTGCCAGATAGTGAGATACAATTTACAATTGATCCAGAAACTGGTACAATTAAAACAACTGAATCATTAGATTGTCCACAGCAAAGTTGTACTGCTACTAAACCAGGTGGTAGCTGTCCAAAGAGTTGTGTAATAACTGTATTTGCTCGTGATCATGGTTCACCACGTCAAGATGGAAGAACTTATGTAACAGTTAATCTACTTGATGCAAATGATCATGATCCAGAAATAAAATTCAGTTATTTTCCAGCAACAGCTGGATTTGCCACAGTTGATGAAAATGCAGCTAAGGATTCAATAGTTGCGGCTGTTGCTGTTGTTGACAATGACGAGGGTCTCAATGGTGAGACAACCGTGGTGATTCGTGCTGGAAACGAGCTCAACCACTTTCGTCTCGACAATACACAGAGCTTTGACATAGTACGGGTTAATGGTAGACTCGATCGTGAAGAAATACCGAAATATAATCTAACAATTGTTGCTACTGATCGTGGTACACCGCCAAGATCAGCAACTGCATATCTTGTGATACACGTTAATGATGTCAATGATCATGATCCAGTTTTTCAACAGAGTGAATACTCAGCAGTACTATCTGAACTATCACCAATTGGAAGTTTTGTTGCTAGTATTTCAGCAACTGATGCGGATTCGGGCCTCAATGCCAAGATATATTATGATTTTGATTCGGGAAATGAGCAATCATGGTTTATGATTGATCAGGATACTGGCTTGGTAACAACAATTTCAACACTTGATCGTGAAATTCAGGGAAGCGTTGAATTGAGGGTCACTGCTAAGGACGGTGGGCCAAATCCACGATACGCTTCAACACACCTAAGGGTCACTGTACTTGATGAAAACGACGAGGCACCCAGATTCACTCAAAGTATCGTAGAAGTAACGTTATCCGAAAATACACCGCCACACAGTCTGGTAGCAACTTTAGCAGCTGTTGACAATGATCAAGGAACCAATGGTAGTATTTCCTACAGTTTACATCCAAGTGTATTGAGAGACTATCAAAAGACATTTGCACTAGATGCACTCACTGGACAATTAACAACAAAAATTCCGTTAGATAGAGAAACAGTCGGTGATTACCGGGTACTAGTAGTTGCAAGAGATCAAGGAACTCCACCGCAATCATCTACAGCCACTGTTTTACTTTCTCTTGAAGATGTTAATGACAATGCTCCAGTGTTTTATCCACAAAGTTATTTAATGCCAATTCCAGAAGACACTACACCGGGTACGTCGATTGGTAGGGTCACTGCTACTGACGCAGATGCCAGAGAAAATGCCAGAGTCAGGTATACCTTGGAATCTGGTGGTGAGGGATTATTCACTGTCGATGAAAAAACTGGTGAAATAACTCTTCAAGGCTCACTCATGGTTGCACAAAAAACATTATATGAATTAATTATATCTGCAAGAGATACGGGTGATCGTGTTGCTGTTAAAAATGCAGTAGTTGAAATAATGAGACAGGAGGATATTGAACATTTAGAATTTGATACTTTTAATAATTATGAATTTAAAATATCAGAAGATAGGGGTGATTGTTCTGATATTTCATTGGGACACAGTAGAGATGTTGGATCAGTTCAAGTAACTCATTTTGCAACAACCAAGGTATCTTATGCAATTATTTACGGTGATCCTCGTGGTAATTTTAAAATCAATGAGCATTCAGGTGTCATATCAACAGCTGGATGCCTCGATCGTGAGGAGATTGCTTACTACAGCCTCCGTATCTTTGCAAAAACTGGTCTAGCACGTGGTATCACTACCGTAAATGTTACAGTCTTGGATATTAATGATAATCCACCGAAATTTCCGAAAGGTGAAAAAATTGATGAGGTCATACTGAAAGAGAATGCGGCAGTTGGACAGGAAGTGTGTTTAGCGAGAGCAAGAGACAGAGATGTTGGTGCTAATGCCAGAATAACGTATTCATTAACGCATAATCCCGGTGAGTTATTCAAGGTAGCTGAGAATTCTGGTATAATTTATTTGGATAAACCTATTAGAGCACCGCCAGGTACTGTTTTAAATTTAGAAGTTACAGCTGTAGATACTGGTGTACAGCCACTTTCAGCACAACAGCAAGTTAAAGTGACAATCGAGGACGTGAATGATCACACACCAGTGTTTAAATTAACAAGTTATGAAATTTCGCTTCTGGAATCAACTCCAGTTAATGAAAGGTTCTTTGCACTTCGGGCATCTGACGCAGACCTTGGTGCTAATGGAAAAATTATTTACAGTGTTACCGATGGAAATCAAGAAGATAGATTTGGTATTTTACCCGATGGACAATTATATGTTAAACACGCCCTAGATCGTGAACAACAGGACTATTATGCATTAGAAGTTAGTGCTAGAGATCAGGGTGTGCCAAGTAGACAATCAGTTGTACCCGTCATTGTACATATAATTGATGAGAATGATAATGCTCCACAATTTACTAATTCCTCATTTACCTTTCACATACGTGAAAATGAACCACCGGATACCTTCGTTGGTAAACTACTAGCAACTGACAGGGACGTGGGAAGAAATGCAGACCTGACATTCTCATTACCATCAACTCAACAAGACTTTATCGTTGATCCGAGAAATGGTTTCATCAAGTCACTTCATATTTATGATCGTGAAGAATTAGTTGCAAACACGGGTACTAGTTATATAAATCTGGAAGCAACTGTTACAGACAATGGTATCAATCGTTTGCGTGATAAGGTTAAATTATCTATTTACGTAACTGATGTTAATGATAATGCACCACAATTTCAACGTTTACCGTATCGTGTACAAATTAGTGAGGGTGCTACAATTGGTACACAACTCTTGAGGGTCTATACAACTGACGCTGATGAGGGTCTGAATGGTGATGTATTTTATTCACTCGAGGATGGTAATCAGCAGGGTAAATTTGTCATTGACGAGGCAACTGGACAGATATCACTTTCCAAAACTCTCGATCGTGAGGCACTGGACAATTATGTCCTTACTGTCGTTGCTCATGATGCAGGTTTGGAAGTGAGGCTCTCATCAAGTGCCACAGTAACAATTGATATACTCGATGAGAATGACAATCCACCGAAATTCATCGACAACAAGCACAAAATTTCAGTTATTGAAACAACAGCAATCAATACGGAATTATTAAGATTCAAAGCAACCGATGATGACCTTGGTGCAAACTCAGAATTGACCTTTGGAATTTCAGCTGGCAACAGGCGAGATGCATTTCACATTGACCCACTCACCGGTGCACTTTACCTGAGAAAACCTTTAGACTACGAGGATAATGAAAAATACACACTCAATATAACATGCACCGATGGAGGTCATCCAAAGCTCAATTCCGTAACAACACTGATAGTTGACGTGATTGATGCTAATGACAATCCTCCAGCATTTCCAAATACAGCTATCGTTCGTCAAATCAAAGAGGGAATAACAGTGAGAACACCGGTACACTCGGTGATAGCTGATGATCCAGATTCTGGTGAGAATGGTGCTGTAACTTATGCTATAGCTAGTCAGGATCCACAGGATGATAAAAGACATTTTGGAATAAGTCCAATGAATGGAGTGATTCACACACTTCTTCCAATAGATAGAGAGGAAGTAGATACATTCAAACTAGTGGTTGTGGCAACGGACAGGGCACAGCCTCCATCAGCAAGATTATCAGCTGAAAAAGTTGTCGTTGTGATAGTGGAAGATTTGAATGATAATGCACCAATATTTGTCAGCATGTCTGCAGCAGTATTACCAACGAAATCAACTATGAATGCTAATCTTGGCAGAGAAATACCAGTTGCTAGACTACTGGCAAGAGATTTGGATTCAAGCACAAATGGATTAGTTACGTATGAACTCATGCGACCAAGTGTAAATTTTTCTGACATGTTCAAGGTGAACAGAAGCACAGGTGTGATCACAATGAAGCTACCCGGAAGTTTAAAGAACATGGAACGTGTATCTAGATATCAGATTGGCGTTAGGGCAACGGACGAAGCCGTTCAAGCTGAACGAAGATCATCAGAGACTTATCTAACTCTCATAGTACCTGGTGAGAATGATGACAAACCAGTTTGGGATGAACAAACACCACTTGAGGGTAGTGTATATGAGAATGAACCATCTGGTACAAGTATTTTACGTGTTAGTGCACATTCACGTAGATCTGGTGTTGATATTGAGTACTATGTGACAAATGTAACTGCTGGTAGTGATGGTGAACAAGTGGATAGACTGTTTGACGTTGATATTAGAAGTGGACTACTTCAGACCTCTGGTCCACTTGATAGAGAGACTGGTGTCGAGTGGTACGAGGTGGAGATTTATGCTGTTGCTAATGGTGGTGGTGAGAGAGCCAGTACTTCATTCATCAAGGTAAGAAAAGAGAATACAACAGATGTTGGCGAGTAGAAAGGTGGGGAAAAAGAAGAAAAAAAAACATTCCAACGCGCTTTCTTTATTTCGATGAAGTTTTAATTAAGGAAGAATAATACTTTTGATGATTAATGACAAAAAATATAAAACGATAGAGTTCGAATCCTTTTTTTTCCTCCTTTCTTTCACCTGCCAAATAACATTTTAATTAAGGAAATAATATTTGAGGTGTCATGTGATCGACTTCTGTGACACACAGAAGTGATTAATGATGAAAAACGTTAGGCAATAATGTTACTGGGGTGAAAGTCTTGACAAACTGTACAGTATAAAAGCTATTACACGATGTAAATTGCATGTAAATTTCGCGTAATACATCTGGCCAACGATACATCACCGAAGAAACGAGAAATTCTGATCTATGAACACAGAATGAAGAATAGAGAATTGCAAACTCATAATCATAAGAGAGAGGGTAAAGAAAAGGAAGGCTTCTTTCTTGATTTTTTTTTATCTCTTACGTTGGGTATATACGTGAAATTTTTTTTTTCTCTCGCCTCACCTGAGGCCACTCGTATGATGACTTTGACCTCAACGCGACGTTTCAATTATTTTCACGTCGTAATCACGTGTATATGGTATATGAAGATCGGTTCCTCTCTCTACGCTCCAAAAGCGACTCGAATTCTCTTCATCATCTTTAAAAATGAATTTTTCGCAGTGGCTAACACAGTGAGACCCATTCAAGTCACCAAAAAACATCATAAAAAATTTGAAAAATAAAGTTGAAACAAAAAATAAGATAAGAGAGCAAGAGAGAGAGAGAGAGAGGATATAGCAATAAGAAAAAAATTTAAAAGCGCGTTCCGTCAGTGGTACTCCGGACGAAATCGATTAGACTCATGTGGTTCGCACCTCGAGGCGTGGTCGGCGTGATCACACGAAATAACTAAATGTGAAACGGAGAAGTGAAAGACATATATACTGGTGGTAGGTGATGATAAAGAGAGAGGAAGTTGTAATATTGTGGTCCAAAAACGTGGTAGAAGGTGGGATGTATTTTACGAGTGACCATCTTTTTCGTGTATATATAACACCGAATGGGTTCGTGCCCCTTTTCTGACGTACAACGGAAGCTTGATGACGAGTCCTTTGGTAAAAGTATAATAAGAAATAAATGAAGTGCGTCGAGACGAAAGGAGGAAGAAAAAAGAAGAGAAAAAAAAAGAGGAAGGAAATTTGCAAAAGGGACAGAGAGAGATGAAAAAATAAATAATATAAAAAAAAGGAGGGAAAAAAGGAAAGAAGTGAGTCGTTTGTGAGGATAACGAGTAGGTACATGTAACTCAAGTTAAATTCAACTCCAACACGCGATTCTTTAGTCTCAAATAATCTAGATATTTGAGTTGCTATTAAATATTTAATTACGAATGATTATCAGTGTAAAAACAATTTTAAGTTAAAAGTTCTTTCAATTCTTCCTGTCTTCGTTATATAGCATCATGAAAGAAGAACACAGAACAAAGACAAAATCTCCGCGTGCCAGGAAGTCAAGTCTTGCGGACAAGAGTCGGTTTTGCCATTGGGGGCTCGGTGATGCGGTTCGAGAAGGGCTTTATATTGGATGAGAAAAACTTGATCCTACCCGGAGAAGTGAACTCGTACGATGACGAAGAGCCGGAGAAAGGGGGGAGGGAGGGTATCTCTGTCTATCGCGTGGGACCAAATGGCTTAGGGAGAGCTCAGCCAGGTTTCGATGGCCTTTTTTTGTTGGGGGTATTTTTCGAACTCGCACACACAGTGGCTACTACTCCAACTTCTTTTATTCTTCATGCTGTGGCGAATAATTCCATGCATTTTTATAAAATTATTCTTTTTTCGTACTTTACCCCTTTGATTGGATCAATTCATCATGTTTCGTTTTTCTTCATTTTTATGAATATCTTGAGGATAATAAATTATGGAGTAACTTGCGTAATTTTATTTGAAGGATGGCGCAAATTTCTTATATTAAAATAAAAAAAAGAATCTTTCGTTATTTTTTTGCTCCTTTGAAATTTGAGAAATTATCTAATTATCATGAATGCCTTTGATCAAACTCTCTACTATTCACTTTCATCTCTGAGAATTATTAAAAATCCTTATTTTTTTGTTATATATTAACTAAATTTTGTATTAATTTTGCGTAGAGAAAAAAAAAAGCGCGAAACATTATTGATTGACTATGACAGTCATCTAGGCTTTAATTTCTAATAAATACGATTATTCATTTCGAAGAAAAAGAAAGTTTTTGAGGCAGTATCATCAATTTTTCATTCAGCTTTTATATATTCAATTCTCCCCCTTCTTCATTGGACACGAAGAAAGATTTGTCTAACCTGTATCTATAGAGGTATGTTATTTCCCCCGGGCTTTTTTGTTCTTTTTTTTTTTTTTTTCCTCTCTTCGTACTCCTTTTTCGGCTTAATTTGCATGCTTTCGTATGGTAAGCGGTCAGTGCTCTTGAAGACAGAGAAGGAGTTATTGGTAATCGGAGAATTCGTTTATCAGTGTTTCTGGTCCACTCTGGTGAACACTGAAATGTAATCAGGAGAGTCTGAATTTTGTTTAATGTACGTATCTGTGTGTGTGTGTGTGTGTTACGATGAAATTCTTGTTTTGGTATTGTATGGTAGAGTAAGAAGAGGAGTTCCGCCTACTTATATTGATGTACATATTCTCCAACTACGCGTGTTTCGTTTGAATAGATTTTATCTTGGAAAACTAAGCACCACGCAACTACTGTTCCAACGGTAACACACTCTATTGACTCGCACCTACCTATCGTATAATATAACAACTGCGGAAGAAGTCTCATCTTCCAATGGAATCTAGCAAATTACACCAAAATATATTTTACTTTGTATCTTTTTTTTCTTTCATTTTTAAATTAACTCGAGAGTTAATCTCAATGATAGAATGATGGAAATTTAATCTTAAAAATACAATGCCACTTTGAAGAATTGAATTATACTCTGGGAATTGGTGAAAGGAATTTAGATGAAAATGATCTTTATAGAAAACCAGGAAGTTTTTCCCATTTCCGCAATAGTGATTACATGAATTTTTACTCATTCATCTCTCAATGCCATGGACTCTTTTTAATGTCTCTAGAGTCTCTGGGCTGAACTTCGAGCAAATTGGTTTTTTGTAATGAAGTTTAAAAATTTTCGGAGCCTTTTATAACGAAACAACTTGGCAGTTGGACCGCAACAGCTTTTGCAATACTTCAAAAGTACAATAAGAAAAATAAATGACTTTTAAAAGTTTTATTTGCACAAAGAGGCAATGGGTAAAGAGTTGACGGTGAACAGTTGATGCGACAGTTTGTATTTCACCATGGAATCATTCCTGGCAGGGTGTATTCGTAGGCAAAAAAATTTCAACTCCACCAGTATTAAAGCGGTAGAAGGGGGGAGGAAAGGGAGGAAATAAAGGAAAGAAATAAAACGTATATATGGGTACACACACGCAAACCTAAGTTGCGTCTCAGCTCGCGCGGTATGTCCTAACGACGCATGAGCGATGCGAAGACGAGTATGAGATGGCATTTTTCGGTGAGAGACCTGAGGAGACAAGAGGGAGGAAATAAAAGAAGTCCAAGCAAACAGCCAACTCTCTTTACTCTTTCTCTCTCTCTCTTCTTCTTTTTCCCCACCCTTTTGAATATCTGCCCTGTGTGACTGAAGACTCGCGTACTCTTTTTCCTCACCCAAATGACGAAAGATTATCGTCGAGTCTTTACCTTCTTCTTCACCATCACCCCTCCCCAATCTTTACCAAATATTTACTCCAAAGGTAAATTAGAGAAGTCAAGAGGATGTTATTTTCAAGTTTGATTGAAATTATGGACGAAACTTTTGAAGGAAAAAGGAAAGAAAAAAAAACCATTGAAATAACAATTTATTAATGTTGTTTTTTTTTGTTTTTGCCATTTTTTTTTGCTTCTTTCTGTTATTTTTCTGGAATGAGTGGAGGATAAGAAAAGAAGAGGACCCGACTCGATCGCAGCAGGGAACACTTTTGGGGCCGCTCCTTCACCATTTGAGAGAGTTCTCGATATTGCCCCCTTACACACGTATATACACACATATATGTTTTAGACTCCCATTGAAATCAGCCGGGGGCCCCCGTGCGTTCGCAAGAGCACCACAAAACGAATGGAATTCCGGGACAGCATACCGTTTCTCGATGGCTGATTGTTCCCCCGGCATATCTTTTCGGGGGATCCCTTTTTTTTTTGTACGCTCTTTCTTCGTCTTCCTTCCACTTCTTCTCTTTCTCCATTTCATGTCTTTTAGAAGAGTATATATACAGCCACCAGAGTCTTCGCCGGTGGGTCTTGTATTGCCCACTGGATATCTTAAGAGGTCTGCAGGTTATAACCTGTCCCCCCTTCGTCATCTCTGCGGACACATTTTCACCCAGAAAAATAACCACCGAAAGAAGAAGAAGAGGACTCTCGTGTTCCCTTTTCTATTTCCGCAACAATGCAGAAAAAGGGAGGATTATTTTCTAATGCCACTGGAGAATTCAATAATCCGTGGCTCGTTTTACACCAGCTTCTTTTTTTCTTCTTCAATATTTCTATGAAAAAGATTTCTATTCAATGAAAAATAGATAATGGAATGAAAATTTCAAGGGAATAAACACGACAATAGACATGCCAAGAAACCCAATTCCTTCCTTTTTTCTTCTCATTTCAATTTTGAAGTCTTCAATCTATAGTGATCGATAGAGGAAAAATATCACTTTTCCATTGAATTAATAAAAATACCACTCTCATCCTCTTGAGCTTGAAGAAGAGAATATTTTTCCTTGAATTCTGTATTTTTTCTTCTTTTTCCATGAACACGTTAGTCACTTTATTGTTCAGAAAGGTATAAAAACTTCATTCGAATAAATACGATATTTGTCTTGTACTGTTCGAATGAATGGCTTCCAGATAATATCATAGCTCTCAATAAAATATTATTTTATCTATTTTCTCCTCTCTGCCAAATCATTCGGCGAATTGTCGATTTTTTTTCTTCTTCTCTCTTCTGAATTTTTAACATGTCATTTTTAATCTTTAAGCTATTTTATACGAGGGATTTTGTTAAAGGCATCAAGGAAGAGTCCCACGCCTGTAGAGAAAAGACGTGGTGTGTATGTGTGTGTGTGTGTGTGTATTTTGTAGTGGCGCGAGTCTCTTTGGCTCGAGATATTTATAATAGAGGAGGCATTCCGCGGCCAAGAACAGCGGGGGTCCAAAAGGACATGCCTCCATAATGGCTCTGGTCATTTCGTCTATTTTCTTTCTTTGTCGTATAAGGATCCTAACACAGACACACGAGTGGGCACCGCCTTTTATTATTGCACCCCCTCCCCCTCCCTCCCTTTTATTCCGCCAAACTTTTCTATGCGTCTAGAAAAATTATGATGTCATATCCCACCGTGAAGAAATTCTGGCCTCGATTGTCAACCGACAGAATGAAATATAAAAATGATAATAATAATCTCAATATAAAATAGAGAAAAAGGATAAAATCCTCTTCGACCTTTCGAAGCCTTTCTTGAGAAGCCGACAGACACACGCGCTCGCGGTTCGTTTTTGAAAACGGATTAAACACTAAACATTGAAATCCTATTGGTTTCGCCGTTCTTCGATTTTTCCATTCTATTCTATAATTCTTCATCTCTTTTTCTTTAATTGAGGGATAAAAATATAAATTCTTCATTATTCAACAGTGTGAGAAGAGTCTACTGTCGTCATTGATTTAAAAAAAAAATGATGAAAAATTAATTCTTAATCAACATGATAAGTACATTTTACAAAGTATCCTGATAATAAGAGAACATGGCATTTTATTGGCTGTTGGCTATTTAAAATCATACTACTATTTTAATTATGTCATTATGCGGCGCTGTTTTTTATTTAATTTAAGGATAGTAAAAAAATGTTTATAGTAGTGTACGCGTGGGAAGGACGTTTTTTTCGCATTTGCCGTATAATGCAATATTCGTTTTGAGAGAGAGAAAAAAAAAGGAAAGAAAATAAAAATGTTAAAGAATTTTCGTCGATTAATTACCGGTGCCGTTGGTGGTTTTTAATTATCCAATTTAATGTGGCCGATCTTGGTTCATTGGTTCGAACCGAGATGGGCTTATTTTGCGCCTGGATTTACCACCTCTCTCTCTCTCTCTCTTTTTTTTCTCTATCTTGCTCTCTTTTCTTCTCTCTTTCACGACTAAAGATACAAGGCCATGGTCCTACGCAACACTGTCTCAATATTCTCTCACATATTTCCCCCCTTTTTTTTTTCACTCGTTTCCCTTCATTTCATGCGACATATATGTTCTTCACATTGAAATCGGCTATAATTCATCGTCATTAATAATCCAACATTGATCAATGCGAAAATAATGAGCCGACGACGCAACACTGAATTTAAAACTAAATAACGTTAATCAAAAATAATTATTATTGTTCAATTTCAAATTAACTTCTGTGAGCGATGAAAAAAAATAATAATAATATCATGTATACATTATTTTTCCATTATCGAATGAATAACTATCGTTTCAGTATTAATGCTGGTCATGTGTATATGAAATTTTTTCTTCTCCTCTCAGCTCTAAAATTGCACCGGAAAATTTGAAATTGCCGCCATTAGAATACCAAGAGTAAATCTAAATTTATGAATAAAATGCAATTTCCAAGCAATCGTTTATCATTTAATTATTTTAATTGGAAATTATTTATAACAATTCAGAGAATACTTCACAAGATGCTGCTTTTTTTTCTCTCATCGGCAATGAAGAGAAGTAATAATAAAAAAAAAAAAAAAAAAATACATTCTACCTGCAACTATATACGTTGACTCATTAAGGAATTAATTGTCAAAAGAATGTAATTATTTTTTCCACGAAATTTCAGTTGTTTGCGGGAAATAAACAAAAAATAATCGTCATGTCAGTCATCTTGTGTTGACATTCCGTACAGAGTGAAAGTGGACATTGGTGGATGTGAGAGCAAGAGACATGTTTTACTGGGGGCCCCTGTCGAACACGGTACATATTTCAGTGATCGGTGCAGTCTCCACATTATCATCATTATTGAGGTGTTTTTTTTTTCTCTTCGTTTTTTCATTGAGAAAAAAAAAGCAAAACCTCCATGTGCTTTTTATTCTTTTGAATTTTCATTCTCAACATCAAACACAAAATGAAACGTTAAAAACCACCATAAAAGACCAAGTGCAATTATCGGTTCGATTCCGCGTACAACGGGGGGTTGACAATTGTGTACGTGTATGGAAAAAAAGAAAAAGAAGACAGAGAATGGGAGGGAAAAAACTCGAGCACGTGCACCCGCGTACAGTTTATATGGTTTAAAGATTGTGAAAAGGGTACATATACCTACAAGAGTAGGGAAGGAGAAACGATCGGTAGGCACATTCCAAGGGCCAAGTAGCTCTTGCTGGGGTTTTGTCGAGGTTCACTCTTTTCATGGAATCGAGGAAAAGAACACAGAGTCCAATGGACCTCACCGTCAGGTATAAAGAGAGAAGAACTTTAATCTTTAGAGACGTGAACTCCTCACTTTTCCTTGCTGTTTTAAAAGTTAAAAAAAAAGAGAAAAAAAATTACTGTAACAAATAAATCAATGTCACGTGAGCTCCATTTTTTCTTTCGAACAAATTCAATGAGTGTCATTTTATTATAAATTCACTCCTATCCATCATATTATACTGGATATTCAAAAAAAAAAGAATCACGACTCAAAGAATATTTTACGGTTTGATTTTTTTTCTTTAAAGTCAAATTTCAGTTGAATATTCTATTATTCGTGATGAAACTGTCAGTTTCTTTGGGTCCAGAGTTTCCTCTAATCTCCGAGGATAATTATTGGAATACTAGACGCAGCTCAAAAATCTCCTTTGAAGTTTGACTCATGGATATTCCGTTTTTTTTTCTTCTTCTTTTCAGTTCTTTACGACAGATAGCCGTTATTTCCGAGTATTTCAGAAAGCCCCTGATTCCATCTGGCATATGGGTTCTACTTCTATCATCGACAATCATTCCCATCTCGGAGAAATACATTCACTTGGAATTTCCGTCTCGATAATCTATTTTCATTATGCATTTTAAGCTAATTATGTGGAGGATAAAATGACAGGAGGTATGTGACAATATTCTTCTTGTCCTCAAAATGTTGGGAAATAAATTCAGAAGCTGTCTGTTATATCATTCGTGGGGAAATAAAAAACAAATGTATAATTTGAATCTGGGCAATAAAGATGCCGAACCCCCAGGAATCAACACGTGTCCTCTTCTTCATTCACAAAACGACAAATCATATAATTTTCTTGCGGAAATAAAATTGCCAAAAAAAAAAGGCAGAAAGTCCTTAGTTGATTTTCTTTGACTTTTTATAAGGCAGCATTAAGTAGTTATAAATAGATACCAAATGTTAATAGACGTCAGTCGCGTGGGCTCTCCTCGCCCAGCTGATTACGCTTTACAGCAGCAGCAGCAGCAGCGATTAACCCTCTCCGCCTTCGGTTTTTACTGCTTGCCCGTGGTATACGATGCGTGACTCTGCGTGTGCAACATATATATCTATCCTTCTTCCTCCCAAGCCACACTTTTGCTAAAAGTTTTTCCAGGTGAATTGAGCTGCTGCCCTGTACTCTGTCATTTTAATTGAATTATTTGTCTCTGACATTAAATTTATAAATAAGAATTATGTGACACTACTCATTAGCTCGAGTATTAACTGTTTTTAGGAGAAAATTGATTAATTCCTGATAATATAAGTGTATTAGTATAGCATTAAATTATCCCATGAAAATGGGGAGAGAAAAAAAAATATATCGAACAATAAAATATTCAAGAAAGTTGTCGGTTCAGTTGTTTTTTGCATTAAAAAAAAGTGGTAATGTAAGCTTTAGTTCTTCGAATGCGTATCTACTCATAATCGGCTGACCTTCGCATAGTGGCCATTCTCGTTATAACATATATATATATAAAAGTACACACAGTGTGTAAAGCTTATAGTGGCTAAGGGGTGGGTCTACGCGTATGCGTTCTCTCCTCCTCCTTCTCTCCTTGTCACTCGGTTTTTATCTCGGTGAGGAAGAGCCAAAAGCCCGCGCTCGCTAATGACCCACCGATACCGCTCCCACCGTTTTCGGCACACACTCAAGCCTCCCTCTTTCACCTTATTACCTTCTTTAGTTTTCTCTTTTGCCCTTCTCCCGACAAATGCTTACCGGGAGGGCTGCTACATCTAACCAGTTGCCTCTTTTCTGTGTGTATCTGTCTTCTTCTTTCTCTTCTTCGTTGGTCCATTGGGACGCGATACGACGTTTGGATTTCACAAATTTTTCCAACTAAAAATGCCTCTTGAGAATTACTGAATTCCTCATGGCCAAAGGAAATGATGGACCATTGTCATTTAGATGGTTTTTATAGAATTCTTTAGATACTTTTTTTTGGTGCTTCTACCACACAACCATGTGAATCATTTATGAAGTCATTTTACATTTTATCGTGTATTTCGATATTTCAAATATTTATACAATTTTTAACATTAACTCGCTCTTTCTTATTCATTCACCTGAATTTTAAATGACTTCTTCTTTATTGTCATTGAAAAATATTAATATTTCCCTAATTTCCCCAATTGTTTTCTCATTTATTTGGAGCTATGAATGAAACATTAGTACATTTAAATGACTTAGAATAAATTTTCCTACTGTAAAATAAAAGAATAAAGACAAAAAGTCAATTTGCCATGAATGAATGATTCATGAAGCCATAAAAATGCTGTTTCACCAATAATTCTCTCGTAAAAATCATTGACTTCAACATTTAATTTAGCCAGTAGTGAGAGAGTTTGAGCAAAAAAAAGAAAACGAACATATATATATATATAATAATTTAAAATTCAATTCACGTGGCATTAGGCGGATGCATTACGAGTGTCAAGGAGTGGTAATGTGAACTTGAGAGAGTTGGAGCTTAAGGGAATACCCGTATATATCCGTATATCTTTATAAGATTATACACTATTATACATAACAATGGCGTACATATGTCCCCGCGAGAGAAGTTCTCTTACACCAACTCCGGGGGTATATCTCTGTCTTATTTTTTTTAGCTCTCTCTGTGGTTGCACACACTCCCTTGTGCCACAGAGTCGCAATTACTACACCACTATATATACGTTAAAAAAAAAAATCCACATGTATACGTGTGTGCTCGCCTCGAATCGCCCACGCGCACTACACACGACGTTTGCACATTATTTTCAAGGTACTTTTTTTCCATATTTCTTTTTTTTTTTTTTTTTCTCTTCTTTACTCTTTTAAAAAAACAGAAATGTCATTTAATTTCTCACTCGTGTGTTTCGAAGATTTTATTCTCAGTCGTTCGTGATAAATGACGCACCGACTGATTTTTCTAAACCACACTTGGTTTATCTCCTTCCCCCTTTTTTTTTTTTCATCCTTGCTCTTTTTCTCTCTCTCTCTTGGGTTTTTAAGTGAGTAATCTGAAACGAGGCACTTCTGCACACGAAATAAAATCGTGTCAACTTATTCGACCCTCTTTTGTTGATAATAACAGTGGTTTTACTGGTCATTGAGACCGTTACGTCCACTGTTCCCTTCGGGCTTCCCAAAAAAAAAAAAAAAAAGAAAGATTGAAAATAAAAAATGCTAAAGAATTTCAAAAGCAGCCAAAATTTGAATCAAGGACTCCTTTCACTTGCCAAAGAGTCACGAAAAATACCGAAAGTTCGTTTTTTTTCTTTTTCTACACTTTTTTTTTTTGAATATTTTCGCCAACAAACTCTCTACACCTGGAGAATTCCTAATTATATGGCTGAATTAGCCCACCCTCATTGTGTGTTTGCACGTGAGTTTCACATTCTGGCATAAAAATGAATTTTAGAATAGCTAACAAGTATTTTTAAAAATATGCGGGCAAAAAAAAGATGGCAAAAGTTCTTGAGAAGGAGTGGAGAACTATTAATTCTATTCTCTTGGAATTGTGTAGGCCCCTTTTTTTTTTTTCTTATTGCTCTGATTCTCCATCTGGACAATTCCTAATCACCTTTTCTGCTCCCACCAATGTCAGTGTGAATTAGCACGCCCTTTTGTTTGTGCATCCTCTATGCCGGCCTCACGCCAGTGGAATGCCGTGCCCTTTTTCAATCCCTCTCTCAACGTAAATAACACACAGCAAGAGAGGAAAAAGTACAGGGAATAAGAATAATGAAAGAGACGGTAAAAGAAGAAGAAGAAGAAGAAGATGAAAAAAAAAAACATGAAATAATACGTGTCTCTTTATCTCTTGATGCAGAGAGACGGTGTTTCTTTTTCGAGTCAAAAGGCCGCGTGACATTAATTTTGAAATATTATTTACCCCCACTCTAATTTTATTCTTCAACACTGAGAGCAAAGAAAAAAAAAAAGAGCCGTACTGGTTCATCTTGACCTCGGTTTATGCGCAACCATGTGAGGAGAGGGATGCCTTTGAAAAAATATGAAATAGTGTTACTGGGTCGTTAGAAGGGGGCATGCCCAGACAGTTTGTTCCTAAAGTGATTTATCTCGCAATGTTGAAAACAAAACTAAATACGGTCAAAGCGAAAAGACTAGAGGCGTCACCAGAAAAGGTGTCAGTCTGCAAAAAAAAAAGGCAAAAAAAAGAAGAAGAGAGAGTGGATTGAAAAAATGAATAAAACCTATTGGACAATGGGATTGAATTTTTTCGGGGGAGTGTAAGAGAGTTTTGTGTGTTTTTACATGATTTTTTTATTTTTTTCTTTACTTTGTTCCTGTTCATTTTTCTCGTTTTTTTTCTTCGTTGGCCCTCGTTTGGGGGCCAGGCCCAAGCCTCGACCCACGCGTCTCTTGGTAGTCGGAGATATCATCTCGGTTAACGATCTCGCAGGGATTCTTCCCCGATAATCGTTGCCGAAAAAAAAAAAAAAACAGGAAGAAAAAAAAAGAGACAAAAATGAATTGAATAAATAAAACGATCGATTTTTGTTTGCTCTTATCAGCGAAACATTTGCTTTTATTTTCGTTTCATTATTTTTTTGTTCACAATTTTTTACACGTTTGAGGATGTAACCTGCGGGTGATTGAGGGCGTGGAGCCTCATGGCCTCTGTAGAATCCAAGTGAGAGGGTGGAAAAAGGGGCGATGAAGGGGGAAAAGAGAAGAAAAGGAAAATAATAAAAAAAAAGGAAAAAAAGTGCAATGTGCCGAGACTGCACTGGGGCCCTGGCTTATCGGGCGTACATCCTCACTCAGAGATTAGCATAATGTCTGCTGCGCGGTGCGTAGGTACTCTTTCACTCTTTTTCCCTCCCTTTTCTCTCTCTTCTCTCTCTCTCATTCTTTTTAACATTGGCTCTTTCTTCCTCTCTACGGCTCATTGCCACCATCCGATATCTGCTCCGGCATTCCTTCATTTCCATCTGCAACAGCGACATAATAATGTTATTTATTAGATAAAAAAAAGTAACAAGGAGGAAAGAACAGGAAAAAAAAGCAAAAAAAAAAAAAAAGAATGCAGCTTTTGAATTCTTTTTTAACGGGAAACTATGCGGAGGAAGTTGAAATCCTCCTCAGGAAAGTGCGAATTATCTGTGGGAACCATCTCTTATCCGTTTGTACCGGGAAAATTCTGATGTTTATTTTAAAGAATACGTGAGGAGTGAGGGCTTTTTTTTCTTCTTTTCTTAGTGTTTTTCGATGAGAAATAAAAATTTGCCGAATAACTGTCCATTTGTATCAACAATTGCCTCGGTATATAGTCGTGATTCTAATGAAACGGTCGAAGATACGGTTTTCTCGATGATTCCATTGGAAAGCTGGGAAAATTTCACGTCAAAAACATGTGTCATGATTGATTTTTTGAATTTTTTCGAAAAATCGACTTTTTCGGTCAAGATTTGAAGGGTTTTACCTTTCTAAAATCGAAATAATCACTATTTTCTCAATATCTTCGGTTCTATTGGTCATAGCGTATTGAGGTTGCGCGCAAATGAAAGCTGAGCTAATTTGCCATCGATTTATGTCTCATTAAAATCGAAAATATCAATTTTTCAGGTACTTGTAGAGCAAAAACTAATTTCCATAAAACGTCCCATAAATACCTCAAAAATAGATAATTTCCATTTCAAAACCACATGAATCCATGGCAAATGAGCTCAGCTTTCATTTGCGCGCAACCTCAATACGCTATGACCAGTAGAACCGAAGATATTGACAAAATAGTGATTTTATTCAATTCTGGAAAGCTATACCCCTTCGAATCTTGACTGAAAAAATCGATTTTTCCAAAAATTCCGAAAAATCAATTCAGACATCTATTTTCAACGCAAATTTTCTCAGCTCTCCAATGGAATCATCAAAAAAATTCCATCTCATTTCCTACCACTCCTTTTCAATGATTTTCACATTCCCCTTTTCATATACGGAAGACGGGTAACGCTTCATTGAAATCAAAATAATTCCAAGCCAAATATATTCAACAATTCCAGAGTAATTACTTTAATTGCAATAATTTTTTCATGTACAAAGGGGTACCTCTCACAAACAATGTATTTAGTAACTGAAAATTGTTCTTCCGCAATAAATTCATCTAATCGTGTTCACCTTGAATTACTATGAGGATAATTAATTAGCGAATAAATTTGCGTAATTTCTCTTTTACTATGGGAAGAAACGTCTTCCCGTATCCTAAGTACACAATATCCTTCTTATACCTCCCACGTTAACTCTCATCCACTCTCTCTCTCTCTTTTTCTTTCTGTCTTTCGAATACCAATAAATAACTCATCGATCAAAGTTTGCCTTCAATTTGTACAAACGAGAGCATTGTCTCTCATTGAAGCATCCATTGAGGATTAATTTGTTGGTGTAGGCAAGAAATAATGTAAAAATTCATCGAGTCATCCACGATCATCCGTTTAAATTGCCTCAATTTAAAAGAAAAAAATAATAATTTATTTTGATTATTAAAACCTTGAAATGGACTTTCACTAATTTCTCCTTTTTTTCTTTTCTCGTTACAAAACCAAAACGAATTGCATTTGAAAATGTAGATTATTTATTTACATTTATTTTTCTTATTTAGTTTAATGATACAGGGAAAGCGTTTTGATTTGCATTTAACAAGAGGTTCATCGATAAAAGGTGAAATTACGTAAAAAAAATAAATGGAACGAAAAAAAAAAAAAAAAAAAATAAGAGACTTCTCTCTTTCTCTCTGTGCAACAATGCCAGTGTATATAATACGTGTGTTATGTGTCTGGAACGGCCCGGGGTATTCGTGTACCAAGATACCATGTGGGTAGAAGGGAGAGACGTTGCTCCAGCCTCGACTGCCACTGCTATTATGGCCAATAATTCATTGAGTGACTGCCAGAGAGCTGACTCTCTTGTGGCTTCGGTATATACCCAAACGCCCTAGTCCACCCTTCTCCTCTCTTGTCTCCCTTTGCCTTTTCTGTTAACCTCCTTCCACGTATTCCACCAGGCAATACACTGGGTGTCATGAAAAATTCAGGCATTTTGGCTACCGACGTGCCAAATTTATCATCCCGCTCCAAAAAATTCACGAATATTTAAATTTATTCTCTCTTTATTTTTTAACTTGGAGTGAATTCCGCTTTGGTAAAGAAAAAAAAAGAAGCAGCCATTCAAAATAAGAAGAAGAAAAAATGAAATATACTGTAATTACACCGTCTCTCTGGAGGCACTCAGGAAAGATGCAGCAGCAGCAGCAGCCGTTCTCGTTTTGTCTCTGTGCGCGATGTTCCGCATAATAGACTTTCACTTTGTGGAATTAAAACTAACAAACGTTCTGTGCGTTTTGCACTGAACTTCGTGATCCCCCCAGAGTCAGTGATTGTATGGAAAATTGTGGATTTATTTTTAGATTAATGGAGTCATTATGAAAAAAATAAAAATAAAATGAAAAAAATAAAGGGGCAATTAAGTCAATGATTTAATTTCATTGTTTTTCCATGCTTCCTTATTTCTTCATTGCATTTTAATCATTTCGATTCATACTACTTCTTTTCCTTCAAGTAGAAAAGGTCATATTGAATTTATTGGTTGGACAATTTTAAAGTTAAATCTAATGATCCTTTTCATTTCTCATTATTCTACTCCAAAACGGGATATATATTTTCTTTCCTTCGAGAACAAAATAAATTGAGAAAATTTTCCCTCTCTCTCTCAATATATTGTTTATCCTTCTTCTTCTTTTGCTTTTACTTCTGTCTCGACAATAATAAAAAATAAAAAAAAAAGTGAGATGGAAGAAACTCCTACGGAAACTTACTTTATGCACCACTCGAATATATATATATTCACATATGTTCTGAATAAAGATAATTTCGTAGAAAATATTTATGATAAAAGATGACTTTTACAGTACAACTCTTAAGGCTGTGTATCCTGAAAAAACCTATCAAACAATAATAAAATATTTACAACCCAGTGATATTTAATCGTTTTTCGTAAAGTATTGAGAAAATTTTTCACAAATGAGATTCAAAAACACGTGATAGTGTTGTATTCACGTATCATAAAATTATTACGGACATCCGGGGCGTTGATTTAACATTCATCCATTCTTATTATTATTATTATTATAATATCTCTTTCTTTTCGTTTTCACTGTTTCACGTTAAATTCCCAGACTTTTTCAAAGTACACTTAATAATCGTTTTAACATCAGATACAGTCGAAAAAAAAATCAGATGCACGTGAGATTACAATCACCATTGGATATTTATAATTTTCTTTTTGCGAGATATAATATTATAATACAAATAATAATCGCACCCCTCGAGGCGCCTCTGACGACAAGGCCTCCTCATATGTGTAGTTGGCCTCCCATCACTTTATACCTTTATTATTATTTTTCCTCATTTTTTTTTTTTAACGTCAAAATACTTTTTTCACTCTTTCACGATGCATCTTTTTTCGGTAGGTGCCCCCGGGGGCCATCTCGGTGTCTCGAATCTTAAATTTTGAAATTCCACCGGTGCTCCCCTTCTTTTCTCTCTCTCTCTTTTTTGTGTACAACAGGCCATCGATCCTTCGTCTCTTTTACTGTCCCAGGGTCCTAGTTTGCCATTCCTTCTTTCTCTTCAATTTTTCTTCTTTTTTTTTATCTCTTTTAATTTTTTCGATTTTTTTCGCTTCTCTCTTTTTGTTTTCTTCACCAACTTCACGAGTTTACGACTCTGCCTCGATGCATTCGTAAAATTTACGGCGACGCGTACGTGCGTTCCCTCTAACGCTCCTCTTCCTCTCACATAAATGAAACCAAACACACATATGAACATGTATATACTGATTGCAATATAGAATTCTTCATATATATATATATATATATACAAGTTTTTGTTTTACTTTGCTATCACTGTGTGCGCACGTGTCGACGAATTTTTCTTGCTCTCGCTCTCTTCTCGCTCCGAAATTCCCATTTTTTTTTCCTCTCTTTCTCTCATCATTCTTTATATTTTTATTTAGCAGTTTTATTTCTCTTCCTTTTCGAATCTTTTATTTTAAGGTTCGTTTCGCGCTCTCCCTGGGGGCTTCCACGCACATGATATTCTTGTTTTGATTTTCTTTTTTTTTATTTTCTCCGCTTTTTTTTTTTTTGGCTTTTTTCGTTTTGGGGACTTAACGACCCGAACGTATCGCGACTATAAAGATAAAGAGATATGGCGATCGTGATATGTACATGAAGAGAGACGACCGAGAGGAATCCTCTGCTTTCTTCCTTGTGCTTTCTTCGGTTATCGCCACTACCAATGGTTTATTTTTTTCCTTTTTCGTTTTTTTTTCCCGCTGATATCTTCGGGGCAATGCTGTGGCTCTTTTGATTCACTGGTGGTACTCTAATTATTCACAGGTATAATAAAAAAACAGGGCTTGAGAACATTTTTCAAAATGCTTAGAGGGGGAATTGAAACTTCGAAGAGGTGGTGAATTCGTGAAGTATCAAATGGAGCAGGCTTTGGGTTTGTTGTTCTTCCAATTATCTTCATCCACTTCTTCTCGTTTAAATTTCTTCTTTTATTTTTGTCTCTCTCTCTTGGATCTTTTTTTTCTGCTTGGATCATCGAGTGAAAACATGCTTCTTCACATTTTAACAATTTCATCTTGAAATTGTGAATTCAGAGGAAATAGAAAGGATTATTTGGTGGAAAAAAAAAACAACAAATTCTTGGAGATCTGTCGTACGAGCAAATCAGACAAATGAGTGGGGATAATTGTTGGGGTGGACACACAAGGCTCTTGCAAAAGCTCCCGCCAAGGAGTCAGCTGTGAGATAAGACCAGAGCGATAACGATTCTGGCCCTGAGGCTACTTCACAACTACTCCGTAATATGTAGGAAAAAATATTAATGGTAATTTTCATGTAAAAAAAAAAGGATGAAAAAGTCAGGATTAATTTGCGATAATTTATTTAACGTTAATTGCACATAAAAAAGCAATAATGATAACGAAAAAAAAGGAGGGGAAGTAAAAATAAAGTAGCAAATTACAAAAATTATCCATATACACAGAAAAATAAATTAACCATTTAATTTGCAATTTTTTTTTTCATTGAAAATATTATAAAATATCTAATAAATTCCATAAAATTCATCGAATAAGCTGTTCAATTAAAGTAATAAAATGAAATGAATGAAAAATATCTCATTACTTTATCTTTTATTCTTGTTACATGAAAAGAGAAATGGGGGAAGGGGAAAGAGAGAGAGAGAGAAAAAAAAATAACATAAAATTCATCTTGAAAGAATGAAGTCGATTAATTCCCTGACACTGACAAAATGAAATTGGCAAACTCGGCCAATTGCCAGAGGGTGAAAACAGTGGAATAAATCGAAATAAGACACATGCGAATATTTTAATCGTCGTGAGGTCCAGCGGTGAGACATTAAGAAGGGTTTTTAACTTCAAAAGGACCTTGCACGGATCGTCAAGGACAAGGGAGCAGCCAGTCCCTATGTGTTTCCTTGTATTCTTATTTATTCCCCTTTTTTTTCCTCTCTCTCTCTCTTTCATTTTTTATTCTTTTAAACCCGTCTTTTCTTCTTTACTCTCCTTTTCCCCCCTTTTCTCCGTTGACTTTGTTTTCGCGTTCTTATTTCATTTTATTTTTGCCTTCTCCTTAAAACCCATTGAATCGAATCTCGACACGTGACCGTTACCTTTCGATGTCCCCCTGGCGCCTCTCGATTAATCGATTACGACTTATCACAAATCGAAACTGTCTTTTTCGCTTATCCCTCAAAGGTACTTTATTTCATATAATGAAGACAAGAAGAGAGCTTCCAAAAAACTCTTTATTTCTCTTATTTTTTTTTGTTTTTCAGTGAATGGAGTAATTTTTATATTATAAATAGGGCCGGGACGTTGGTGTAAGGTTTGATCTAGGCTGAAGTTACCTATGAATCAAATCCATTTTAAATGGTTATTAATACCAAATTGATATTTATAAACATTGAACAGACTTCATAAACGTTAAAGAATTCGTGTTTCCCAATAATTTAAAGAATTGGTCAACATTTGGATATTATTATTCATCGTGATCAGTTACTCTACGAGTTCCCCTGAAAGTTCCTCTGGAAGTTCCCCTAAAAGTTCACCTAATAGTTTTGAACGCTCATAAAGTCAGTTTGACGTTCATGAATGTCAATAATCTGAAGAATTGGTCAACATTTGGATATTATTATTCATCGTGATGAGTTACTCTACGAGTTCCCCTGAAAGTTCCTCTGGAAGTTTCCCTAAAAGTTCACCTAATAGTTTTGAACGCTCATAAAGTCAGTTTGACGTTCATGAATGTCAATAATCTAGAGAATTGGTCAACATTTGGATATTATCATCATCGTGATGAGTTACTCTACGAGTTCCCCTGAAAGTTCCTCTGGAAGTTTCCCTAAAAGTTCACCTAATAGTTTCGAACGCTTATAAAGTCAGTTTGACGTTCATGAATTTCAATAATCTGAAGAATTGGTCAACATTTGGATATTATTATTCATCGTGATGAGTTACTCTACGAGTTCCCCTGAAAGTTCCTCTGAAAGTTTCCCTAAAAGTTCACCTAATAGTTTTGAACGCTCATAAAGTCAGTTTGACGTTCATAAATGTTAGTTTAACATTCATAATCATTCAAAATGTGTTTGATTCAGAGGCAACTTCAGGCCAGGCCAAACCGTACACTAACGGCTCGGCCCTAATTATAAAATTCCTAAAATACTAAATTTTACCGTGGAAAATTGATAAATAAACTCATTTGGTAATCGTAGATTTAATAATTGACTTTGGAATACGTCCAAATAATCCAGAAAAAAGGGGAGAAAAAAAAACAATGTAATAGAGGTAAAAAACATAAAAATGAAGTAAAATGAAGAAAGCAACTACCGGGGGATTCTTTTGCCCATGAAATTCCACGGCGTGTTATTACCAGATTATAATAACGATGATATTGTTGTTACACGACTAATACCACACGTTTATGTGAAAGGGGTTTTAAAAAAAGAGAAACAAAACCATGGTAAAAATTCTGTGGAAAAAAGAAATGAGAAGAAAAGAAGGGGGGCAAGAAATATATGAGAGCCAAAAATCGAGCTCGCGCACGCTCTCCTCCGGATACACTTTACGTAACTCGCTAATGGGCCCATTCATTAGGAGTACCTTCAGTCTTGTTGCATCAAATGTCGATGATAAAATAACAGGAAAAAAGAAGAAAAAAGGAAATGATGAGAGAAAAAAATAAAACGGGGTAAAGAAGAAATTTAAAGCAACAGAAAAAAAAAAAAAAAAGAGAAAAAATCTTCATAATTGGAATTTTTTCTCTCGATCTTTGGCTGCGATTATATTCTCGTGTTAAATCCGTGCGTATCGGCAAAGACATAAATCACCCTCTTTTCTTTCTACCTTTGGGAGAATAGCCCCGGTTATATTCGTGAGCTTCGTGATTCTTCGATTTCGATTTTAACGGATCACGTGTATAACGTGAAACACTGGGCCCAACACCCGATGATCGGATCCACTGATAGATTCACATGAGAGAGAGAGAGAGGGGGGGGGGGGGGAGAAAAAATTGTTAAAACGAAAACAGAAAAAATAAGAGAGAAAGGATGTATGTGCAGAGGAAAAGAGTGGAATTACGGTACTTCAAATTCACATTGTGAAAAAAAAAATAAAAAATATATTTAAATTGAGGCTTCAATATTCCATAATGGAGACAATATAAAGTGTAATAGGGTAATATGAAGTTTTTGGGTCAAGGAGGCTCTCGAAAAACGTTGTTAAACTTCAAATGTATAATATTGAGCTTCATCTGAGTGAAAATAACATGAAAATAATGTAATGTACATTGAATTTATTTCTCAACAACTTGCAACAAATGAGTAACACGAGAAAAATGTTAAAAGCCCTGTGAATGAATGAAGAAAAAAAAGGGAGAAAATAAGAATTATTCATGAAAATACAGAGCACATATATAAAAAGATCATTATCACTATCGTAGAATGTTTTTCCACTGCATTAATCTGTCATATATTCACTGAATGATCAAATAAAACGTTTCAAATATTAATGATATTCAATCCTTCGGGCTTTTAAGAGCAGTCACTTGCTGTAAAGTAGGACACAGACTGTGTACTATATATCTATAAAAAAAAAAAAAAAAAAGAATAACAAAAATTCCTTATTCCTTTTTTTTTTCTCCGCCATTCTACCTTTATGTAAATTAACATTGAGTATACTTTGGGAGGATTATACACTCGTAAAACTAGTCAAGCAGGTGGCAAAGGAAATCGACATGAGAGAGCACTGGGCATCTTATTATCTACGTGACACTTCTACCAGGCTTCAATGTAATATACATGAATAATTCCTACTAAATTCATGGTAAAAAATTACCACTGTGTCCACACAAATTTATTACATTGTATTGAACGTAAAAATTATACAAATTGTTATGAACACATGTTATACCACAACAGGAGCTTGAAAATAGATTTTTTTTTGTCTATATTTTCGTGGATATTTTTTTTTTGAAGCATCTTTGAAGCAGAGGATTCTCTAATTTGTCGTCAATTTTTTTCTTCGAAATATCTCCAGAATCTCGACTCTCATTATATCACTTTTATTAGATCATAAAAAATGGTAAAAATACATTTATTTATCGTTACACCCGGTATAGAATAAATGGTGTGGTGCAGTACTCTCTGTGCACATCGTCATTGTTGTCCAGACAATCTTTTCAAAGAGGCTGACCCTGGGCCCCCCCTGGGAGGCCAGGAACTATTGGTAGACGTTCAAAAAATGAAAAAGAACAAGTACAAAAAAAAAAAAAGATCATAAGAAGAAAAAAAATGAAAATAAAACATAAAAGGAAAAGGTTATTCGTGTCTAAGTCGAAGGCAGACGTCAGTGACACGTTCACCTCGGAGTTCTTGTATTATATTCCCTCCATAATTCTCTGAACAATTGTCCGTTACATTCATTAAAAAGAAACAATGAAATTTGAAGAAAATTATTTTTCAAACACTCGAATACTTTACCTCCTTTTTTTTTCTTCTTTTTATTGTAAAGTGAGAGAAAATAGAGGACTATGAGTACTGTGAATAATTCCTGTATTTTATGCGAAAACCGTTATGGAGACAAAAAAAAAAGAAATTGTCGAGTCAGTTAGTTCTCTGAGTAACTTCAAATAATTACTCAAATCTTTTAACTTTAAATATCTTTTATTCTTAATTAAACAAAGCAACAGGCATTTTGAATAATTTTTTTTTCTGTGGTAAAATAAATATGGAAGAACTACACAACATATAAATGGTAGTGTAATTTCTGCATGTTATATGGAAGTAACTTTGAAATAAAATGGAGTAGGAAAAAAAATGAACCAAACAAATTAATTTACCTCCGTGAAATTCCTTCGTATCTCGTGGATTTACGCGGAAAATTACATCCAATGAACAAAAACACTTCATTTAAAAAGAAAAATGGCATTTGAAAAGGTGCTTTTTTTTTATAATTTAATTACTTGAAAAAAGGAAACAAATGAACTAGTTGAAAGAAAGATGGAAAAAAGGAAAAAAAGAAGGAATGCCTCGAAGGCATTCGTACTCTTCAATTACGAATTGGCTTTGAGAACCAATAGGTAGTCCAATGCCTATCCGTAAACAATTTACTTTTGCGCTCGCGCTCGCGCGTACATCAGGCCAGCTCTCACGCGTACGGAAATCGTAAGGTGTCTCAGGGGAGAACAGAGAGGTGATAAAGGGGGGGAAAGAAAAAGACTTCTATACCATACGGTGAGCCAGGGCAATCCGACTAAGGAAGCGCTCAATGTTTCTTGCACTCGCTTTTGCATGCGAGAAATAACGAAACTCCCTCATTAAACGCTGAAAATGTTCTCGTTTTAAATTGCGAGAATATTTTTAAGGGTCAGATGAAAAAAAAAATATCCTTCAAGCTCTTGCCTCTTTTTTTAACAGTACAAAATTTAGGAAAAAGTAAAATAGACATAAAAATCATTTAATAAAACTCCAATCATAAATTAGTGGATCGTCATAATTGTGGGAAACTACTCCATTATATTGAAATTTATTATTTAATAGGAGCAGAAGCTATTTAAATAGGCAAGCATTCACTTGTCTTGTTAGTTAATCTCAAACTAAGCTCCATTATTTAATTGATTCTCATCTTGCGGTGCAAAGTCATTTTAATTACCAACTTTGAACTTTACGATGAAGGTAAAATGCAGACAGGTTGTGTGGTGAAAAAAAAAAAAAAGAAAAAAGAAGAAGAAGAAGATACACGTAAGCCACGTTTCACAGGTTCACCTAGAGTTTTACACGTGCATATATATAACACATAGACGTGATGCGTAATATTCTCGGTTCGTCAATCATCCACGTACGAGCCGATTAATTCATCCGGTTGGTTAATCGATACAGGAAAGAACCTTTAATTACTCAGGATTCGATCTCACTCGCACTTTCCACCGTTTGTACAGGATTTTATCGATGACACGAGGGTGTGTACATCACTTATATTCATTACAGTATGTTAAGTGATTCAATTTAGCAAGTTTAAACGTTATAGATTAATATCATCAGAATTATTTGCAAAAAATTTTTCTCTAATTTCTTTTCACTTAATTTTATTTAATTTTTTCCAAGAAATTCCATGTCTCGACTGGAGAATATAGGCTCCAGTGTCACCCTGGGAGAGAGAGACCACTTGACGGTCTTCAGAAGGTTTTTGACCTTAAAAGTACTGATAGTGTTTCAGAGAATTGTAAAAAAAAAGGAAAAAGAAACATTTTTGCAAAACGAAATCCGGAATTTCTTTAACAAGTCAAACAAGAGGCGGGCGAGATTAGTTGAAGTTTATACAAGAGAAATATGATTTACGTCCATTTCTTTTTTCCTTTTTTTCACTTTTCATCATGTTACGTTACTATTTCTGTTGATTCACTGTGATTTGCCCCATTAAATATCAATAAAAATCTCTCCATTAACTCAGAAATTGCACTCTCCATTGAAATTACATTGACCTGAGTATACTTGGATGAAACATTTATTACACAAAGGCTTGGATAAAAGAGAAAAAAAAAAATTATTTGAAATCACAAAGTATTCAGTGATTGTTTACGCATAATTTTAAAAAATTGCCAACAAATTATCGGTCGTTAAAAATTCCCGCATCACTCCTATGTAAATCGGGCGAAAATTCCTTTCCCCTTGGTCTCACTCTCTTTCTTTCTTTCTCTTTTTCTCTTCTACGTGCATTAAAAAATGAGTACAAATTTTACAGAGTCCTTCATCCCACTGTCTCTCATTCTGTACGTCTCTCGTCCCGTGCCCAAAACACTGACGATTCAATCGAGTGAGGCCCCGAATTTCCAGTGACGCCATCTCGCACGTGAGTCTGAGTGAGACCGAATGAAATGGGTGCATGAGAAAAAAATGAAAAGAGGAGAGAAGAAGGATGGAAAAAAAGAGTAGGAAGAAAGAGAAAGAGAGAGAGAGTAACAAAATGAAGGGGAAGAGAAAAAAAGAAGAGAGCAAGGTACTCTTAAGGTGGCCCTTCGGTGTATAGAGTCTCTTCTTGTTGTGGAGAGGGGGAAAAGACTGCGAGACGAAGAGGGCAAACGGGAAACAGAGGACAGAGGAACGGGATGCATGAGGAACGAGCGCAAGTAGAGGGGACTAGTGAATGAGGGGCACAAGAGAAAGAGAGAGAGAGAGAGAGAAAACGCGGGAGGATGAGGAAGAGGAGGAGGAGGAGGAGGATGATCGACCACGTAAGGCCTACGGCTAGCATGCAGGGAACCAGAATGCCTCTCTCGCGCCACCACACGCCATCAAGTTAGTCTGAGATACTCCAAAGGAGAGTCTCGAGAGAATCAAGTCGAGGCAAAGTCTCACAGTCTCAAGCTGAGAAGCTGAATTCCATGGGCACGAGATTTTTATATCAAAAACTTTAACTAGTCCAAGAAAATTTGAAGCAACCAAACTAGGAAAAACCAGGACAAATAAATTTGGCATGAAAAAAAAAGGGAGGATATCTTTTCAATCGTCTCGAAATTTGTCAAATTACTTGGGAATACTCCATTTTATGGGCTGCCTCTTTTTTTTTTCCTCTCTCATTCTATCTGATTCTCGAATTATTATTATGTTTCAAAGGCACGCTGTCGTGTTTCCTTAGCTGAAAGTTATCGACATAGCCAATCTGAAATGATACTTTAATACACCGTCTTTTACTGAAGTTTGTACTAAAAACGATAGGAGAAGGCATTGGTTATGCCTTATAAGTTGACCAATTTGCTATTTCAAAAAAGGTTTTCATAGCAATTGAGATATTTATGTTTTATTATATCAGTGAATGTAAGGAAAAGTTTTGGCACGAGAATTATGATATTCGAGATTTTCTACTCAATAAAATTGTGGAAAAGCTTGAATAACTGTTTAGCCTTTATATTTCCACATTCCACATTCACTTGTGTGAACAGGAATATTCATCTTCCTGAACCATTTATTTCTCAGCTTATCTTTAGAACATAGAACAGACTTGAATGATGAGGAAGAATGCTAATATTTGTAAGTCATTACTTTGGAATTTCTCCATTAGTGAAAGTACAAGTTTGTGCAAATCGAATTTATCTCAACTGATTTTTTAACATGCTCATAAACCAAATATAGAGATCATATCTAAAAATATCTCTCTAAAAAATAATTTACAATTGAATATTTGCAAAAATTTATTGCTCTCGGTGATTAATTTTTGCAGCATTATTTCTGCATTGTAGGTGTGCCTATCATCCTTTTCAAAAGGGAGATTTGAAAAAGGGAAAAATAATGTTTTATGAAGTACGAATTGATATGAAACATTCACCCCGACTTGGGTAGTCAAGGGACTACCGATAAGACACCGACGTATCTACCCACGTTTTCTCTTCTGCACGGAGAGTTCTCCATGCAGAGAGAGAGAAGAGAGAAAATCCCGTGAATACTGGCATTATTGCCGGCACAACCCACAGAGAATCGTATTCTTACTGAGGCTCTGGCAAACACTAGCAAACACAATGCGGCAAAAGCAACTGAGTTAAAGCAATGTATCTACCCATGGAGAGTTGCTTGACCGCCACATATATACCTATATAAATTTGTTTCTCCTCTTTTTTTTTCCTTCTTTTTTTTTACTGTTTCATCTTACGCGTGTCATATACCCACGCTGGCGCGCTAGCATTACTTCAAAAATTTTCATTCCTTGTTGTACTATATACATGTGTGTGTATTTATATATCCGTTCATATGCCAAACACTGTATCCTGTAAGTGATTCAACTTTCCCTTCGGAAGCCCACGGAATTGTTATTCTCTATTTATTCTCATTCTTCTGATCGTCATTCTTCAAGAATTTGCCGAGTATATAACACAATGGGATAGAATGGAGATATCCACAAATTTATCAGACAGCTTTTGCACAAAACAAATCTTTTTTGTTCCTCATCAATTTATCTGATATTAAAAAAATTCAAATAAATCGGCACACACAACTTTACATTTTTTTTTCTCCTTTAATTTGAAGATTGAGCTATCAATAGAGAGAGAATGATTCGAAAATCCCTCTATTCTGTTGGAATGCTGACTCAAAGCCTTCTTCTTTTCTATTCTGAGAAACTCAGAAAGTTTCATCCTCTAAAAATTCGTTTTTTTTTCCTTCTTTTTCCCCTCTCAAAATATCCAATAACCCAAACACGATATTAAAATGATCCTCTTCGGGTCAAAGAATTTCCGTTTAACAAATAATCACGTATCCTCATTAATCCCAATTTTTATGAGTGTTTCGATGAAAAAAAAAAAGGAAAAAAAAAGAATCAGGGAGAGAGAATTAAACTGTCGCCCGATTACGTGTATATCCCCCTGGTGCACACCCACGCTGGTATATCTTTGCACGGATGAAGAGAGAGAGAGAGAAAGAGCCATGTAGACACCACAGACACAGAGTGGAATTCCGGGTCGGCTTATTTCGACCGCAAAAGACACGTAACCGGCCGCGGGATCTCGCTCAGGAAATTCCAATCGGGACAATTCCTGTTTTTTTCTTATTCTCTCCAATTGCCCCCTTTTTCCATGTTCTCCTTTTTTTATATATATATATGTTCGTTTTCTCGCTATCTCAATTCTCGCAAATGTAAGATGTTGCAAGAAGCGAAGAGAGAAAAAAAGGAGGAGGAAATAAAAAAATGCGCAAATAAATAGGAGTTGAATGAAAATTCATCATTTCCAATCGGGTGATTCCGGTCTGACGCCCTGGCGCATGTTACCACGGCCCTCTGGATCGTAACGGGTCGACTAATCGCTGTGTCGACACCCTCGTTTTCTTGATTGGCCGGTTTTATCCTTTTATCTGTACGTTTATATGCGATAGAAATCAATTGCAATTATAACGCCTAGTTCCATATTCCCTTTTTACCGGTGTTTATCAACAATAACCACCACGAGAAATGTACAAGCTCATTTCAATTGAATAAATTTACTCTATAAATGCTTCTTTTTTTTTTCATCATGTGAATTAAGATTTATTCTCAACTGATACAACAATTATTTCTAATGAATCATTCATATCAATGGGAATGTGTTTTGTAATTTAATAGAAGAAAGCGAAATCAATATGGAAAATTCATTGCAGAGCAATTTTTTTTCCGTCAGTCAAGTTTTCCTTGAATTCCTTTCACTAGGATTTTACGAGTTAATCTAGAGCCAAAAAACAGCTTTGATTTCTCAATATGACAGTTCATTTGAATCAAATTTATAGACTTGAAGAGAATTTGGAATTTCATGTACCGAATTATTTCTCCTTTAACCCAGTGAGAAAGTTTTTTTCTCAATTTTTTATTTTTATTTTTCTCTTTCTTATACTCACCAGAGAGGATAGTGGAACGAGAGGGCCTAACGTTAAAATCCCAGCGTAGCCGGTAGCATCGGCGGCCCTCTTTCAATTAATAACGTGATCATAGGTTGTTAGGTACCTTGGCCAGACGGCCACCCTCTTTTCCCCTCTCTCTCTCTTGTATATTCTTTATTTTTATATACAATTTTTTTTTGTCCATTCACCATTCTCGTTGCTCCCATGTTCACTTGTTTATTTTAATTTTTTTTCTTTTCCCTTTCCCCATTGCCTCTTTTTTTCCCTCTTTTTTGCAAAAAAAAACCCTTAAAAAAAACAACGTCAATTTCTAATTTCATTGAAATTGCAAACATTTAAGGAAAAAATAAAACAAATATTTAAGTAGAAAGATGAGATAAAACAATGTTTTTTAAACAGGAGAATATTTACTTTATGGCTTTTTTACCTTGTCAGTGTATGGGGGATATAGAATATTTTTATTCTCTTATGGGTATAAGAAGACGGGAGATACTTTTAGTGATGGGTTATAACACTCGTAACCCGATGCCACGGCTAATTAGCTCGGGGATGCGTGTGTCGTTTTCTCCTCAAGAGAAAAAAAAAAAGAACTTGTACTTTTTTGAATATATCCTTCAGTTTGTCCTCGGGTATGTGATGTTGATGGGCATCCTCCACCAGGAGAGACACACGAGATAGGCTGTGGTCTTTTCTCCCACAGTGAGAAAGAAAAATTCATTGCCTCTTTGCCTGTATGTCGAGACACTTTGTCGGCTTCCACACACTGGCTTTTCATTTTCAATATTACTCGCCAATTCATCATGTACAAATTAAATTTCATAAAATAATTCTATTTACTTTTTGGTGAAAGTGAATATAAATTGAATTAATATTCGTTTTTTTTTCTCACGTAATTTTTATCAATTTCAACGGTAGTTACAGAAATTAGCCCAATTCCCCTCTCGAAACTCTCATGAATTACCTCGAAAAAAAAAAAAATACAGCATCAATCGTTTTGAAAATGAACTCCGGAAATTCGATCGACTCGTTCTCATAATGCGTCCCCGATAAACGCGATTATTCATACTCTACCCGTCCTCGATCCTATCTCTCTCACACAAAACTTCTATCTTCCTTTTCTTCTTTCATCCTTCTTTTATACACCGCAAGTTGGAGCCATCTTCACTTCTTTCATCTCTCGAACTCATTTCTAACTGCATCTCACTCTTTCAAACGGTATCGCCAGTCCCGATCGAGATAGGTATGCGCCTCCTCCACCCATATAGACATTTCTGCATGGCTGATCCGAGCAGTACTCTTTCTCCTTAATCCCCCCCTCCTCTCCTGCCCCTCGATTGCGCGCGCTTCCAAGCATTGCTTTATCCTTTTAAAACTCTGTGCGCGCGCATCTCTCATGAGATTTCTATCTGTCATCGAGCGTGTCAGTCACGAGTGGAGGCTTTCATCCTACGCACCAATCCTAAACAAATACTCCAAGTTGAACGTTGAAATTTTAAAGTTCATAGCTGTTTGCTAATGAAAAAAAAAGAAAAAATTAACACAATTAATGGAATTTCAATGATTCACGAAGAATTTTTTTTCTTCCTTTTTTTTTTTGTCTCAGCATGAATTTTAATTCACCCGAAGAATTATTAGAAATGTCAAAATCAATTATTTCCCATTTGAATTATGACTCTGGAATTCAGCCTGAACTTTAAGCCGAACAGTTCGAACAACGTAATCAGAAAAAAAAAGAAATGATATAAATAAAGGAGCCATGAGAACACATTTGGAAGACTCTCTCTCTCTCCCGGGGCTTTCCTCCTCCTCCTCTTCCTTCTCGAAAGAATGGGACTCACTTCGTGCATGACCCAAAGAAACCCCCGCTGGGTCGACTCGATCCGATCCGCTGATCCCCGACCGAGCTGACGAAGATACCATCTTCTTTTACCTTTGCACAACTATCCCTTTCTCCCACCACTGCCTATTTTTTTTATATTTTTTTCATACATAGCCACATCTGAACGGTTCCAGAGTGTCCTCTCTCTCTCTTTCTCTCTTTTCTTTCGATACCGCACCCGCTCGGTTGACCCCTCGTTACTGGATTACCATCATTCTTGTCCAGTTATTGTCCAAGTCGGCATTTCAGCCACTGGTGTATAACCCACAAGAACCCACAGGATGAGTCCAACAATCGAACGGTCCATGATAATAAGAAAAAATGAAGAAAAAGAAGAAAGAAAAAAAACAACTCAATCCTCATTTTTTTTTCATTTGATATTAAGTACAGGATTAATTGATCTCGTTTTAGAGCGTGTCATGGGCTCCCTCCCCCTTGTTACGTTCAATCATTCCGCCTTCTTCTCCAGCCTCTCTTACCCGAATAATACACCGTGTCCTCTGTGTGTCGTTCGTCTTTTCTCGGCCGGTGGCGACTGAATCCGCCGGTTTGTCCCGGGCCACCGCCGATACCATCTCAGTGAGTTGACAAATGTTTTGGGGTAGGTAAAAAAAAAAATAAATAAAAAACAGAGGATAAGAAAAAAGGGAATAAATAATACAAAACAAAAAAAACGTTCAAGAGCGCATTTCTTTGACCGATTGATCACTCGATTCTATCTTGATATCTTTTATTCCTAAATGTTTTTTTTTCTTCCTTTTTCTTCATCAACCGTGATATTTAATTTAAAATACCACCTTGGAATGTATGCTGATTCCTATATTTATGCGTATTATTATGATTTGAGAATTCTTTCAACTAGTTTAATTAGTAGTCAGTTGGAATGGGGAATTTCTTTGATGCATATCAGTATCTCCATTTTCAAGAGACTCTCCAATTCGATAGGAAAAAAAAAGCCTTGTCAATTCAGAAATTTTAACATGTATGAGACTGATATTATTATTCACAGCAGTTCATGATTGGATGTTACGATGGCGTTGAAGAAAATGTGTATTTTTCCCACGACCATCTCAAGTAGATATGGAATACAATGTATATATACGTTCCGGACGTAATTCCAGGGAGAGCCGCATTTGTGTTTGGAGGGACGTCGCGTGGCCTTCGGGGGCCTTCTACTTCGCATAACATCAGCGATAACGTGACCGTTGAGTAAATGAAGGACTGTTTCAAATCCTACAATCGATTTTGTATCAATTTTCTCACGATATGAAAATCCTTTTTTCGAGAAGCATTCGTGGATGAAAAAAAAGAAGAAAATGAGAAGTTGAGGAATTTTGTGGTTATGATCGAATCAAATGAAATTTTTTGATGTATTTTGATTCTACAGGGGTCGGTTACACACCGCGAAGCCAAAACAACATCCTAATTAAAATTTTCTGAAAATTACAACCAACTTTTTCCTGGAAAGTATAACCCATAAAAACGAAAAAAACGAAAACTACAGAATTGAGATTATCACCACGTTTTGCATGACCTGAGGCCAACATAGGCTTCAAAAAAATTATCACGACCTACCCTATGCGACAGTCGGGATTTTGATGAAGAAATTTATTGACTCAAACACCGTCCACCTTCTTTGAGCTTTAAAAATTTAATTTTCCTCTACAAAAGCCAATTTTTTTTCTTTTCAAGAGACGGAAAAATAAAGTAAAGGCTGTACAAACAATGAGGGGATAAGGAGTTAAATAAATTCAAAACGGAAGCTCAAACATAACCATCTATTTACTCACTTTGTCCCCAGTTAAAGGCATACCACTTCTATACCTATATAAAACGGGCGTTAATTCAACGCGGCGACGTGCAACCACCGTTGATATGCCCACCCCGATGAACCGGACTGCAAATCAACCGCGCGATGATGAAACGGCCAACGTGGAAACCGGAATTACGCGATCCATGAGGAGAGGGCCCCCATGCGCTCACACACAAATACACATACAAATGTAAAGAACCGGGGAGGTATATACTCAACAAGCAATATACTCACTCACTCACTCACTTATACACTTTCTTACTCATTCTATCTCAATGGTTTTTTATCCTTTACTCTCCTTTTACACTCTTATATGCGCGCATGCCGGCCTTACGCTCTCCTCGTGGTTGACTCGTTGACACCCACCCGTGTGTGTATCTGTATATGTACTGTATATATAGACCCCCCACATGGACTATGGAATGTGACTTTAAAGCCGATGGATTTACATTAATTACGATTAATCTTGGAAAAATTCTCAGCTTCTTTATTTCATCATTTTTCTCTCTTTCTCTCTCTCTATCTCCCAATTTAATTTTTGCTTTGATTAATTGTGGAAAAAATTGAGATAGCCATGCCGGGATTAATTAGGAAAGAATTTTAAGTCATACTTCGGGGTGAATAATTCAATGTGATTTATCGTAATGGTAAAAAGGCATTGTTAAATAAATTTTCGTATCCACTTGAAGTTTATTCGAGGCCCAAGAAGAATACACGATGACATCAACTCAATGTTGGGGTAGGAAAGATGTAAAAAAAAAAAGTTATGTTGAAAATTTGAACTTTTTATGGAGGACTTTTGAATGAAAAGACGTAAATCAATATGTTCGTTGGGGCTCTTTGAAGTTTAAAATTATTTTTATGGCTCAATAAAAATAACTGCGTGTCACTCTTCACCTCGACAAGAGAATCGAATGTTGAGTTCGGAAAAAATAACAACATTGATTTAAAAAAAAGGTTTCTTTTTGAGAACGAGCAAAATTTTATTGGCAAATGATTTTTTGTAGTGTCAATTTTTATTTTGCTTTTTTTTCTGTCTCTTTTTTACGAGCTCAATAAAAATGACGAGATGTCACTGTCTTCTTTGCAGTTTTTTTTTTTCAAAAAACAAAATTAAGCCCCTGATTCGGATCTTTCCTTCATGTATCACTTCCGCGATCTCCTGTGACTGTTGGGGAAAAAGGTTTCGCGCAATAGAGCGAGACACATGTAGTAAAAATAAGTGAGACAGAAGAGAGAAAAGAACCCCTGAGCCGTGGCAAGAGTCGGCGCCGAGCCGATTACCAGTGAGGATCAGGCGTCGTTTCCACCACGAGACTCCACTCATGGTTGGTACTTTTCTCTCTCTATCTCTGTTACTCTTCTGGTGGTAGTAGTAGTGGTGGCACAACACACAACCGGTTTTACAAAGTGAACCAAGCAAAAGTAGTCAAGTCCCCGCGTGTGCGCGCAGTTTCATACCACCCGATCTTTTTCGAGCCCTCCTTTCTCTCCTACATAGTCTGATTCATGCGCGTGTTGGTTATGCCGGAGATCGAATCATTAACGAGAAATCAAATATCCCCTTATTTATTTTTTTATTATTATTTCAAAGGGATTTTTCCACATTTTCAAGGATCAAAGATAGAAATCAATAAATTTATTCACGAGAAACCTTTTTTTTTTTTTTAACCGTCACTTAATAATCCTAGATGAGAATTACTAAAATTCCCCTCCAAAGAATGAGAAATTTCGCAAAAAAAATATTATAATGAGTTTTGCTTAATCCTTCGATGAAATGCGGCACACAAGACAATGGGAGGCAATTGATATTGAATTAATGATTGCGGTTTCACTTTATTGTCATGGCGGGCGACAAGCTATATATGTTATAATATTTCGTTGATCATCCCAATGAGATAAGATTGAAATACACGAGTCAAAGACTGACGTTATTCTCTGGGCTCTCCCCCCCCCCCCCTCCTTTCTTCTCGTCCCTCTAGGCCCACTGTGGAATCCGGGACTCACTTCTGGGACCCTCGATCAATCGTTTGGGCGTTCCGTCTCGCAGGCTCTTCCTTCCTCTTCTCTTCACCTCTTCTCATCTCCTTCTTTCTCTCGTTCTTCTTGTCTTTCTCGTCTACTGTATGCCCCACATGTATATACAAAAGAAACATACACACACATACGGCAGAACAGACACGAGCAACAGGTAGAGGAAGAGCAACAGGTGCCGTTTAGAGGCTTTCTAGGAACAACCACAGATGTCCCGTGCATTTAGAAAGAGAAGAAAAAAATCTATATATATAGGTATTTTTCTGACTAATCATTCAATAACATGAGGAAAGAAATCTCTTGTTAATTGTATTTAATGATGTGAAATTGTTTAAAATCAAAAACAGTTATAATCTCTACTTTTCTCCTGAAAACTCAACAAATTGAGTTGATAATGGAGGAAAAATGAGCTTTAATAGTCTCAATCAAGGAAAATTGTCGAGATACATATTTTTAGCCTTTTTTCTTTAGAATGACTATTTCCAAGAGAAATGTCATGTATATCATGTTATGCAGTATAAATGGGAGGAGAAAAGTTGGATTAGTTGCTTTGCGGTTATTTATAGCTTCTCAAAGTGAAAGATTTGTCTGGATTTTTACCTCAGAGGCGTATTTGTGTGTTTGCAAGAACAAATTGTTGTGACAGGATATTTTATTATAGTCGCAGTCGCACAGTACCAAAATGACATGTAATGAGCATTGAGACAGATATCCAATAATTTGGAGATGCTTCTCTTTGAAATGAAATTGATTCAAAAATTGAACTGATTAATGAGGAAATTAAGATTTTAATGTTTTCACAAAGATTTAATAAATGGCTCAAATGTCACAGCAACTTTGTTGCATTTACCATGTGTGTGTATAGATGGCACACAATATCGTTCTTTTCTTTTTTCACTCAAATAAATATCCACAGAAAGTTTAGCTCTTGAAATGGATGGGGTTTAAGATAAAACACTCGAGATAACGACCGCCTTATGTGTGTGCATCTCGTTATTTCCAATGCACTGTTACTTCCTCCCCCTTGTCCTTCTTTGGCTCTTTTTTTTTCTTCTTCTTCTTTCTTATTTTTTCTTAGTAAAGATTTCAACGTAATGTAACCGAAGAGTCATTCCAAATCGCGATTCACGTATTACCTCTCCTGTCTCACGTAATCGACCGTAGTAATTATACGAATCCGCACACGTTTTTATACAAAGTAGAAGTTCATGGCAACATTTTTCTTGTTACAAAGTATACCATCAGAGTTGTTTAATCGCTGTTATTTAAAAAAAACTTCTGAAATTGCCTGGACTCACACACCATTCCAGATGTTTTCTAAATTCTTTTTCGGTAATTGAATTGCCTGTTTCGTTGAGGCAAGACAGGAGAAAATGAACATGAGGGATGAGACGAATTTTAAGTGGAATTTCGATATTTTACATGGAAATATTGCTAAAATTAGTAGAAATATTTGAGATGGATATTTTTTGATGATTCCACTGAATTCCTGAGAAAATTTGCGATGGAAAACGGATGTCAAAATTTATTTTTCTGAATTTTTGGGAAAATCGATTTTTTAATTCAAGATTTGAAGGGTCATGCCTTTTGAAAATTGAAAAAAATCACTATTTTCTCAATATCTTCGGTTCTATTGGTCATAGCGTATTGAGGTTGCGCGCAAATGAAAGCTGAGCTAATTTGCCATCGATTTATGTCTCATTAAAATTGAAAATATCAATTTTTTAGGTATTTGTAGAGCAAAAACTGATTTTCATAAAACACCCCATGAATACCTCAAACATTGATAATTTTCATTTCAAAACCACGTGAATCGATGGAAAATGAGCTCAGCTTTCATTTGCGCACAACCCCCATGCTCTACGACCAATAGAACTGAAGATATTGTCAAAATAGTGATTTTTTTCGATTTTTGAAAGGTATGACCCTTCAAATCTTGATCGAAAAAAATCGATTTTCTCAAAAATCAAAAAAAATAAACTTAGAAATTTGTTTTCGAATGCAAATTTCCTCAGGAATTCGATGGAATCATGCAGAAAATTCCATCTCCAACAGTTTCATCAAAAAGTCCATTTTATTGAACAAAATGAAGAATATCAAACAAATTTCGCCTATTTTCTTGTCTATCAAATTTAAAATTCGCAAAAAAATACCAATTTGAAACAGCTGAACGATCAACATAACGAAGAAAAAAATCGTCTCACATCTTTTTTTCTACCAATTAGAAATGTGAAAAAAATCCTGAATGAAGAAAAAAAAAAAGGAATTGGACGAAAATTCGATGATTTACCATTGCTACCGATTTCGATAAATATTTATAGAAATCGCGTGACTGAGTGTTTTGGCGCGCCGCAAGAGAGCGCCAATTCTTGCGTGACCGAAAAAAATATTCTTTTGCCACGCGTAATTCACTCGCGTAATAAATAAGGTCTCGTGGTGAATTTTTAAGGGAAAAAAAAACTTAAAGAAAGATAAAAAGGAAAGCAACCAAAGCGAAAAAAATGCATGGGGTAGGGAAGACTGAGAAAAAAAGTACGAAAGAGAAACATGTAAAAAAAAAGGAAATAATCTAATATCTCAAATCACAAACAAAAGATTTCATGCTACGATAAGTTATGGAATAACAAATAAAAATGAAGCCATTGGAGATATAGAAATTGAAATGAATTAATCATTTTGTCGTAATTTCAAATGTTAATTTATTTAAACTTGATCTCGCGTGTATGTGTGTGCACAAATAATCAGTTAAAAAAAATACAGAGAGATAAGGGTCTCTCTCTCTGAATGGCTTTACCAAGTGGTGAGATAGGTTGTTTTAAAACCCAGTACTTAATTCATTTTCTTATTACGACGTTAAATAAAATGACGTTAAATTTGATTACAGGTTCGTGTAACGGTCCTCGACAAAAACGACGTGGCACCCTCGTGGGTCCCGGGACCATGGAGATTCGAGGTGTCTGAGGAGGCGCCACCGGGCACAGTAGTCACGACACTCAAGGCCCACGATCCTGATACTATTGGCACACTGAGATACTCTTTAGTTTCATTCAATAATAAAAAATTACTAATTTCTGATAATGATGATGATGATGAAGATTCATTTAATGACGTGGAAGATAATGGAATTGAGAGACAATTTCGATTGGATCCAGTTACTGGACAACTACGGCTCATTGAATCACTTGACAGAGAAACTAAGGAGAAATACATTTTGAAGGTACGTGCTGATGATGGACATCAGCATACGGACATCAACTTGATTATTCAGGTAAAAGAAACAATCTTCATTTATTATCGAATAATTTCCCATATGTCAATTCTCCTTAATTCTCCTTACTACAGAATCTCTCGCAGTCATGGCTTGAAATAAATTTACAAATGACTGTTGCAAAAAGAATAAGAAGAAAAAAAACAATAAGAAATAGACTCATGCTGCCCATGTTTTTTTTTCTCTTTATTCCTCTCCATGTCTACGTCTGAGGAAGTCCATACTAAACCCTTCCCATAACTCAAAGGATTTAACTTTAAGAATTGAACGGTAAAGCCATCACAAATTACGAGTTACCCATGGTCATCTTGAAGCATCCCCAGTGTCTATTCGAACCACAGCTAGAACAGGAAGTCGCGCGTGACCTCTCGTTGAGACCCTCAGGGTGCAAGGAGGCGCGTGGGTCGGGTACTGCCTCGATCGTGCCTTTGTCAGTGAAAAATATTTTCTCTTGTTTCTCTCACACTCCATGTGAACAGAAAAAAAAAAGGGTCAACTCGAGAGATTAAATAAAGGAATTTAATGAAAAAGCATGAAAATAAAAAAACTTGAAAATACACTTTTAATGAGACCATGGACAATCCACAAAAATAGTCTTTATGATGTCTAATGGCTTGAATTCTTTGGAGGCTCGAGAGAAGCATATTGTGCCCCCACTAAACTTGCAATTTTTCGTTTCTCTTAAAAGGCTCGAGGAATTCACGAATCATAGCTCGAGCTCACTCTAAGTATCCCAATGTGGCCAACAGTGGAGACAGACACCGACATATCAAGTCCACAATGGAATTCAACTCTACCTTTATACCTTTGTCGATCATCCACGTTTGGTTACCCCCATGATTCGTTTATTCGTTGCTTGATTCGTTCGTTCCTTGAACCGTTCACCTTCCATCTTGAAGAATACATGGCTCTTTCTCTCTCTCTCTCTTCTTTGCTCATTCTCGACCGGTATCCATCAGGTACCTGTGCTAGTTTTTGTCCAACTATACCAAATGTCGTCAAGTGTCCTCTCTTCTCTTCCCTCATCATGACTCTTTTCCTCTCTTGCACTCTTTCATCATGCTCTTTTTATCATTTGAAGCACCTTTTTATTCCCTTCCTCATCGAACAAACCGTATAGCAACCGTTTTCATTGCAGTATCACGTACAACCGAAGACTGTTAATCGGAAATCCAAGCCTAGAAAACTAACGGTCAAGCCCACTTTTCTCATAGTGAAAATACAATAATAATAATCATGATAAAATGAAAAAAAATCATAAGCTTATAAACAATTACAGTATACTTGAAGGGATTATTGTTTCAATAAGGAATTATTAATGTTTCCGCTTCAGGTAACTGACACCAATGACAATGCTCCGGCATTTCAATCCATGGCATACTCCTTTGATGTACCAGAGAATGTACCAAGGGGCAGTCGTGTGGGACAAGTCATTGCTGTTGATGCTGATGCTGATGGACCAAACAGTCAGCTCAGTTATGCACTCATTTCTGATTGGGCAAATGATGTCTTCTCATTGAATCCAAACACTGGAGTTTTTACACTAACATCTAGTCTTGATTATGAGCAGGTAAGTCATTTATTTTCATGAAAATTCAATTTTTCTTACTCTAGTGAATTTCGATATTTCACTAATCTTACGAAAAAATTCAGCCGCTCTATACTCTTTCATGGCCAATGAATGAAAAAAAAAACGGTCTCTAAAGAAACAGGCTGTTGAGAGAGTTTCGGTAAAAATTCAGGGTGTAGGCTATGCCTGGGGGCTCAAAAAACTTTGGCGTATCTTGGACCCTGTGTGTTGGTATCATTATATACCGTAGCGCTTTTAGGGCTACAAACGAAAAGAGAGTGAAGGAGCCTAGAATTTTCTGTTGGATAATGCCAGTGTACTGGGGCAAACTCGAGTGGACAACACAGAGGAGGGAGAGAGAGAGAGAGGGGGAGGGAAGACGAATAGCGTCTGCGAGGCTTTTTCTTTCTCCCCCTTTTTCCCTCAGTATTTCATCTCGCTCCTACTGACCAGTAAAAGAGGGAGGGGGGGACCGGGTTTTTGCGTGCGTGAAAGGGTGAACGCACCGCATTGCGTTCCAACACCAAAACGTTCCAATGATGAAAAAGGGAATGAAACTAAAGATTGAGGGAAGAAACAACAAAGTGGAGAGCCAAGAGCAAGCAGGAGAAGAATTGGTTTAGAAGAAAAAGGAACGAAATGATGGAAAAAAAAAGAAGAAGGCAAGCATTCAGAACCGTTTATAGAACCCTTCATCAGTCTTAATGTTCATACAGATACACCAAAGATTATTAGACAGAGGGGGGAAGAAGCCATGAAATAGTGGATGCATTGGAGGAACGCCATGGGCTAAAAACGATAATCCAAACGAGTAAAAAAAAAAAAAAAGAAACAGGTCAATTCTTAAAAATTGTGCGTCTTTTGAGACTTGTTGAAAAAAATAACACGGTATAACACTTGCAAACAAAATCGCTCCCTTGTAAAAGTTCCACATAAGTATATAGTTCAATGGATCATGTCCAACAGAAGACTCTGGCATTACTTCTCCATGAAATCATTTTACTTTTTTTTTTATTTGCCACTCTTTCGGTCAAGTTTATATTGGGCCCTCCAGTTGTAAACGCCCGGCTTTGAACTCTTTCAAATTTTATTGTTATAATTCTCTTCTGTCTTCTCTTTCATTCTCGAGGAAAAGAGGCAGAAAAAAAAGGGGCATGATAAATATTAAATTGATAAAAAAAAAAAAAAAAAAAAAAACAAAGTGCATGGTGGCAGTATCGTTTACACAATTCAGCAACTGGTGTTCCCCTCCAGTCAATTCCAGAGTAAATAAACATGATTTATAATTTTAAAGAGATAAATTCCAGCAGATTAATATTGTTGCATAATAATTCTCTCAAGATTCTTCAGGTCTTAAATTAATAGAAGCTCAATCTTTTTTATTTTAATTTTTCAATTCCACAATTTGAATATCAAATTCAATTTGAATTCTAATTAAAAAAAATCGATTCATTATTCTACAGTAATTCATAAATCCTATAAATTCCTGTTCGATGAAGAGAGAGAGAGAGAGAGAGAGAAGAAAAAAGATTGATAAAATCAGGGAGTATCTTTTATACACCTGGTGTGTTCTTACCATATTCAATTTCTAAGTAAATAGACAATATTCATGATTTTGTTAATAAATTAATGTAAAGGAAGAGAGAGAGAGAAAAAAAAGAAGAAAATATCTCTGACACGTTAAGTTTATTGGCTAAATAAATTGTTTTACTTTATTGGCAACTCAAATAGACGACTGTTATTTTAATAATTTTCGTTAAAAAAAAAAAACTCTTGTCCTCATGATCATGGTAGTGTCGTTAGTTCGTTCAATTACAAGAAGAGTACCACTGGGATTGTGGTAGTAGTACTGAATATACGATAATTTTAAAACGGGTTTTTCCTCCATCAGGTCCAGCACTACATCCTCGTTGTACAGGCAACTGATTCTGGTGTACCAGCATTATCAACTACCGTCACGGTCTACTGCAATGTTGTTGATTTGAACGACAATATACCAGTATTTGAGACTGGTCCACATATTGCTGAAATACCAGAGAATGCAACAATTGGAACGCCAGTATTATCTGTTATTGCAAGGGATCTTGATTCTGGAGACAATGGACGAATCATTTATGATATTTACAGTGGCGATGATCATGAAAACTTGGGAATTGCTTCAAATGGTACAATTTTCACCAAGAAACTACTCGATAGAGAAAACAAGGCCATTTATAATCTTGTTATCAGGGCCAAAGATAGTCCACTGGCACCTGCTAAAGCACTCTCATCAAATGTCCAGGTATTTCTTAATTAAATCTAACTATGTAGAAAATATCATGTTTTGAAGACAAGATTTTGTTATTAGTATGATGGAAAAATGTCAGTTCAGTTTGAATTAAACTCGTTTTATGCATTCAATGATTGTAAAATGGTTCGAAAATTATATTATCAGACATTGAATCATGTAAAGTTCCAATTTTAAGAATTCTTATCATGCAATTGGCCTTAAAGTAACCTTTTTCCCCCCACTCGTGATCCAATGAATTTGTCATTGTAGAACAATTTTTTATTTTTTATTTCGTGTTTTTTTTCTGCAAGGTAACAATCGTCCTACTCGATGTGAATGACGTTTCTCCGGAATTCATAACGCCAAATCAAACCTCAGTCATGGAAAATGCACCAATCAATACAGTTGTAATGGCAATAAAAGCAGTAGATAAAGATGAAGGAAGAAATGGTTACGTAGAATATTCACTGGAAGACACATTACTTCCATTTAATCTTGGTCCAGTTGACGGCCTCCTCCGGGTATCCGGCCAACTTGATCGTGAACGAAGACAAAACTATACCCTCAGGGTCACCGCAAAAGACCGTGGAGAGCCATCCAAGTCCTCATTAACAATCATAACTGTAATTATACTCGATGAAAATGACAATTCACCAGTTTTTGATCCAAGACAGTATTCATCAACAGTAGCTGAAAATGCAAGTATTGGTGCTAGTGTTTTACAAGTATCAGCTAGTGATCGTGACGAGGGTGCCAATGGTAGAGTACGTTACAGTATTGCACTTGGTGATGAAAATAGAGATTTCACAATTTACGAGGATTCTGGTGTAATAAGAGTTGCTAAAAATTTAAATTTTGAGAGAAAATCAAGATACAGACTCACTGTTAAAGCTGAAGATTGTGCAACTGAGCACGGTGAGAATTCAAAAGAGGATATTGCTGAAGTTACAATAAATGTACTTGATATTAATGATAATGCTCCGGTTTTTCTCGACTCACCGTATCTTGCACATGTCATGGAGAATATGGTGCCACCAGGGGGTGGCTTCGTTATTCAGGTAAGATTATAAATAACTGTATTGATTTAATAATTTTAAATTGCGAAAAGGAAGGAGCTTTTTAACTTGAAGATTTCCTGTTCGACTGCATTAAATTCATTGAATCAAATTCACGCCATTATTTAATACTTTTCCATCTCTCAAGTAGAATCTCCGGTAATTCATCCGGCTATTAGATACTCAATGATTCTCTTGTAATAGGCACCATGATAAAAAAAAGCCTAAACTACCGATAAATATTGACCTCCATGATATGATCTTCTACTACCAACTCATGCAGAAGATAAAAAAAAAATTAATTTCACAAACGGAGGGAAAGAAAAAAATGTTACCGTTTTGTAATGAAATCGTGAGAAGCTATTGATCCGTTGATAAAAAGAAAAACGTTGTATCCGTTACTGTAACATTAATATCCATGGTTTTACGTTGCCTGCGCTTTAACCTCTCGCTCGATATATCCATGCACACGTTACAAGCGACAAGCTGGGTGGGTGGGACGGTAGAAAGTGGTCGCCAACGAGAGAGAAAAAAACCCGTGATAAAAGAAGGGGGTAAGAGGAGAGATTGAGGGAAAAAAAAAGAAATACAGGAAAAGAAGAAGCATTCTTGAGAAACCAAAAGAAAAAGACAAAAAAATCGCGTGAACACTCAAACACTTTTGTGCATACATGCGAGTCGTAAAGTGACGCATTTTATCGTATATAATGTTCGAGCATAGAATTTACGTTCAAGTTGGGGTTTTTTCATAAGTTAACGCAAAACACGGTGGTATTTATATGAGACCAAGTGGACACATGGGGGTATTACGACTCAATTCATAAATACAACCTTGGTTAATTAATATTCTTTGATTTTATAATAACTTGCCCCATGAAACAAGCTAATCATGTATTTTTTTTTTTCAAATCGAATTATCAACAGGTCAAGGCCCATGATGCTGATACACCACCGTACAATGATCAGGTCAGGTATTTCTTGAAGGAGGGAGACACGGATCTGTTTCGCATTAACGCCAGCACTGGTGATGTTTTTCTGCTGAGATCACTTGACAGGGAAATGGTCCCTGAGTACACTCTAACTCTTGTTGCAATGGATACAGGTAAATTAACATGCTTCTTGATATTTTTCGTTTTTTTTATGTTTTTGCGCCTTCTTCTCATATTTTATAGGCTTTAAATACTCGGTTAATACTGCCTCGTCACGGTATTTTTTGCCTCTCTTACTCGCCATTGAGGTTTACTAATTTATTCCATAAAAATATGGCCAACTTGCTTTTTTCATGTGAAAAAAAAATTCATCTCTACTTGCAACAAATGGTTGATTTGAAAAAAATTAAACGTGGAGAATTTTTTTTCCCTGACCATCTCTCGTTTCAGGAGGAATTTAATCTCCCACGTTTTTTTTTGAAATTTATCGCGACAAAAAAAAAAGAAAAAAACTAATTGAATATTTATTTCCATGTTTTCATTTATAAGTAAAGGGAGGATTTTCTTTATTTTTATACGTGGAAAAAAGCATTACACTTTAATGGCTAAATTGCGCAATAATGTTAGTGGTGTGTCGCATTACTACCGCAAAAGTTTAATCCCCCCATCTGACTCAACGATAGTCACATAACTCGACATTAGAAACGATCCAAGCGCGATTCTACGACACTGAATAGCCAGAAGCAAAAGATACGTATAGAGTCGATCGGATCTCAGAGAGGCGCGTTGTCCACCGCGTAAATTCCGCTTGGTTTAGCGCGCGAGAGATAAACATATACCCTACACCACAAACGAAGAAGCAGCAACAGAAGAAGAAGAAGGAGAAGGAGAAAAAAAAGGCTGGCTAGGTAGGAATGAGAAGGAATGAGGGGGTTAGAGTGAAGAGAGGAAAGAGAGTTTGATACCTCTGAATAACGAAATAAAGGAGAGAGAAAGACGCGCCAGTATCAAACGTTAAATGCATACCCCGTAGGAGCCTAATTCCCAACATGCCGATTTTCCCCATGTTTTATATTTTATTTTGAAAGCATTCCATGTGCCACCTTCTCTCATGTATGTATCTATCTTATACATCTTTTTGAAACAAGAGGTAGAGGTTTATACCCTTGGGGTAGGAATAAAAATAATAAGTCCAAGGGAGCACGCACTCGTTCTTTTGCACGTAATACTTGAAGAGATGAATTTCTTTTCTTTTTTTTTTTAATTTTATATTTCTCTTGAGCAACATGCTGCACACAAATGATACGAATCGAATTATTTATATTTTTATAATTTTCTTTCACCTCGCTAATTTTATTGTCCAAATGCTCGGAAAACCATGATTACAATTGCATTTATTTTTTGTTAATTATTTTAAACAATTTAATGGTACCTCTTGATGCATGTATCTATCTCATATATCTGGTTAAACGAAAGGGAGCAAAAGAGAGAGAGACAGGGAGCGTTTTATCCCCCTTGGCATTGGAATAAAGCTAAAAGATATATATAAAATAAAATAAATAAAAAAAAGAATAAAATAATTCTCGTTCATGCAGTCACAGGAGCACGCACTTGTCCTTTTACACGTAACATGCAGCATGCCATACATATATTTCTCTGAGCAATTAAGTCCGTGGGATAAATGATGCTAACATGTTACTTTACCATGGACTGCATGTGAATTAAAGAATTTTCTCGGGGAAACTAACGGTACGATAATACTATGACAAAAAAAATGAGAATTGTAGAGAAATAAAACGGGAAAAAGGAATAATGAAAAGAGAGGGTAGAGAGAGAGAGAGTAGGGAATACGCAAGGTGCAAAGTGCGAGGTACAAGGTGTAAGGTGCAAGGTGCAAGGTCCACTTGAGAGAGGGAAAAGAAGGGGTGGTAGAATAAAAAAAAAAAAAAAACGTAACTGAAGGAGAGGAGTTGAAAAGTAAGAGGTAAGAAAATGCGGCATAAAGTACTTGTACTGATGGGTGCGTATACGCCACAGCTATACTGGTCTTTTGCTTCATAAAGTTTAAGTCTCCAGGGTGGGTTGGAGGATATCTGTACTGGCAACTTGTCTCTGTGTCCAAGATGCACGCCTTTTCGTATTGGTGTACTCGTTTCTTGTTTGGCCCCCAAGCGGGTGGAATGAAGAGAAAGAAAGAGATAGAGAGAGAATCGAGCATGAGAAAATAAAAAGACGGCAAATGGGGGATTATCTGTGCATCAAACCTCCTGGGCAACCGATACCGTGTTCTTCATGTTATTATTATTTTATAGAATTTTTTTCTCTCACTCGTTTCTTACTCAGTTCGTCGTCTCATGTTTTTATTCTTCATTTAAATAAATTTAGAGAATATCACCCAGATTATATATTATTCAACGAGAATTTTAGTTTATAATCTGTTTATTTTAAAGGAAACAATTTCATATATATATATTTCTAGCATGTAAAAACTTCAAACATGAGAGAAGGAAATTATAATAATTTTCTTCAAACTTCTCGAATTTAACGGAACTGAGAAATCACGCCAAGTATGGAGATATATTTTTTGAGCGAAATGAACAAGTAGAAAAGTTGGAATTTTTCAAGCTCGCTGCTTTCTTCCCAACATGAAAGGGATCATTAAAAATTAACAAGCAAGATAAAGGCCTGTTATATAGGACAACTCACAAGTAATTCCACAATTTTTATTTTTTTTTCACCCTGAAATGAATGGCTCTAAAATTAAGAGGGAGACAAGGTGAAAAAGTATGAAATCTCAACAAAAAATGAATATAATCCCTCTATTTTTTTATATCTCACATTTATCCCGTTATCTTTATCCCCAAGTGCGCAATGCAAGAGAGTGCAGAATGTGCGTGCAGTAACGCGGGTCGCGTGACGAGAGTAGAAACGTGGGATGTGAACCTATGTGTGTATGAGAAGGGATGCAGGGGGAGGGAAAAACAACTGGGGAAGAAGAAAGGTACACGAATGCTTGAGACCAAGTGCGAGAGAGCCTATACGTTCATTTCAACATGTTTTTTTTTTTTTTTTGAAGATTTCGCCTTTTTTTTTTCTTCACTTCTTCTTTTTGCTTCAAAGCTCTTGGTGATTTTTTCATTTTTACTTTTATTTCTCTCCTTCTTTCATTATTCTTTTTCTCTCTTGCTTCTTGCTCATGTCCCATCGTCGTAGTGTCGGCTTCAAGTAATACCCCGGGGCCTCTCTTCTTCTGTATATATATATATATATATATACGTGGGTACAACGATGCAACTCCGTAGCGAGAAAGAGAGAGAATGAAAACACGCTGTGGCCACATCAAGGTATAACATCGCTGAGGTGTAATCGCACACCCGCCCTCGGCGTTTCTAATAGGCCGGTCGTGCGACAAACCCTCGCCGTCTTATTATCCTATTTCCTCTTTATTTTTATTTTCAATTCTTATTCTCTTTTATTATTTTTTTTTCATTCATTTTAGTATTTCTTTTATTCCACGTAGCACATTGTCCTGCGAAATCCCTCGGTTATGCTCACGTATTATTATTATGATTATTATTATTTTTTTTTAAAATCATTTTCTGTACTCTTCTCATCGGTTTGAATATGACATGAAAATTATTATTTCTCATAAACTCACTCTCGAAAGATGACTTGCTTTATTGAATTATTCAAATTATTGACATTATTGCAGTAAAACATAATTTCTGCTGACTCTATTTTATAACCATCTTTTTCTCTCATTTCATTGGATAAAAAATTCATCGGCATTTATGAGTACGCAATTTTTCATGATTCTTATTACTCAATTTTCTTTTATTATCTTGTGAAATTTAATTTTTTAATGCTCATTGTAATGACACTTTTAATGAGCCAACTTGGTCTTTTTTTTCTTCCTTTTATTCATTTCTTAATTACTTAATCATTGAATTTGAACACATTTTGAAGTAATGGGCTTTGATAATAAAAGTTATTTCAGTTAATTCGCATATAACTCGTGTGATGGGTTTATTTACTCTCTTTCATTTTTTTTTTTTTTTTTTCTGTTCAATCTTGAGAATAAAAATAATTCTGGGGATCAAATGTGTGAGACTCGAGCATGTACAAAGCTACAATTTTTAAACATGAAAAAAAAATGCACGGTCATAATCATGCTAAAATACACACATGCTAATGACTTTAGACTCCTTGTAGCACCATACAATGCACCTCAGTGTTGTGCATCCAGAGCTTGTGTATATTTCAACCTCACCGTTTGTGTTTGCTCGATCAACAACAGGCCACATTCAAGTTACCTATCACTTATTTATTTTATACTCTTTCTCTTTTTTTCTTTTTCTTCATCTTCATTTCCGAATCGAAAGTCATCTGACGAATGGGCAATGTGGAAAAAATTATTTTAACCCTTAACAGGCTGACTCGACACATTTTTTACTACTCTGCTTATTTTGTTTATAATCGTTTTATCTTTACTCAAATATTCCTATTTATTTTCAGATAATATTTTCCTTCCACTTGATTTCTCAAAGTCATTATTATATATTTCCTTGAATAAATTACTCGAATTATTTTTCCCTTTTTCCTCATGGGAGTATGAAAAAAATTATACAAACATGAGATTGGAATGATATTTGGGACGAGAAAGAAAAGGTGGGTGGCTATTTCAAGAGATTTCATCTTGAGAACTGGAAAAAAAAAATGAATAAATAGAAAATTTACCTCCAAACATTCTAAAACTTGCTCCATGCTCCTTCCGAGATCTTCCATCTCTCGACAAACGGAAAAAGAGACAAGAAGAAAAAGAAAAAAAAAAAACAAGCGTAGAATTCTCCTTCATTCATGTCCACGTATTATTATCCTCTCATTTTGATTAATAAATTTGAAACGTTCGATTCAGAGATTTCGCTGGCAAGATAAGACAACTCGGAATTTTTCCGTCCATTTTTTATTTATTATATATATTTTTTTTTGTATCCTTTGACACACCCCGGTAGTCTTCCACTGTATATATCGAGGGAAAAGGAGTTTTTGAAGCCGTGAGGGGAAAGAGACGGTAAGAAAACAGGCAGAGTTATGACGCGCGATTATGATAATCGGTCCCAACTCGACGTTTTCTCTCTCTCTCTCTCACTGATTCTGTCTGGAGCATTTCCGTCTCACTTGGTTCTTCTCCTTCGGTCTTTTACGTTTTAATTTTACTCATTTTTTATTTTAGTTTTATCTTGGTATTCTCCCCACTACTAAAATTTTAGTGTTCCTTATCTCTTTACCAGGGCATTTTACCCACTGTGTGTGCATCAACATCCAACAAGTGGACAAGAGAGAGAAAAGGAGACATGCTGGAAGATGCTGTATAGCCCAACCTGCCTCCTCGGTGCTCTCGCATATTATATTCTACTTTATTCATACTCCACGGCCGTCACACTCCCTTATTCTCTTATTAAAGCGCGCCACTCTCCATTGAAATATTATGATTATTATATAGCATGGTATATATACCAAAAGAAGAGGTGGGGTTTTTTCATGTGCACCTTCTCCTTCCTCTGAAGGCACTGGGTGAATAAATGGGACGCCATGGGGATAAAAATGGAAAAAAAAAGAAACCAAGGGGCTTTGGAATCGACTAATAGTGGGGAGACAACTATTCAACAAATTGTTTTTGATAGACTTGTGTTCTGGGGTATTAGCTTGATTAACAATAGTCGGATTAGCCGCAACAGGTGCTAAGAATTTTTAAATCATGAATGACTTCTTTTGCTGGTTGAGTAATCGTGTATTTTTTTTTTTCATTTATTGGTTTAATAATAGAATCATTTGTCATGGAAATAAATTTTTATTGGGCATTTCCAGTACATTAAACTTTGGCAGCTCATCTTGAATTTCCATTTTACTTGTGGCTAACATGAAATTCTCTATTAAAAACATTTTTTTTTCCGATCATAAGGAAATTCTCCATTTCTGGATTTTACAACTTGACTTTATCTCATTAAATAAAAATAGTTATTATAGTAAAGGATAGAGGGTCTGGAAGGCAGCCGTGACTAGAATCTTCCATGTTTGAAATACAAGAGAAATACCCAACTGGGTATTCGTATATATACGTGACACGCCCGATGGCCTTGTCCAATTGTCAACGGTTGACTGACACGCTGATGCACTATAAAGTTCCCCTTTCTCAATTCCATTCGATCGAAATCACCCAATATATACTTGAGAATATAATCTTCTACGTGCCTCGAGGATTTTCCATGAGTTGCATACGTGTGAATGACCTTAGACAAAACAGGACTCATGAGATATTGCAAAGAATACATGACCCTGTCTCTCTTGGTAAAAAGAAAAATGGTAAAACACCAAAACGTGGAAAAAGAAAAGATAGAAAAAAGAACTATATTGTTAACTCGAAGAAAGAATAAATGTGACACAAACACTTTTATTTAATTATCAAAAGATTGGAGGTGGTTTATTTATTATTAATTACAGCCACGTGTCTGATTTGAGGCCTGAGATCAGGCTGCCTTGCTTCTTTTTGTTGTTCTCTAAACAAACTGACAAGCAATTGCTAGACTCCTCTTCTCATGTTCTAATTTTGAGAAAAGGGTGATACGCTACAATATATAGGGAAAGGTGGGGCAAAATGGACATTGTCATGAAACAGTGGAAGATAGATTTTTTTCAATGATTCCATCGGAAAGCTGAGGAAATTTTAGTCGAGAAACATGTGCCAGAATTAATTTTTTTCAATTTTTGGAGAATTTGATTTTTTTTGCATTTTTGAAGGATAAAAGCCCTTCGATTTTTTGAGCAGATTCAGTTTTTTGGAGATATCTCTGGTTCTATTGGTCGCTGCGATCTGGGACCGATTTTAAATGAAAGGTGGGATCATTTCCCATCGTTTTATGGGGTTTTGAATTAAAAAAAATCGATTTTTCAGATAGTTATAAGAACTTTTCTGAAAAATTATGATCATCGGTTTCTGTCCCATAATTATGTAAAAAATCGATATTTTTGAATCCAAAATCCCTTAAATCGATGGGAAATGATCTCACCTTTCATTTAAAATTGGTCCCAAGTCGCTACGACCAATAGAACCAGAGATATTTCCAGAAAACTGGATTTGCTCAAAAATCGAAAGGCTTTTACCCCTTAAAAATGCAAAAAAAAATCGAATTCTCAATAAATTGATATTTTTTCCCCTCAAAAATGCAAAAAAAAATCGAATTCTCAAAAAATTGAATAAAATTATTTCTACCACATGTTTTTCCACTAGAATTTCCTCAGCTTTCCGATGGAATCATCAAAAAAAATCTATCTCCAATATTTTCATTCATTTCAAGATTTTTTCACAATATATGCATAAAAATTCAAATGTCTCCATTTTACCCCTTATGTCCGTATTGCTCCACCCTCCCCTATATAAATAAAAAGCATGAAAAAAAAATCATGGCATTTTGGATCTTTAGATCTTGAGTAGCCGAGGACACACACAAGTTCGACTTGTGTGGAGTCTTTGCCGCACTTGTTGGTCCTGCTGAGACCATGACGAAGTACCTATACGACGTTTTTCAAGGTCAGATTCCAGCACGTTTCTCTTTAACGAAAGAATAAAGAGGAAAAAAAAGGGGCAAATAAATAGGAGGGTAAAAATGAATAAATAAACGATCAAGTATCACACAAAAGTTCTTCCTCTCTCGTGAGCGTGTTATAATTGGAAAAGGTCGTGGCAGTGCAAATTGTCTTATCCAGTCCATGGGATCGTGAATTGCCGGTGGTGCTGGTTGCTGGTATTAGTGGCACCATAGTGGTGGTGGTGATGGTCATGGTGAAGAGAAGGAGAATTATTCCAAGTGTTGGGTGGACTTGTCCCCCCTCGTTATTATGAGAATACCAAGTAGAAAGAAGGGAAACGATTGAGATTCGAGATGTACGTTTCACATGTGAGTGAGACAGGCTGTTTGAGATTCGCCAAAGTGCCCTGCACGTTTAAGAGAAACTGCGAGAGAGAGAGAATAGAGAAAAAGGAATGAATTGTGAAACACAATGGCGACGAGTTTTGTGCTGGACTGGGACTGCGACAGGACAAGGTCACGTCACACTAGCCGGAGCCCTTTTACCATGAAAACTTGGTCCCCATGCTAGCCATCTTGTGCATCATGGAGTCTTGATTTTTTCCACAAGAATTTTCTCATTTTTTACCTCAATCCTATATCTTTCTCTCTCTCTCCTTTTGAGCCAAGTTTTTTTTTTTTACCATTTTTATTTACTTTCTTCTTCTTTTTTACTTCACACATGCTCCATTCTTCTCTCTGTTTGCTTCACCTGCGTCTTCTCACGCCAGAGAGTATATACCCTCGTTCCATTCATACCTGAAAGGACCCTATGAAGATGTTCTTTCATCCCTCGTCTTTTGCTTGTTCGCGAAACACTCAGCAGAGGCGTGATCCTCCCGGGTGAACGCCAGACGCCTGAATATTTATATTAAGACCCCCCCCCCCCCCCCCTCTACCCTCCCACCACTCTTTTCTCTCTCTCTCGCATACTTGTGGCTCCTTTTGGGCTTCTTCTCCTTTTTATTTGATTCAATTTTTCGTCCAGTGTATTCATGAAATGAAATTCAAGGACAGGTAGAAAAAAAAGAAAAAAAAAAGTCAAGAAATCAAATGTTTCAAGTGGAATTTTATTTGCGTAATTTCAAATCACAATACTGAATTCTATTTTGCTTTGATAAATTATACCATGAGAGAGACCGATTGTGTACTTGAATTATCATATGCAAAGTAATTGAATAGATAATTATTATTTCTTTTCATTGACAAACAAAGAGTCAAAAAAATTTTTTCGCTGAATCAACACGAATACTTGAAATAGAAAGAAGGAGAAAAAGAGAGATGAAAAAATTTATAAAATCATCTCTCACTCGGACGATTTTTTGAAAAAAAAAATATATATATAAAATAGCATGTAAATGTGAAGAAGACCACATAAACATGAAATAAATCGAATATTTTTTGAAAACAAAAATTTCATTTGCCAGAGATTTAATTTATAATATTTTTTCGGCATGTTTCAAATTAGAATGAAAAATTAATGTAACAGTGATTGGTGATGGAGACCCGTTATATCTAAAGAAGCATGGGCGGGTGAATGGGTAACCTCCTGTGGCGCCGAGGTCGGGTTTGTACTTTGAGTGTCAACTCACGAGTTAATAAATGGTTATTAATGCGTTTCGAGTGGCCAGTTGATTGCGAGAATAGCCGACTAATCACTTGAAACTATTTTCAAACTGTCTTTTTTTTTTTATCTAGTTTCTTCCGTCTCATGTTGGTTTTGTTTTACATGAAAACATGGTTAAGTCATTCTTAATTGCCCTCAACTGAGTAATTGCTCATGAGAATAGTGTACACTCATGAATATTGCTTTGATAAACCGCCCAAAAAAAAAATTAATTAAGATGATCTAATTGCAGAGTCTGACAAATTTTCAATCAGTCGTGCAATAAATTTTTTTTTTCTCCTTTTTTTATACATGTATCCACTAAAGGTTGAATTGTCGAGTGGAATAAAAAATACAAGTCATTGTAATAGTGTCGCCACACCTGAATTATTTTGCTCCCTAACAGGGACGTAAAAAACCCCTAAAATCGGCAAAAATATAGTAATTTTTCAAAGTACTTACATTCATGCTAGAAATCTTGAAATTATCACATGTCAACTATTTCCAGTATAATGAATTGGATTCTACTAAAAATCAACTTGTTGAATGAATTTTCATCTTGCTAATCATGAAATAAATTATTACAAATAATATAAAAATAATTAATTATTTGAATAATCATGTACTAATTTAATATAGCGAAGAGTGGGGCAAAATGGACCGTCGTCATAACATGATTGAGGAATTTTTTTCGGCATGAAGGACTTGAAGAAAAAATCTGAAAAAATTTGAGAAAATCCTCCAATATGTCTATATTGTTTGTAAATTTTTTCAGATTTTTTGAAGCAACCGCTGCTTTTTAAATAAATCTCGAGTCATCACATCTTCTAGGTCCATTTTGCCCCACTCTCCCCTACTATTTCAATATCAACAGGCTTTCTCTTCAATAATAATGACTAATTGAGTTACAATTAAATTATTGCCATCATGTCATTGCCATGATAGAAAAGTTCTCTTCTATCCTCCATGATCAGAGCTCAAATTTTTTTAGCATTTCTCAAATTAAAATTTTCCCCCCCAAAAAAAATGTCGTGTATAAATTGATTTCCCAAGTTATCCCGGTAAGTTTTACTCATCCCCTTTTTCCACTGGTTCTAGTGGAAACGGAAATTCGAGTAAGACTTTATTGCATTCTTTGGCACGTTCCTCAATTCAAAGTCATGTATTAACGACTTGCGCGCCATGCATTCACTCCCGTTTATTATAAATACACACATACATATATCTACATATATACATTTGCCGCTTTAATTTACTCGGGCCAAGTCCAAGTTGTTATTTTCGAAATAATCATCTCGTTTTCGCTCGTCACGCAGCAGCACACACAACAACATCCGTATCGAAAGAATTAACCATTATTTCAACACATTTTCATATGTCAAATATTAATTTATTTATTAATATGAAAAATTGAAAACCCAAACTCCCTGACACTTGAATCACTATAATTTTCATTCTTTTTCCATGTTTTTTTGATAAGGCTATATAAAGAGAGTAGGAAAAAAGAAAAAAATATTGTGGTTGGAGCTTTTATTTATCCACGAAATACTCATAAATCTCGGGGCTTGTTACGACACATTGGACCGCATCGGGGCGCCGTAGCACCTGCATATGTGTACGTTCATGCCATGAAGCAATAATGCCACATCGGTAAATCATTTGAGGGAGGTTTGAGAGCGCGTAGGGAAGAAAAAATACGACAAAAAGAAGGAAAAAAAAAGCAAAAAAAAAAAAACATGACAATTCACGAAAAATAAAAATAATGATTTTTCAAAACTTTTTTTCAGTCTATATATCTTTAACTTTGAGTCAAATAACGTGTAAACATTTTTATAAATAACCCGTGCTTGTATATGTGATCGTAACACGATAACAAGTGTTTTTATACGTTAAATTAAAATTAAATGCATGCACTAGAAATATATATATTTTTCGCCGAGTCTTGAGACTTTTTTTTTTTAAATTAATTATGGCTTTGTTCATTGAGGTATTTTATTTCATCGAATTTTAATGATTCATGTTCATATCAATATTTCAATTCAGAACAAAATTTTCCACATGTTTTGGATACTTGCTTCTTTTTTCTTTTCCTCCCCGCCTCCATTCGTCTCAATCAAATATTTCAATGAGCTTCACCAAGTAGTCTTTGGCAATTTTTTCACTTCTTCTTTTAATGAATCTCCGAAACTTAATGATGACACGAGTGTATAAATTCACATGGAATTTTTTTTCGCTTGTGACAACCAAACATGTTTATTTATTTCATTTCAACTCATGAAATCATTAGCGATCAATCATTCAAAATTATTTTCATTAGAACTTATTAGTTTGTTTTTTCTTTCTTTTTCTCATGTAAACATGATAATCATGCTTGAAAAAAAAAAAAGTTTCTGAAAAACCGTCGAAAGATTTTTTGGTTCTCACGTTCTGGTAATATTATACTTTCAATTCTTTTTGCATAAATATATGAAGATCCAGAGAGAGAGAGAGGAAAAGAGAGTGAGAGGACTC
>OZ012612.1:19240414-19529552 GCA_963942555.1 Aleiodes leptofemur
CTCATTCTCTTTACTCTTTTCTCAATTTTTTTCTTTCTTTTACTCCCTTTTTTTTCCGAATAAACGTACAACCATCTTTTGGGCCTCCATGACCAGAGTTTTAATTTATTGAAGCTTTGTTAATTTGAATATTATGATTTATAGTATTGTTACGACTCGCGGTGAAGGCCCTCATACGTTTTTCGTGTGCACTCAAGACTGTATCAAGTCGACCATGTGTGCATCACAAGACTACTACCATGAAATAAATCATGTTTAATCAAACTTAAGTGTGCACAAATAAATGAATTATGAAAAAAAAAAGATCAACCTTACTAGCTTGAGAAATAGTTTTCAAATTGTACACATGATGTTTTTAAGTTATTACTTGACGTATTTGGTAGACAATGATTTACGAGAGAATTCAATAAGAAGATACTTTAGATATCTATCGCGGCTTGAAAGTACCTTTGGATGAACATATCTTCTCAACACATGCTCAAATAAGAAAATTCCAGAGGCAAGTGGAGAAAAATTGACATGCCAATTGAACTATTCGAGATGAATTTTTTTTCTCGTGATTTCATTGAATTCCTTGAATTTTCAGAAAAATCTATTTTTTCGGTAAAAAATTGAGAGGAACTACCCTCTCTTAGAGGCGAATTTCCTCAGCTTTCTAATGGAATCATGAAAATAAAATCATTTCACTTATTTTTACAGATTTTTATAATGGGGGAAGGTGGGGTAAAATGGACATTTTGGTTGCCAATGAGTTGATTTTGATACTTTATACTAAGAAAATTACTTGAAATGAATGGGAATATTATAAGGCAAAAACTTATTTTCAGAAAATGACCTAGAAATATTTGAAAAATCGATTTAAAAAAAATTTGAATCACAAAAATCGATGGAATCCTTTCATTTGAGATCTTTTCCCATACCTACCCCTATATAATAGAGAAAATCTACATTAAAGTTTCTTTGAATAAGCCTTTCGCATATTTCTCACCCAGAGGCATTTCCTTTCCCTCCAATGAATAGAAAGGATAAATAAATATTTGAAAAGATAAAAAAATAGTTGCATTGAAAAATGAATAATCCTTAAACTCAATGAAAGTTTATATCCGCGTGTGGTCGTAGAGATTAATCGTTTTTGAATTTGTCATAGTCTGTATACGCACAAAGAATCCAAAAGATATATACATGTACCCAGTACCAATGAAACGTGTTGCAAGAGGATCCTTTGTGCGTCCTTGAATTCCGTGGAATGACGTATGATCGCTACGTGCCTCCACACCCCCATTCTTATCCTCGCACTCGTGCCCTCCAGGCCTCGGTATATATTGGGTCAAAAGAAAAATAAAACACATGAAAAAAGAAGAAAAAAACATGATATAAATAAGTTGGAGATAAGCCTGTACAAGCAAATAAAAATATATGTTTTTTTTTTCTTTCATTTGCTTTCAGGTTCACCACCACTGACAAGCTCAGGTGTCCTTAAAGTTATCGTACTCGATGTGAATGATCACAATCCTGAATTCTCAAGAACAGATTATAAAGCTGAGGTTGTTGAGAATCAAGCAGCAGGCACTTGGGTCGCTCAACCAAGTGCAACAGATAAGGACGATGGATTAAATGCACTGATTAGGTAAATTTAATCTTTTAAAAAATAAACAATAATTAAATTCCACATGAATGCAATCTTTTTATTTTTGTATTCACACTAGGTAGTATTATTCAAAAGGAAATAAATACAAACACTACAAGCGAACGAGTAAATGATAACATGTTCTTTTTATTTATCTGTTTGAATAGGTACAGCCTGTTGGGTGAGCATGCCGATCGTTTTTCAGTGAATTCAGCGACTGGCGAGGTAGTAACTCTGTTTCCCTTGGATCGTGAACAAAGCCCAGTATACCACCTAACTCTAGTAGCCCAAGACTCCTCACCAACTCAGCCTCGTGCAGCAGCAGTAAACCTTACTATCACAGTAAAAGACATAAATGACAATGCTCCAAGATTTTCAAGTCCCCGATACACCGCCTACGTACCTGATTCAACTGTACCCGGTGACTTTGTCTTTGGTGCTAAAGCAATAGACGATGACGAAGGTGAAAATTCACGTATTATTTATCACTTACAAGGGGGAGACGCAAAGCAATTCATCATAGATCCATACAACGGAGTAATCCGAGCAGCACAGGATTTATCAAATGGCAAAACAACCTACCAGCTGCAAGTGAAAGCATCGGATTCTGGTGTTGTACCACAGAGTGTCACTGCAGACCTCGTTATTCATCTTTGGGAACGTCAGCTCTTTCCAAGCTTCATATCATCCATCAACACGAGATTCATACTTCCTGAAGACATACCTGAGGGAAGAATCATCACTACACTGAGTGCAACTACCCCAAAGATTGGCACTGCTAGTAATCTAATATTTGGTATGGCTGGAGGAAATGTTGGTGATGCATTGAAAATTGATTCAAATACTGGCGATGTTTTGGTTGCTTCGGGATTTGATTTTGAAGCAGAACCCTATTATGAGGCATGGGTAGATGTTAGAGACTCGGATACTCCATCATTGAGAAGTGTTGTACAACTACTCATTAATGTCACGGATGCTAATGACAATCAGCCAGTGATGGAAGCTCCAATTTACAATGCCACTGTCATGGAGGAAGAGTATCCACCTCTTCATGTTACCAAGATCTCGGCCAGAGATGCAGATTCAGGAGAAAATGGGCAAATAACGTATTATCTTGTCAATGACTTTGATGAATCTTTTATAATTGACGAGTATTCAGGTGAAATTAGCACAAATTCCAAGTTGGATCGAGAGGAAACGAGTGTTTATGAACTCATTGTTGAGGCTAGAGATCAGGGAGAGCCACAGTTGTCAGGTACAGCCACAGTTTTGCTAACAGTTTTAGACAAAAATGACAATCCTCCACGTTTTACAAGGCTTTTCAGTGTTAATGTCACGGAAAATGCTGAAATTGGCTCTATTGTAATTAAAATTACTAGCAGCGATCAGGACATTGGCCAAAATGCTAATGTAACGTACAGTTTTACTGAAAATCCTGGAGAAAAATTTTCCATCGATTCATCAACTGGAAATGTACATGTTATTGGCCATCTAGATAGAGAGGAACAGGATGAGTATTTACTGAAAGTTGGAGCCGCTGATGGCGCCTGGGGTGCAGAAACAACCCTAACAATTACCATACAAGATCAAAACGATAATGCACCAGAATTCTCTGAGAATTCATACCACTTTCATTTCCCAGAGATGCAAATGAGAATGGCTCAAGTTGGCCAAGTTTTGGCAACGGATAAAGACAAACAGGGGCCAAATTCTGTTATTTCTTACAGTCTTCTTCAACCATCAGACTTGTTTTCAGTTGATCCAGCAACTGGTGATATTTATAGTAAAAGAACTATTAGATATAAACGCACACATAGACCATCATCTCCAGAGAATCTTTACTCGTTGACAATTGTTGCAACTGACAATGGTAGACCACCATTATCATCAAGAGCCACTGTTTTAATAAGCATTGTAGATGCTAATAACATGGCCCCAAAATTCGAGCATGACTCCTATTTATCACCAGTTCCCGAGGGTCTTGGGATTGGCAAGAGAATTGTAAAACTATCAGCCAAGGACGAGTCAGACTTTGGAGTAAATGCCGAAATAGCCTACAGTCTCTCCTCAGGAAATGCAACAGAATTCTTCTCAGTAGATCCCACTTCAGGCTGGGTATTCATTTCAAAAAGCATCAAAGGCATGCCCACTGGTTCCACCTATACTGCAAAAGCACAAGCTGTTGACAGAGGTGTTCCACCTCAAAAAGATCAGGTTCCATTGACCCTAATTATTACCGGAGAAAATCGACATGCTCCCATGTTTGCAGCTGTTTCTTATCAAGTTCGAGTACCTGAAAATGAGCCTGTCAATACGACAATTCTGACGGTGAATGCTATGGACAGAGATGATGGTCCTAATGGCATGATTAGATATAAAATATCATCAAATAGTGAGAGAAAAGAATTCTCAATCAATCCAATTACCGGTGCAGTTACAATTTTGGAAGCATTGGATTACGACACGATTCAAGAATATCGTTTAAATATAACTGCAACTGATTTGGGTTTTGAATCCAAAACAGCAGTGGCAACATTAACAGTGAACGTTTCAGATATTAATGACAATCCTCCAATATTCAATCAAAGCATTTACGAGGCCCACCTCCCAGAAAACTCCAAACCAAATAGTTTTGTTTACAAACTCATAGCTAAAGACATTGATTCTCCCAAGTATGCAGTTATTCAGTATAGAATCATTGGTGGCAGTGGAAAAGAACATTTTCAAATACAACCAGATACTGGTATAATAACATCTAAAATAGCTTTCGATTATGAGGAAGCCAACGAATATACTCTAGACATTGTAGCTGCAAATCCTGATTCAAATCCGCAAATGGTCGGTTTCACTACTGTTAAAGTGCATATTACAGGGGTCAATGAGTTTTATCCAAAGTTCATACAACCAGTATTTCATTTAGATGTTTCTGAGAGTGCAATTATTGGTACATCAGTTGGTTTGGTACAAGCTACTGATCAGGATGCTGGAAATGATGGAAGAGTGTATTATCTGTTCGTGGGATCATCCAATGATCGGGGTTTTTCAATTGGTCCAGAGACTGGTATTATTTCTGTTTCACGGAGACTTGATAGAGAAACACAGAATCGTGCTATATTGACTGTCATGGCTAAGAATGGAGGTGGAATAAGAGGAAATGATACAGATGAGGCACAAGTCATTATTTCCATTCAAGATGGCAATGATCCACCTGAATTTCTTCAAAATAATTATGAAACTACTGTTTCGGAAGGTGCTAATATTGGTACGAGAATTTTGACGGTCAGGGCAGTTGATAAAGATGTTAGACCTCAAAATAATCAGTTCTCCTATTCGATAATTGGTGGAAATGTTGGACAAGCGTTCAAAGTCGATCCACAGAATGGTGATGTTGAAACAGCCAAGATGCTGGATCGAGAAACTGTATCTTCTTATCAATTAATAATTGGCGCTATTGATACGGGCTCGCCCCCACAAACTGGTACAGCAACTGTCAGAATCGAGCTACTTGATGTCAATGACAATGGTCCCACATTTGATCCACCTGAAATTGTGGGACGAGTGCGAGAAAATGAACCTGCTGGCACCAACATCATGACCCTCAGTGCCATTGATCCCGATTTGCCACCAAATGGAGCCCCATTCACTTACAGACTCATTGGGGGGAAACAGGCTCATGTTGTTACACTGGATAAGCACTCGGGAATGCTCAAGACTACCAGAAGTTTGGATAGAGAAGTCATGCCCCAGCTGGATCTTTTGGTGAGAAAATATAAAATATACTTTCGCAAGTCGTAAATTTAATCCTTTAAATTTCTAAAAATATAAATTTTAATTTCATATCCCTCCGCGTCTTTCAAGAATTCATATTAATAAATAAATTGATATTCACGAAAATATATTGCAAAGTGGATAATTACAGTCATCTTTTCATTCCACTTCATTACACATAATTTATTCATTTTTTTTCTTCTCATTTTATCCACATGATTGCTTGCACTTTTTCTATAAAAAAAGGAATTTGTAGCATCTCTTCTGTAGTAATCGTTAATAGGAGAGAAATTATTGGAATAATCATGATTATTTACAGATTGAAGTTGAGGACTCGGGAATACCAAAGATGAAGAGTGAACATACAGTGACAGTGATAGTACTAGATGAAAATGACAGTCCATCAGTGCCACGTTCAGTTCACATTATTGTGTACTCATTCAATGGTGAAAGACCCATGGGAAAAATAGCTGATGTCCATCCAAACGATCCTGATACCACCGGCGACTACACATGCAAAATACTCCAGGGCTCGAATCCCGGTGTACTTGGTATACCGATCGGTTGCGATTTACATACCAGTAAAATTACCCCCGGTACGTAAAAGAGAAGAAAAGGATGGTGAAGAAGAGATGGAAAGGGCAAGCAAGGCAAAGGGAGGGATAGCCCCCAAACTCGAAAGTTCATAAATTAGTGTGTTGCCTCGGTAACTCTATCTCTCTTTTTCTCTCTCTTTTAGCTCTCTCTTTCTCTCTCAGACAACTGGGTCTGAATAATTCATGGGTTCGAAATCAAAAGAAAACAAAAAAAAAAAAAAAAAAGAAAAAAAGAAAGATGTAAATGAAAAAGAGATGAAAAGGAATTGAAGGCAAAAATACGCGGAGCAAAAATTTCTTCCATTGCGATAATTATTTTCAGGGGGCATTTTATTGGTTCACAAGGATTTCCACTGCATGATGAATATTTCGCTCTTTGTATCGAACGGATTTCTTCAAATATATTTCTGTTAATACCTTGCTTGCCCAGTTTTTTCTTATTAAAACAGAATAAAAATCATGAATTTCCCAATTATTCTTCATAATTCTCATAATTTAATTTTGAATTTCAGGACTCGGTTATTCATTGAGTGTATCTGGAAATGATGGTCGTCATCCCGATGTTGTATCAAAAGTAACTGTAGAATTTCTTATTTTCTCAAATGCAACAGTAGAAAACAGCATAACACTTCAAATTTCACGTCTAACGGCATCTGAATTTCTCTCAAAACATTATCGACCTCTACTCGATATCCTGCAGGAAGATATTGAAGCTGGGGACACACTGACCATATACAGTATTGGAGAAACAGACGGAAACTTGAATATTTATCTCGCTATAGAAACGCCACAAGGTAAATTTATCTCTTGATATATTAAAAAATCATAAAAGGCAAGAAAAAAAAATTTCAAGTGCCTATTCACAATTTACCGTAGTATTTAATTCTATTATTCAATGCATCTTGATCTAGCACTTGCTATTGCTTTTCAGTTTTCATTAAAAACATTGCATAAGAAAAGAAAAAAAAACGTTAAACGCAACTGTATTGATTCCATTCAATTTCGCCAACTGATTCATTTAATTTTTCTCTTTCAGGTTTAAAATCAAAAGCACAAGTGACGAAATTCTTGACTAAAAACTACGAGAAAATAGTAAATCTTGTTGAAGGAAAAACCGTAAGAATTGGATATTCTCCATGCAAACATCTATCCTGTGAAAATAGCGGAACGTGCAGTGACCAATTGATAGTCTATGAAGAAGCTAGAATAACAAACAGTCAATCTCTCATTCTGACTTCACCCAAGGTGGTCCACGAGATGTTTTGTAAATGTAGAGAAGGCTTCACAGGTTCTAGATGTGAAAGAAGACAGGATCCCTGTTCACCAAGTCCCTGTCTCCAAGGTGGACATTGTCGAAGAATGGGTTATGATTTTATCTGTGTTTGTCCACCAAATCGAGAAGGAAAACTATGTGAATTAGAACGTGGAGATGCTTGTGCTACTAGTCCCTGTAGAAATGGCGGTTCCTGTAAAGTCAGTCCAGATGGATCATCATTTTTCTGCTTGTGCCGAGCAGGATACAGAGGCAATCACTGTGAAGCAGTCACAGACTCCTGCAGGCCAAATCCCTGTCTTCACGGTGGTCTCTGTGTTGGTCAAAAACCCGGATACAAGTGTTCTTGCCCAGAGGGACGATACGGTAGACACTGCGAAAGATCAACATTTGGATTTGAAGAATTATCCTACATGTCATTCCCAGCATTGGATTCAAACACTAATGACATCACAATTGTCTTTGCCACAACAAAACCAGATGCTCTATTACTCTATAATTATGGACCACAAAGTGGTGGAAGATCGGATTTCATTGTTCTAGAATTGATAAATGGAAGAATATCATTTGCCTATGGAGGAGCTCGCAGTGCCATAACATCAATACAAGTTACAAGTGGAAGAAGATTGGACGATGGCGAATGGAGAAAAGTAACTGCCACGAGAAATGGTCGAGTAGTTTCACTGAGTGTTTCTAGTTGCAGAGAACATGGAGACATTTGTGATGATTGTAAGCCTGGTGATAATAGCTGTTATGCAGATGATGTAGGTCCAACTGGAACACTCAATTTCCATAATAATCCATTACTCCTTGGGGGCCTTGTTAATGCAGATCCTGTTCTTGAACGACCTGGACAAGTTCACTCGGACGATTTAGTTGGATGTGTTAATTCAGTTTCCATAAATGGTAGAGCTTTGAATTTATCTAATCCCATGTCCTCCAGAAGTATTAAAAACACCTGCCCCAGGTCTGAGAATGGTGTTTGCTCGAATGAAGACTCGAGCTGTGGTTTTGGAGAACAATGCTACGATAAATGGCATCAAGTGGCTTGTCAATGCAATTCCCTGACTGCTCCAAACTGCAAGAGTGCCCTAGAACCCATCAGCTTGAGTGAAAATGGATACATGGAATTCAAAATATCTCCCAAACACAAGAGAATGCAGCTGCTAGATTACATGTACGGAGGCAGTACCCTGTGGCGAAAAAATCGGATAATCAGAGCTACCAAGGACACGACCCTGTTTCCTTTGGGTATAACACCACCCAAGAAACTTGGTCTCATGTTCAGAACAGTCAAACCCAATGGAATTCTCATTTATGCTGCTACCAACAAGCATTACACATCAATAGAACTCAGAAATGGACAATTATCCTATGTTTCCATGTTGGGATCGCCTGTCAATATGACTGGATCTGTAGACGGTGGTCTTGCTGATGGAAGATGGCATAATTTGACAATACACGCTCATTCACGAGGTGTTCGTCTTTTAATCGATGATGTACTGACTGGGGATGAACTAGATACTGCTGGAATTCATGATTTTTTGGATCCTTATTTAACAATACTCTCTGTTGGTGGTGTTCGAAGAGATCTTTACATGCACGATGGATATCCAACAACTTTCGAAGGCTGTCTCGCTAATTTTACAATCAACAATGAAATTCAACCATTCAATGGTTCAGGATCAATATTCAATGAGGTCTTGTATCATGGGAAAGTCATGAGGGGTTGTAGGGGTCTTATTGGCATCAGTGCAGCTGCTGCAGCTGATCCACTGAGCATTGGAATCACCTTGGTAATCGTATTCTTTGTAACTCTTCTGGTCGCTATTTTAGTGAGTTTCGTTGTCTTTAGACTTAGACGTCAGAGCAAAGAAAAGAGTCCATCAGTCGGCAACAAGAATACAAATGCAATAATAACTGGAAATTCTCTTGTTGGCTCGGGAAATGATAATATCATGTCGCGACATGAGAATACTTATATCTCTGATACCTCAGATCTTCGAGGAGTTGGCCATATGGGTCCAGAATTAATTTCAAAAAAGTACAAAGAGCGAGAAATTAATAATACCGAGCACAGGCCTCAGAGGCCAGATATTATCGAGAGAGAAGTTACAAAGAGTCCTCCAATTAGAGATGAACATCCTCCTCTGCCTCCACCAAATCCAAGCTCCCTCCATTCCCATGAACACAATGCAGAACCGGACCTGCCTGAGCATTATGATCTAGAGAATGCGAGTTCCATAGCTCCAAGTGATATTGATATTGTCTATCATTACAAGGGATACAGAGACGGCATGAGAAAATACAAGGCAACACCACCACCAATAGGCAGCTATGGAAATCATCATAAACACACTGGTACTCCGCATCGCCATGCTGGACCGTTTCCACCACGAGCCATGCCTCCACCAAGTGTTGGCCAGTCGTCACCAGCTCCCAAATTGCTGCAGAGCACTCCACTCGCTAGATTATCACCAAGCAGTGAATTATCAGCACAACAGCCTAGAATTCTAACGCTTCATGATATATCTGGTAAACCTCTTCAGAGTGCTTTACTAGCAACAACCTCATCATCCGGTGGAGTTGGCAAAGATGCTTTAAATTCCAACAGTGAACGAAGCTTGAATTCTCCAATAATGAGCCAGTTATCTGGATCAACAGCCAGTAGAAAAGCTCCCCAGTCAACAAATGAGAATGGCAATAATGTTAGATCGAGTCCAATGGGTTTAACAGCTGAAGAAATCGAGAGACTAAACTCCCGGCCAAGAACATCCAGTCTTGTATCAACTTTGGATGCTGTTAGCTCGTCGAGTGAGGCCAGAGGACCACCACCACCTCCGCATGGGGGTCTACATCTTCATAGAAGACACACACCACCGCCAGAGCGTTTAGAACGAAGAAATTCTTCAACAACTGATGAGAGTGGAAATGATAGCTTCACTTGCTCGGAAATTGAATATGACAATACTTCATTGGTTGGAGATAAAAGATCTGAAAATTTGTACAGTAAACCTGATGAAGGAGAGCCTCAAAGAGCAAGTGAATCACCACAGTCAACAAAGCCTCCTCTACCTCCTAATAACTATGATGGATTCGACAGTTCATTTAGAGGCTCATTGAGCACTCTGGTTGCTTCTGACGATGATTTATCAACGCACATGGGAAGCTTATATAGACCAACCAACAATGGATCACCGAGTACAAATACTGCATTGAGTTGGGATTATTTATTAAACTGGGGGCCAAATTTTGAGAGTCTTGTTGGTGTCTTTATTGACATTGCTGAGCTTCCAGACAGTGCTAATCGAGTTCCAAATACCCTGAGACTTCCTGCAAATATTCCAAAACCATCAGAAGAGTATGTTTGATCTTGTTAGATCATATTCTTGCCATGAGCAACTCTGCTTTGAGAGGAGGAATTAGTTTAATAGGAATTTAAGATTAATAGACATCTTGTATCAGGATGTCTTGATTATTATTATGTACAGGTATATAAATATTAAATTAAAATATTGTCTTCCTATGAAGCACTTGAATTGTGCCATTTCTCCGTTTTGTAATCTGGAAAGACGTGTTTTTTTTATGTGAAAATTTATTGTATATAAAAAAAAGTAACTTTGTTTCTTAGCCATAGAAGAGACGATTCAATTCTGAGACTGATTTCTTTTTCTTCATATATTATTGCCATGAAGTTACACAAACACGTCTCTTACATGTGTACATTTTTTTTTTCTTCCAAATAATGTAAATAATTTTTTGTTTCATTAATTATTGATTAACTCAATGAAATGGATGAGTGGGGCGTTATTGCTTTTGTATAAAGGGAATGAGTGGTTATTATATGGAAATGTAGATGATATCATTTTCGAAGTTTGTAATAAAATTTATAATGAAAAATTAATATTTATCTTTTTCTCATTTTCAAATTTCCTACGTATTTATTGAGATTAAAATATTAATTGAGTACAAAATGGTTTTTTCGTAAGTACTATCATTTATATATATGTATAAATATGTGGGTATCAAAAGTTGGGTAATAAAAGTGGCAATTTACTCATCATGTGAGTAATTATGGTTCAATACTTTTGTACTTTATAGATATGGATATCAATGCCTGAGCAGAATAACTATTTAATCTGATGCTGTCTAATGCTTTAAGCGTTAAAATATTTCAACTCTCTAAACAATTGAAACTCAAGTCTCTTATTCATCATTAAATTCATTGTAAAATTGCAATTTGATACCTCTAAACTCAATAAAATCGAGAAACCTGTTAATAATTTCTCATAAATATAAAATTAAATACTCAAGCTCATCTTCTTAGGGAGAATATCAAATTTCAGTTAGTGTAAAAAAATTTACTAGTCTTAATATGCTTCAGTCTATTGTAATTTCTTTGGAGTCATGGATTACTATCTTGATGGAGGGTAATTTAAGAAAAAAATTTATCCAAGTTACCAATTATCCAAGAATTCAAATCCAGTCTTTGGAATTCCATCATCCTGATTAGTCTGCGATGACTGGAAGCTACTGTATGAGCTAGGAGTCTCTAGTAATGCAGTAGATTCTGTAATATCTCCAGATTTGGGTCGTGAATTAGAAGACAAGTTGATATTCATTTGATTCTTATTTCCATTGTTGTTACTCTTGTTTCCATTCCTGATGGCATTCCTCTGAGGTACAAGGCTCTCCATATCATCCTCAGGACTATTTCCCATTTTTAAAAATGAAGTTTTATTCATTATTTTTGTAAATATATTCCCATTGTCATTGGATTGATTATTCAATCTATTTGAGTCTGGATTTTTGAAGACACTGTCCGAGTAACTTTCTGATTGATAAAAGCTTGCTGGATTCGATAAAGTACTGTATTCATTCAGTGAACTCTCGAAGCTACTTCCTTCGAGCTTTATGGGACTCGTAAAATGCGGAGAATTATCTCCATAATTGCTCGAGGGTTTTAATTTCGAATTCTCGGAAAATCCAGAGAGGGAGAGATTCATTTGAGACTGTGTCATGAAGCTGAAGGGTCCAGAATGTTCATCTCGCCATCGAAGGGTCTGAAAAAAGGATAAAAATGAAGATTTTGATGAAATTATTAGAGATGGTATATTTTTGATGATTCTATCGGCAAGCTGAGGGAATTTGCGGTGAAAAACATGTATCAGATTTAATTTTTCGGAATTTTTAGAAAAATCTATATTTTAGGTCAAGATTTGAAGGGGTATGCCTTTCTAAAATTGAAAAAAATCACTATTTTGGGAATATCTCCGGTTCTATTGGTCGTAGCGACTTGGGGTTGGTCTCAAATGAAAGCTGAGATCATTTGCCATCTATTTATGTGGTTGAAAAAGAAAAAATTATTGAAATTATCAATTTTTGAGGTAGCTATAGAGAGAATAAGGTTTTCCTTAAAATGGCCAATATATGCCTCAAAAATCGATGATTTTCATTTTTAAACCCCATAAATCGATGGAAAATGAGCTCATCTTCCATTTGCGCACAACCTCAATGCGCTACGACCAATAGATCCCAAGATATCACCAAAATAGTAATTTTCTTCCATTTTGTAAGAGAAAAATGGAAAAACCCTTCAAATCTTGACCAAAAAAATAAATTTTCCCAAAAATTCTGTAAAATCAATTCAGACACACCTTTTCCAACCCAAATTCTCTCAGCTCTTCGATGGAATCGATAAAAAAATTCCATCTCAAATATCTTCAGTAATTTCGAGTAACTTTACAAAAAAAAATTTCCTTGAAAATAAAACATTTGATTACACATTTAACATTTGCAAGCTGAATAATCATTAAAATCATCAAATATTTTGCCAGTGACATGCCAACAGAATTATCACACTCAAGTATCAAAAGGTATTGGTTATTTAATAAGTCCGAAAAAAGGGACTGTACAATCCTTCAAAACCGGAAATGTTTTCAGCTTTCTAAAGAAACTAGTTTTGTCAGGCTCTAATTGTTGATTCTCTCTATCGTTTATTCTATTCAAAATCAATGCTCCAAACCCCATATTTCATTGCTATCCCTAATTTAATAAAAAAAAAAAACAATATCATACCGAGCCAGTTTCATCAATGACATGCTTCAGTCCTGTTTGAATCCTGAGCCTTGGATACCACTCAGGTAAATCCTTGACCAAATCTCCAGCATCAATCGTATATTTCAATGCAATTTCCGGCTGTATAATAGTCTCATCAATAGCCTGATTTTTCTCCTTCAAACTCAGTGTATTCCACAGTCCCTCGTAAGCTTCTTTTGTTGACTCGACATCATCAGCTATTCTACGTGCCAATGGATTTAAATTGTGGAAGTAATCCTCAGCAATTGAGCTCAATGATTTAGTGGTCATTTTTTAATCGGTACTCTCAATAGTGCCACGAGTAATTTACAAATGATTAAGACAAAGTGAATTGTGTTAACATGTTTTCATTTCAATTAATGATAATTGAAACGAAGATATATGACTAATTCAACCAAACACTGTGGGTGACAGGAGACATTTGCGCTTTTGACAGGGCGTGCATGGCGCGGGGGGGGGGGGTTGTCGTGAAAGGTCTATTACCTACAAACGATAAGCAAATCATCTTCACTAGTTCAAAATTCACTCCCCGATGACTCTGCATGTATTCATCTGCCTGGTTGAAGTCTTTCATGAGTAAGTTACGTTCATGGCATAGAAAAACATGTACTCCAGTTGTGTTTTGTATTTTAGTGTCAACAATAAATCCTCGTTTTTTCTCGTAAACGTTAATTTAATTGGTGAAAAATGTCAAAAAAAAAACACAATATTTCCTACATAAAACCAGAGGAGCCAAAGTTTTTAAGAGAATTAAAAGCTGCTGCTGGATATAAAGAAGGACCTGATGTTGATACCAAGGTAAAGTATTTTATGGAATAAATAAACTTCATATCATACATCATCTTTCATGTTAGATTTTTTTTAAATTTATATTTTTCAACGAAAAGAAAAGGTGATGAGCATGTAAAATGCGCTTAGTTTTCAATTTTCTTTAATTCTGCTCCAAAATCAACAAATTATACACTTTTTTTTTTCGTGCTCCAAATTATTAACAATTTTTTCATTGAAATCAATTTCTTTCATACAGAGACAAGAACTTCCAGATGTTGATGACGATGATAGAGATGATAATTTGGAAGAAGAACCAACAGTTGTTGTACTAAAAGATGGTGACCTATCAGCTGCAGAAGCTGAGGAATTTAAAAAGAAAAAAACTGAAGGTACTAATTTGAATAAATAGCTAAAAAAATTGAAAAAAATACAATTTATAATTATTTTATTTTTTTTTCTTTTTCCAGAAGAAGCAAATGAACCAGCTGATCTCTCAAAGCGAATTATTTTCGATTCAAAACGTAAATCAGAGGCTCAAAATGATAATCAAGAAACTAAACCAGACGTTAAAAGCAAAAAATCTAGAAAATCCAAGCCAACAAAATCCGTTTTGTCCTTTACCGAAGAGGAAGAAGACGAATAAATAAGAATTTTAATGAAAACATTCAAGAAATTCTGTACATAGCTTTATTAAAATTGAGCTTGACAAAAAAATACATTCTTTTCATACAGAAAGAAAATTGTTTTTCAATGTTTGAATTTAATTAAACCCAATAAATATCATTTCACAATTAACTATAATTATTTCCTCAGTTGCTAGTACCTGGAAAATTTTCCCATAAATCCCCGAAAAAAAAATCAATAATTACAGCCACAAGCAAAAAAAAAAAATAATCATAAACCCATCATAATAGTCCTTCCAGACACCCCTAGGGGTCCCCTTTTTTTTTACTATGAATATATATATCCAACACTAACACACACTCTTCTGGATACGTCATAAAATTTTCGCGGTCACGTGATAACTGTGGGTAAAACGGCCATCTTGGCAGTTTTCGACGAAACAGAGGTAAGGAGAGTATATCTGTGACGTTGAACGCCAAATAAACACAATTTAACGAATCAATTTTACACATATAATATCAAATTAATTTGAATAATTAAACATTAATTACTCACTAATGTTGTTAATAAAGTGTGTGTTTATAATTGTTTTCATTTAAATTGATATCATTTAATTTTGAATAAACCCGCGGCAATTTCAGTGTATAAACGTCTCTCTTAGTTAAGAGAGAGAAGCGTGTGTTGGTTTTGTACGTAAAGTTATCGGTGAGCTCTCCGACTTTTAGGTGATAAATCCATCTGCAATCCATCCACAAGTCCGAGCCACAGCAGCTGTTCGAGAGTGTAAGAAGCATTTAAACACAAAATTTCATTTCATTAAAAAAAAAAAAAAAAAACACTATCGTATCTATTACTCTTCTTTAATTCGTACAAATGGCGGGATTTGTGTGCATTTATTTACATCGTCTCTATTTAAAATGCCGAATAACCACGTGCGTCTGCAGCAATTCAATCAATTGAAGAAGATTAATGCATAATGAGAAAGTACATAATAGGGATAATCATGGGGAGATAAAATCATTCGCAATGGTTTTGTGTGTGTTTTTAGAAAAAAGCAGGAATAGGATGGCTCACTGAATATGTCATTTGTACAATTGCTGGCATCGAATAACACAATATAACCAGGGCTGTATTTCTACCACGTAAAGCCCCATTCATTTAATTATTAAACATTTATTAATATTTTTTTTTTATTTAAAATGATTGAGAATTATTTTTTAGAAAATTCTTCTCATGGTATATTTGAAGCATTTATCTCATCATTTTGGAGTATTTTCCATTAGATCAGGAAAAATCATTATTTTCTCGCTAAATCTGAAGGAAATTCAGTGATATCATGAACCCTTGAGCTTCATTCTTTTCTTATATTGTTGAAAATTCCCCTTTAAATCTTCATTTAATTAAATTCTGTTCATAGGACTTTTTCATGGTTTCACAATGGGAGGTAAAATGTACAGCAGGTCCATGATGGAATAATGAATTCTGTTGAATCAGTAATAACGTCATCAAAGATTCAATGAATTTTCACGTATTTTTTTTTTTTCATTCGTTATTGGGGAAGCCATGGTGGAATGATTTAGTTTGCTGACGCTGCCAGGAATTGTACATAAATGACGACATCCTCTTCTCTCTTCTCCCCCCCTGCAGTCTCTCTCTCCTCTCCTCTCTCTCTCCCCCCTCCAATTCCTTTTAGAATCTGCCGTTACCATCCCCCGCGGGATGAAAACGTCCTCGTCTGCTGCTGCTAGTTTCTCCTCCTCCTCCTACAGAGAGATCGGGTACAGTTTTCAACACGGCCCTGGTGTGCATACTTTTTTTTTCTCCTTTTTTTTTAACGCAACTGTCGCCATCTTGCGTTTAATTTCCAACAATTCACTATTTAGTAGATATAAAAAAATTTAGGTCCTATTTATTAATTTTTCAATTCTCCATTATTCTCTTCAAGTACACATGCATGGAATCGTTTGGAGAAAAGTCTGACTCGTTAGTTATTCAAAAATTCCCGCGCACGCGAAATTTGAATATACATTTGAAACACCATCCCATTGAAATATAATGCACATTTGAAAGATTCTCGACAGATTTCTCCTTTCGAAATAGATAATACTCAAAGTATTTGGGATGGATATTTACTGGATACTTGGATAATTTAGGATGTTAAAAGTATATTCTTCTCCAACGGAATAAAAAAAAAAAAGTAACAAGGTGAAAGGCATCTCTAAAAACGCCCAATGATTTCCCCGTTGAGCTCATCCTATTGATTCTCATCTGAATCTAAAAGAATTCTCTAGATAAATTGTAAAAATGCCAATTTAAATGGACAATGAGTAAGCATTTCTTTCATTACTTCTCAACAATTAATGCAATTGCATCAAGGGCCTTTTATCTTCCTAGTAGATTCTTTCTTGATAATTATCAGGAAACATTGGAATATCTTCCAGAAAAGCATGTCGAGTCGAGATAGAATGACATTCAAATTCCTTTTTTTTCTAAACAGGATAAATGGAATTATCTTTATGATCATTTTGAAAGAAATATCTCGTAAACTAAGCGAGATAAGACGATATTATTCATCTTCGTTGGTCTAGAGTATTTCAAGAGTTACAATTCAGTAGTGAAGAGGTAAAACAGGATAAATCGACTTATCTTTGAGGTCATTTCGAAGGAAATATCTCGGAAACTAAGCGAGATAAGGTGATATTACTCATCTGTTTTTGTAGAGAATTTCAAGAGTTACAAAAGGGTTTTATAGCAAAATTGCTCTTTCTCGGTTATTTTCTGAGGTATTTTCAAAAAACTTAATGAGAAAAAAAGAGACTTATCTTGTTTTACCTCTTCACTACTGAATTGAGAGGTTTCAAAGCAAAATTGCCCTATTTCGCTCATTTCAACGTATTTCCAAACAACTAAATGAGAAAATAAAATAGACTCATCTCGTTTTACCTCTTCCCTACTGAATTACTATTTTACTATTTAAGTGAATCGGGTGCAGGTGACTGACTGACTGACCGAGCAACGCCACACACAAAACGTTCTCGTCTAAGCGCAAGCGGGGGCATAGAAACGATGGAGAAACATATACATAGGTCTGTCTTTATCTTTCGCGCGCGACCCGAGACTCTGCTGTTGGATTCCCCGTCCGTGTCGTAGAAGCGTGCACACGCAGGAGGCCACCTCTCTTTGGCGTCTCCACAACTTCCTGGATAATTTTAACCAAAAATTAACAATTTACATAGTTAAAAAACCTTTTAAAAAAGTTCATAATATAAAGACTTTTTTGAATACATAGCAAAGCATTGAAAAAATTCATTTAATAGTGTTGAATAATATAATCAACCCTGTATTAAAATTGGGGTTACAGAGTTTTTTATTGGTTATGGAACGTTGAGGGAGATTCCAAAGTGCTCAACTCTGTTCTCTCTTAGTGTCCATGTGTATTTGTATGTGTGTGGAATTCGCAGCGCCATTTTGAAAAATTTCTGCCTATTATTTCCGTCCGTGGAGAAGTTGTCCGAAGGGTAATATCGAATTGTAATTATATCAGTTAATCATAATGCTCCACTTTATTTATTCATCATGTAGAACATGTATATACCAGTGTGAAAAATCGCTCAAAATCAACTTTGAAAAAAAAAAAAAAAATTTATTATGTGTTTTTTTTTTCTTCTTTTTCTATATGTCCTAGTAATTGTTAGTGTATTTGAGTCAAGTTACTCACTGTGATTTATTTTCTTTTCTTTCCTATCCTTTTTTTTTTTTTTTTTTTTTTCTATAATTTAGGGTAAATCGAACAGCAGCAGTGGACCGATGGAAGGCACGTTGGAAGATCCACTGGTCAAGGACCCATCTCACGACAATCCCGAAATAGTTAAAGGTAAAAGAATCCTTTAAATATTATATTAAATTATTATTAAAGAAATGAATTTGGAGTATTATTCAATGAGAAATTTCACAATTTGTCCTTCAAGATAACATGATTAAATGACAAATATATATATATATCTATATACATATATATATAATACATGTATATATACACACATATATATATATATGTATATATAATTGCAGATGCAGTAATACCAAATGGTGTTAATGGGGACTACGTTGCTGAAACGGAGCAGCAAGAAGAACGGGATGATAAAACCAATGAAGAAATGGAAGTTGACGAAACACATGATGATGGTGATGAAGATGATGATGATGATGAGGAGGTGGATAATCAAGAAAAATACGATGATGATGAGGAGATTGATGATGCACCAGACAATGCAAGAATAGTTGATACAACTGAGAGTAATGATAGTAATATTAAAAATAAAGAGGGTGTAAGTGATGAAAATAATGTTAGTGAAGTGACAGAAAATACTGATCAATGTAAGGATGATTCACGTGAATCAATGGATATTGATCATCATAGCAGTACATCGGATGTTGAGTGTCTCGATGAAGCAGTTGATAATGATAAAACTGTAAATCTAGATGATGTAGATGAGGATGAAAGGAGAATTGATAAACCACAAGCTCATGATGTCGATCCATTGAATGAAAGTGTTGAAACAATATCGAGTATGGATAATTCTGATGTTAAAATATGCGAGGAAAATGGTAGTATTGGCAGTCCTGATATTGAAGAAATCACTGATGGTAAAAGTAATGGACATGATACAAGCAGTGAACATTCTCCAAGTCAGCCTAAATCGAAGAAATCAAGATCCAAAATTGATCTCACTAGTATAACACCAAGACGTAGTTCACGTAATATCAAACGAACTAGTTACATTGAGAAAGAACCAGAGGAGGAGCCAGAAGACGATGGCTCGGACATTGAAGAAATTAAACCTGAGGATCCACTTGCCTGTGTAGATGGAAAAGACAAAGAGAATACTAAATTAAAATCACCCTTGAAATCAAGTAAAACAACAATTGTTGTTAATGATACAAAACGACTTGTTGAAATAGCAGCTGGTAGTAAATCAATGAAGGGTGGTAAAAAAGAGCCAACACTTGTCATAATTGATACAAATTCGATTTTATCAGGACGAGGTGGTGTACCAATTAGCAAATCTCATAATTCTGTATCAAGTTCAAGTTCATTTTCTGTTATGCCAGTAAATTTAAGTGGTACAACAACAATGTATCCAAATATGAGAACAACAATAACACCAGTACCAATGACGTCAAAAACAACACCACAATTAAGCCCAAAATTGGGAAGTAGTATAACAGCAGTGCCAACTCCAGCACCAGCACCACCAACACCACAAATCCTGCCAACATTGACTGATGATATGTTTGTCGTTGAAGCACCATCATTCATTGTTCCATATGTTTATGAAAAGCCACCGTTAAAACCATTGAAAGAATTTGTAACGAAATTGGAAAAATCTATCGAGGAGAGAGATCGTGAGGATCGTGAGAGAGAAAAGGACAAGATAACTAAGGATGATTCATCAGATAAAAATGATAGCGATGGTGAAGAAGGTAGTAGTGGTTTTGAAAGAACTAAAAAGGACAGTGAATCTGGAGATGTTGAAATAACAGACAAATACTTTGATGAAAAAATAGAAAAAATCGAGGATAAAAATAAAGTACAAACGTACTTTGATTTGCCACTAGGAAAATTCTTTATGCAGATTGGTGTTAATCTAGTGCAGGAGTTTGTACAAACTGATTTATTGAGACAACAAAAGCACAAACAGAGAAAGGGAGGTCAAGCATCAGCAGAAACACAAATAGCTATTAATTCATTGATTAAAAATCTAGAATTTAGCAAAGAAAATAATGAACCATTCCACTTGGAAATGAAAAAGTGTGAATTTTGTAGTTTTAAAACAGAATCATCGTTGGTTATGCAGCATCATTTAGAGACTCCACATATGCGTAATTATGTGTACAAATGTAATTTTTGTCCATTAGAAGTGCGTAGTCCTCATGATATACTTTTTCATATGGAGGCAGAGCACAATACACGTGCTAGACTCGAGAGAGGACCAGCATTTCATCAGTGTCCAAATTGTCCATTTGAGGATAATCAGAAGGGTAAATTAACGAGGCACATATTGGCTTGTTCAAAAAAATTCAGGCCCGAGAGAAATCTTGAGCCATCTAGTGATTGGGAGCCACCTGCCAAAATACCAAGATTACATCGTCCACGTCCAGTTGGACAACTCAATACTAATGCTCTTGCTATGGCAATGAGTGCTAAAGGGCCACAGCCACTTTTACCTAAATTATTACCAGCACCAATTGCTGGACGTGGACGAGGTAGACCGCCCATGCAACCCAGATACACGGACATCAAGTCCCTGAGACCTGGAAGTACAACTGTACGGCAAGGTATATTTTCTCAACTTAATTCTTAGGGAGGTGGGCAAAATGGACATCAGGTGTAAAATGGACACATCAAAATTTTTAGGCAAATATTATGGAAAATTCTTGGAATTAATAGAAATATTGGCGGTAGATTGTTTTTGATGATTTCATTGGAAAGCTGAGGAAATTTTTGGCGCGAAACAAGTGCTGGAATTAATTTTTTTGAATTTTTGACGATTTTAACTTTTTTGAGCATTTTAGAGAGGTGAAACCCTTTCTTTTTTTTGAAATTTTCCAGTTTTTTGAGAATATCTTCGGTTCTATTTGTGGTAGCATAAAAATTCCGATGGGAGGTGAAAGATGAGATCATTTGGCATCGATTCATAGGGTTTTCAATTTAAAAATATCGATTTTTAAGGTATTTATGGGCATTTTTGTGAAACAGTTTTCCGAAATAGTTTTGGGCCTATAACTATCCCAAAAATTGATATTTTTGAATTCAAAACCCTATAAATCTATGGGAAATGAGCTCACCTTTCATTTGAGACCAGCCCCGAATTGCTACGACCAATAGAACGAGAGATGTTCGCAAAAAACTGAAAATTTTCCAAAAACACTAGGCTTTTACCCCTCGAAAATGCCAAAAAATATTGAATTTTCAAAAAAATCGAAAAAAATACATCTGACTCTCATTTTCCGGCTAAAATTTCAGCTTTTCAATAGAATCATCAAAAAAAATCCATCTCTAATCGTTTCATTACAGTGTCCATTTTGCCCCATTCTTCCCTATACCATTTTCCTTTCTGGAACTTGAAATTCATATCTTGTCATTTTCTCACCAGATAATGTAGCTAGCATGATGTACCGCCCAACGTCTTCTGGACTCTTGGTGCCAACTTCTTACCAATTTGGCAGTAACCAAATATTCCAGGTAATTACCACTCGAAATTTAGTTTTAAATCCTTCGCCATTCACTCCCACATTTTTTCGTAATTCCATAATTTTACAATAAACCATTTGGAGCACGAGTTGGAGTATCAAAGTACGTGTATTTGAGATTGAGAAGAAAGAAGCGATATCCGGAAGATGTAGACTTTTTTTTTGGGAGACAGAGAAGAAAAACGGTAAATAATAATAGGTCTGATAACGGAATATGTGGGTGGTGGACAGGTGGTGGGTGGTTCTGGGACTGTCACGTCAGCAGTAACCGGGGTGAGTAGCAGTAGCTGCGGCAGTTCCGGTCGACCCACACCCATCGCCCCTGTATCCAACGTAATCGACTTGCAATCTAGATTGTCCTCGTCACAGGTAAATAATTATTCGGGAATAGTCGAGGGAGTTTATTAATTTGTTTATTCCTTTTTTTTCAAATCTCCCAAATGTTTGCGAATGGGTCATTACGTGTACGAAAGAAAAATTCGGAATTTTCCGTTCGATATTCCATTTTAACAACAAAATATCCATTTTTTGATGATGAGAAAATACGATATCTGTATGGGCGATATGACACACATTGATTTCATGTATAATTTATTGATTTTGTCCTAGGAGCTCAAGAGGAATATGTAACACCAATTATTTCAGCATAAAATAACTGTTTTAGACTAATTTATTTATTACAATCTGCTTGCCTGCTACCAATTGTCTCGTCTTTGATTTTGTTTTTCCCTAGTTTTCATCTCATGGAGATATATAAGATGTCATAATGCATGCAAGACCTATATTAAATAGGGTATCATTTTAAATGCAATAACTTGAAAATTTTCATTCCTATCATGTGATAAAATTTGAAAATTTCAGAATACATCTATAAGTGCGGCAAAAAATCCAGCAGCAAAATTATTGAGCCAACCGAGTATATCGATAACCCCATTACCACGTACAACTACTCAAACACCAATAACTGGTTCAGGATCGTCGTCAAAACCTGGAAGTAAAAATACATTTGTCATATGTGAAATATGTGACGGTTATATTAAGGTGAGTTGTTGATACATAAAATTGATTGTTTCTTTGATTCTTAATGTTAATTTAAATTATTATTAAGGACTTGGAACAACTACGTAATCACATGCAGTGGATCCACAAAGTCAAGATACATCCAAAGATGATCTACAATAGACCTCCACTAAACTGTCAAAAGTGTCAATTCCGATTCTTCACGGATCAAGTATGCAAAATAATTCAATTAATCCCATTGGAGGATATTAAAATCTTTATATCTCTATACTAAAAGGATTTATTGTTTTTTAATAAAGGGACTAGAAAGACATTTACTTGGATCTCATGGACTCGTTACGTCGAGTATGCAGGAAGCAGCGAACAAAGGCAAAGATGCTGGTCGCTGTCCAGCATGTGGCAGGGTAAGAGAATTCAAATTAGTACAATTATATTATTCAATTATTATAGGGGAAGGTGGGATAAAATGGATACTAGTTGATTTTGGTATTTTATACTATGAAAATTACTCGAAATGGATGGAAAAATTGGAGATAGGTTTTTTCTGATGATTCCATTGAAAAGAGGAGGAAATTTCCCATGAAAATGATATGTCAAAAGTTATTTTTTGGAATTTTTTGCGCAAGATTTAAATGTAAAAGCCTTCTGTTTTTGAAAAATTTCAGTTTTTCGGGAATATCTTTGGTTCTATTGATCCTAGCGATCTGGGATTGATCTTAAATGAAAGGTGAGCTCATTTCTCATCGATTTATGGAGTTTGAAAGGGAAAATATTTATTTTTTCAAGTATTTAAAGGGCAAAAACTGATTTTCAGAAAATGACCTGAAATATTTGAAAAATTGATTTAGAAAAAAATTTGAACCACATAAATCGATGAGAAATGAGCTCGCCTTCCATTTGAAAACAACCCCAGGTCGCTACGACCAACAGAACCGAAGATATCGCCGAATAAGTGAATTTTTTCGATTTTCAAAAGAAAAACCCCTTAAAAACTTGGCCAAAAAAGTAAATTTTCTCAAAAATTGAAGAAAAAAAAATTTGCCACATGTTTTTCGCCTGAAATCTTCTCAGCTATCCAATGGAATCATTAGAAAATTTCTATCTCGAACCGTTCAATTGGAGTGTCCATTTTACCCCACCTTCCCTTAATTATAACTGTTGAATTTGAAATAATATGGTACTCGTGATAGATTCCATATGAATGACATAGCTTCCAAGATTCTCCATCTATTCTTAATGCATACTTAATTGTTATTTATAGGTATATCAATGGAAATTATTGAATCACGTGGCGCGAGATCACGGAATGACCCTGAAACCCGCCCATTTGTCGTACAAATGTACAGTATGCACTGCCACATTCGGAATGTACAAGCAATTTGAAAATCACGTTTATTCAGCTCATAGTGTTGTTGCTAAACGCGTTATGGACAAAAAAAATACACCATCATCGCCATCATCGAGATCAAATGATTCACTTTTAAAGCCACTTAAGATAAACGATGAAATAACAATTATACCACAGCCAGCAAAACCAACAACTAGATCGGGCAATTCGCAAGGCAGAAGCAAATAGCAAACATCTGATGAGTGATACGTATATCTTTTCTCAATGAATTTACGTGAATTTACATAAGTAAATGAGGTACTCTGAAATAAACAACAGAAACAATTTAAAAAAATGAACAACATCGACTCCGTGAAAAAGAAAAACGGTTGACAAATACTTTTTTTAAAATCTGTCAAATATTAGCTCTTTCTGCCGTTCAAAAAAAAAAACAATAGATTAATGAAACGTGAGTGTATTAATCATAAATTTCATGTCCGAAATACACCGAAATACACTGCACTGACAATTTTAATGAAATACACCGCTATGAAACAACGGATAAAACTAAACAACAATTGAATTTGACGAAATAAATAGGACAGATACAAAAATTGAGTAATGGATATAAAAGTAAATACACTAGTTGACTGCGTAAAAATATTCCATCGATGATTATACCGATATATTTATTTAAGAATTTTTATTGTTGTTATCGGACATACATTAATGAAAAAAATAAAAATAATAGACTGTAAAAAAAAAAAAAGAAATATTGAGAAAAAAAAAATAATAAGAACATGGGTGGCCTTCAGTATGATTCCTTTGGTTGATCCTGAAGACTCGTATTCCCAAAATATGAAATAATGAGAGAAACACTTATTAAAAGTATGAAAAAAGTATAGCAAGGAAGAAAACGCCTACACGGATTAGTAGTGAAATCATTGAAGTAAACATGGATAAATAAGCAAGAGAGTGCGTTTGAATGTAATTCTCATCGTATGACACAAATTTACTCGTGCGATTTGATGAAAAAAAAAAAAATAATAATAAATGAGGAGAAAATAAACAATTTAAAAAAAAGTAGTGTTTATATATATTTTATGAGATTGCGAAGGTGGATAAAATGTGCGACTTTATCATTGTTTTCTTCTGTTCATTCATATTTTTCTTTCTTTTGCGTTGAAAACGCTAGTTAACAAAATTAATATCTGTTATATATACACACAAAAACACACACACACATAAACAAAAGATCGCAGCACGTAAATCATCTGAAAGAACAAGCAGTAGTAAAAAAAAAGAAAAAAGTTTTAATTTCTAAATATCATCTTAATTTAAATGAATTTAATAGAAAAAAACTCCCAACGAATATTTTTCTAATGATCTTTCGGAAAATTTTTCACATTTTATCTTTTATCAATTTCTCTTTCTTTCGCTTAATCATCATTTCTGCATCGTATCGAATAAAAAGGAATCTAAATGAATAAATTAAAAAAATTGTAGAACTGTGTGTATGGATTTAATTTAAAACGATGTAAACGTCGTAAAGGGGTAATCGGATAAAAGAAAAACTGTAAATTGTATCTATTTACTATAAGTTGGACTACATGTCAGTCCCAATACATTGTAATAAAAAAAAATTGAAAAATGCAAAAAAAAATAATAATAATTAAAAAAATATACCAACAGATATCCAGTTTTATTTTTGCGCTCTCAATGAAAAAACAAAAAACAAAAAGCAAATTTAAAAGAACAAGAAAGAATGGAAAGAATGTACATTAACATAGGATATAATATAAACGAAAATATATCAATAAAGTATAATAGGATGGCACATACGAGCGTGTATGCATTTTTTTTTGCCAAAAGATTAAATAAAAATACTAAAGACAGACAAAACAGGAAATACTGAAGTGATTGAGGGAGAATTATTCGAAAAAAAGAGAAACAGGTAAAGCAACTTTTTTTTTTTTCTTGTAAAAACTCTGAAAAATAATAGGTTTTATGATATAATAGTTTCATGTAGATAGCCGTTTAAAAGAAAATACTGGAGAAAATGAGAAAAAAAAAGATGAGAGTAACGAATTTAATTTAATAAATAATTTCATTATGCCTCTATGATCATTTTTGTACATTAACTGATAGGAGATGGAAAAGAAAAAAAAATAATAATTTTAGATGAGAAAAAAAAATCTGTATTCATGCGAAAGTTATTAATAAATGAATAACATTGGTGCGGATTTTTCGCTGCACCGAGTGGCTGTATTATTCGATATCTGGCGCTGACTGGATCATATATTTACTGATAAAAAGTAATTTAAGAAAAAAAGCAAAAAAAAACACTGTTGGTAATACTAAAAACAAAATAAAAAAAAAAAAGAATATAACATTCGTACAAACCACACATTACAGAAACAATAGTAAATAATGATATTAAAATGAAATAAAAACCAGTAAAATTGTTTACTGTAATACAATTTGTACATTACACGAAGGAAATAATGTGATTGCATAAATAAAGTGTACCAACATTGTATTTAACATAATTTTTATTAATACAAATGATCGTACATGAATTACGGAATTATTGCAGTTTAAAAATTGATTTTAATTGGCAGATAAATTTCAGAGATGTTGAATTAAGAGTTTTTTTATTGATTTAATATTCAAAATGAAAATCGAAATAAGATTGATCGAATGTATTAATTCGCACATAGCCGTCCTCACCACCGCTGGAGAAGCTACGACCATTTGGATGAAAAGCAAGTGAATTGATTGGACCAAAATGACCCTTGAGCCTGGCAAATTCCTCCTCGAATACAAGATGATAGAAACGAGCATCGAATTTTCCTTGTCGTGCTGAGGTTGTCGTTACATCCATAGCATCTTGACCACCACCAAGGACTACATGATCAAAAATTGGTGATATCGTTGCTGAATTGACTGGACGTTCAGTTTTATAGGTCTTTATGTGCATCAGAGACTCGCTGTCAAATAATTGTGCAGTGTGATCTTTTGATGCTGTTATGAACATTGTTCCATCTTTGTTGGCTTGCATATCATTAATCTGGGACTTGTGACCTTTCTGCGTGTTCATATTCTTGCCAGTCTGTGTATCATGGAGGGAAAAAGCAATGTAATTTCCAATTAGATGAATGGTTCTACCTGAATTGGATTGAAATGAATTAATTACTACGAAAATATCTTACTCGAACATCCCAGATGTTTATTTCACCATCCTCGTGTCCAGTGATGATGGTTTCATCGAGAGCACCCCACAGAATAGCTGAGATACGTGGTCCATTGATTGGGATTCTGCGAATGGCATCATCCTGAGACATGATCGGATCTACTGTCCTCGTATCAATGATGAACATCTCGCACTGATGTCCCAGGGCTTTGTCAGTCGAGTAGACAGCTGTATTTGCTGAATAGCTGAATTGACAAGTTCTCACAGAGCTGTTTGTAAGCAATTGTCCAATTTCCTTGCCTAGGAAATATCATTGATAAGTCTCATTCTCGGCTAATCAACGGCTAAATGAAGAAAATGGGGGAAGGTGGGGCAAAATGGACATCGGGGGTAAAATGAACACATCTAAATTTTTATGCAAATATTATGGAAAACTTTTGAAATTAATGGAAATATTGACGGTAGATTGGTTTTGATGATTTTATTGGAAAGCTGAGGAAATTTTAGGCGGGAAACAAGTGCCGGAATTAATTTTTTTGAATTTTTGGCGATTTTGATTTTTTTGAGCATTTTAGAGGAGTAAAAGCCTTCCTTTTTTGAAATTTTCAGTTTTTTGAGGATATCTTCGGTTCTATTTGTCGTAGCGTAAAAATTCCAACGGGAGGTGAAAGGTGAGATCATTTGTCATCGATTCATAGGGTTTTCAATTCAAAAATATCGATTTTTCAGGTATTTATGAGCATTTTTGTGAAACAGTTTTGTGAAACAGTTTTTGGCCTATAAATATTCCAAAAATTGATATTTTTGAATTCAGAACCCCATAAATCGATGGGAAATGAGATCACCTTTCATTTGAGATCAACCACGAATTGCTACGACCAATAGAACCAGAGATATTCGAAAAAAACTGAAAATTTTCAAAAAAGGAAAGGCTGTTACCCCTCAAAAAGGCCCAAAAATATCGAATTTTCAAAAAAATCTAAAAAAATACATCTGACACTGGTTTTCCAGCTGAAATCTCCTCAGCTTTTCAATAGAATCATCAAAAAAAATTCATCTCTAACCGTTTCATTACAGTGTCAATTTTGCCCCACTCTCCACTATGGAAGTTTCAGGATCTTTACCAGTTTGACAATCCCAAATCCTCAGTGAGTTATCACCAGAGCCTGTCATGAATCTTGTAGTGTCCCAGTTCACATCAATACACCAAATTGAACCATTGTGGCCATTGAATGTGCCCAAACGTTCACCATTTAGAGACCACCATACATTTGGATTTTTGTCTTTACTTGCTGAGAAAATGAGATCACCTTCTCTGTTGTATTTGATTTTCGTTATGGCACGTTCGTGCCCGTGTAACATTAGAGGTTTCTAAAAGAGAGATAATTGATCTTCAGCATGAATTTCATGGAAAAACTATCGTTTAGGATACGATATCACTTAGGTTATGCTGTCACATGTATGCAATGTTTTTCTGAACAATAGACATATTTTACAAGAATAATTTGGAGATAGAGAACGAAAATACACACTAAACTTACCATTTTTCGAAGTAATTACGTTTAAACACAATAAATAATCAAAAATGTGTACTGCAGTGTGCCATGAATTAACCACTAGCACTTTATGCGTGGAGAAAGACCTTTGACTATAATTTATGAGAATGGAATCACCTAAGGTATGATAGAAGACGGTATTGGCAACCTTTGAGAAGCCGACACTCCCAGGATGCAATGCGTAGGGGACAGCTTTTCAGACAGCCGTTCGATGTCGTTACTGCCGTCTTCTGATTCTCTCTATGCGCTACTTGAAAGCAGGTGCACTATTTGATTAGCCGGAATCCCTATTTTCTGCTCATAATTTGGTGAATATGGTTCGAATAGCTAATGTGAATTAGTAGGGGATCTAGTAGAGATCATCAAGATGCTGGAAAACTCTAAATAAACTCGAAAAAAATAATCCGAAAAATTTAAGTGACTGTTGAAAGGAAATTGCTCGATTTTTTCAATCGAGACCCCATTCCCATTCCAATTGGCTATATCCCCATAGAGGGGCAAGTGCCATATCGAGACCCCATTATTCATATTCATTGGCTCATATTTCGGTAAATAGGGTTCAAACAGCCAATGTAAATTAGTAGGGGATCTAGCAGAGATCATCAAGATGCTGGAAAACTCTAAATAAACTCGAAAAATATAATCCGAAAAATTTAATTGACTGTTGAAAGGAACTTGCTCGATTTTTTCAATCGAGACCCCATTATTTATATTCATTTGCTCATATCTCGGTAAATATGGTTCTAACAGTCAATGTAAATTAGTAGATCATCTAGCAGAGATCATCAAGATGCTGGAGAACTCTAAATAAACTCGAAAAAAATAATCCGAAAAATTTAATTGACTGTTGAAAGGAAATTGCTCGATTTTTTCAATCGAGACCCCATTCTTATTCCAATTGGCTATATCCCCATAGAGGGGCAAGTGCCATATCGAGACCCCATTATTCATATTCATTGGCTCATATTTCGGTAAATAGGGTTCAAACAGCCAATGTAAATTAGTAGGGGATCTAGCAGAGATCATCAAGATGCTGGAAAACTCTAAATAAACTCGAAAAATATAATCCGAAAAATTTAATTGACTGTTGAAAGGAACTTGCTCGATTTTTTCAATCGAGACCCCATTATTTATGTTCATTTGCTCATATCTCGGTAAATATGGTTCCAACAGCCAATGTAAATTAGTAGGGGATCTAGCAGAGATCATCAAGATGCTGGAAAACTCTAAATAAACTCGAAAAATATAATCCGAAAAATTTAATTGACTGTTGAAAGGAACTTGCTCGATTTTTTCAATCGAGACCCCATTATTTATGTTCATTTGCTCATATCTCGGTAAATATGGTTCCAACAGCCAATGTAAATTAGTAGGGGATCTAGCAGAGATCATCAAGATGCTGGAAAACTCTAAATAAACTCGAAAAAAATAATCCGAAAAATTTAATTGACTGTTGAAAGGAAATTGCTCGATTTTTTCAATCGAGACCCCATTCCCATTCCAATTGGCTATATCCCCATAGAGGGGCAAGTGCCATATCGAGACCCCATTATTCATATTCATTGGCTCATATTTCGGTAAATAGGGTTCAAACAGCCAATGTAAATTAGTAGGGGATCTAGCAGAGATCATCAAGATGCTGGAAAACTCTAAATAAACTCGAAAAATATAATCCGAAAAATTTAATTGACTGTTGAAAGGAACTTGCTCGATTTTTTCAATCGAGACCCCATTATTTATGTTCATTTGCTCATATCTCGGTAAATATGGTTCCAACAGCCAATGTAAATTAGTAGGGGATCTAGCAGAGATCATCAAGATGCTGGAAAACTCTAAATAAACTCGAAAAATATAATCCGAAAAATTTAATTGACTGTTGAAAGGAACTTGCTCGATTTTTTCAATCGAGACCCCATTATTTATGTTCATTTGCTCATATCTCGGTAAATATGGTTCCAACAGCCAATGTAAATTAGTAGGGGATCTAGCAGAGATCATCAAGATGCTGGAAAACTCTAAATAAACTCGAAAAATATAATCCGAAAAATTTAATTGACTGTTGAAAGGAACTTGCTCGATTTTTTCAATCGAGACCCCATTATTTATGTTCATTTGCTCATATCTCGGTAAATATGGTTCCAACAGCCAATGTAAATTAGTAGGGGATCTAGCAGAGATCATCAAGATGCTGGAAAACTCTAAATAAACTCGAAAAAAATAATCCGAAAAATTTAATTGACTGTTGAAAGGAAATTGCTCGATTTTTTCAATCGAGACCCCATTCCCATTCCAATTGGCTATATCCCCATAGAGGGGCAAGTGCCATATCGAGACCCCATTATTCATATTCATTGGCTCATATTTCGGTAAATAGGGTTCAAACAGCCAATGTAAATTAGTAGGGGATCTAGCAGAGATCATCAAGATGCTGGAAAACTCTAAATAAACTCGAAAAATATAATCCGAAAAATTTAATTGACTGTTGAAAGGAACTTGCTCGATTTTTTCAATCGAGACCCCATTATTTATGTTCATTTGCTCATATCTCGGTAAATATGGTTCCAACAGCCAATGTAAATTAGTAGGGGATCTAGCAGAGATCATCAAGATGCTGGAAAACTCTAAATAAACTCGAAAAATATAATCCGAAAAATTTAATTGACTGTTGAAAGGAACTTGCTCGATTTTTTCAATCGAGACCCCATTATTTATGTTCATTTGCTCATATCTCGGTAAATATGGTTCCAACAGCCAATGTAAATTAGTAGGGGATCTAGCAGAGATCATCAAGATGCTGGAAAACTCTAAATAAACTCGAAAAATATAATCCGAAAAATTTAATTGACTGTTGAAAGGAACTTGCTCGATTTTTTCAATCGAGACCCCATTATTTATGTTCATTTGCTCATATCTCGGTAAATATGGTTCCAACAGCCAATGTAAATTAGTAGGGGATCTAGCAGAGATCATCAAGATGCTGGAAAACTCTAAATAAACTCGAAAAAAATAATCCGAAAAATTTAATTGACTGTTGAAAGGAAATTGCTCGATTTTTTCAATCGAGACCCCATTCCCATTCCAATTGGCTATATCCCCATAGAGGGGCAAGTGCCATATCGAGACCCCATTATTCATATTCATTGGCTCATATTTCGGTAAATAGGGTTCAAACAGCCAATGTAAATTAGTAGGGGATCTAGCAGAGATCATCAAGATGCTGGAAAACTCTAAATAAACTCGAAAAATATAATCCGAAAAATTTAATTGACTGTTGAAAGGAACTTGCTCGATTTTTTCAAGCGAGACCCCATTATTTATATTCATTTGCTCATATCTCGGTAAATATGGTTCTAACAGTCAATGTCAATTAGTAGATCATCTAGCAGAGATCATCAAGATGCTGGAGAACTCTAAATAAACTCGAAAAATATAATCTCAAAAATTTAATTGACTGTTGAAAGGAACTTGCTCGATTTTTTCAATCGAGACCCCATTATTTATGTTCATTTGCTCATATCTCGGTAAATATGGTTCCAACAGCCAATGTAAATTAGTAGGGGATCTAGCAGAGATCATCAAGATGCTGGAAAACTCTAAATAAACTCGAAAAATATAATCCGAAAAATTTAATTGACTGTTGAAAGGAACTTGCTCGATTTTTTCAATCGAGACCCCATTCCCATTCCAATTGGCTATATCCCCATAGAGGGGCAAGTGCCATATCGAGACCCCATTATTCATATTCACTGGCTCATATTTCGGTAAATAGGGTTCAAACAGCCAATGTAAATTAGTAGGGGATCTAGCAGAGATCATCAAGATGCTGGAAAACTCTAAATAAACTCGAAAAATATAATCCGAAAAATTTAATTGACTGTTGAAAGGAACTTGCTCGATTTTTTCAATCGAGACCCCATTATTTATGTTCATTTGCTCATATCTCGGTAAATATGGTTCCAACAGCCAATGTAAATTAGTAGGGGATCTAGCAGAGATCATCAAGATGCTGGAAAACTCTAAATAAACTCGAAAAATATAATCCGAAAAATTTAATTGACTGTTGAAAGGAACTTGCTCGATTTTTTCAATCGAGACCCCATTATTTATGTTCATTTGCTCATATCTCGGTAAATATGGTTCCAACAGCCAATGTAAATTAGTAGGGGATCTAGCAGAGATCATCAAGATGCTGGAAAACTCTAAATAAACTCGAAAAATATAATCCGAAAAATTTAATTGACTGTTGAAAGGAACTTGCTCGATTTTTTCAATCGAGACCCCATTATTTATGTTCATTTGCTCATATCTCGGTAAATATGGTTCCAACAGCCAATGTAAATTAGTAGGGGATCTAGCAGAGATCATCAAGATGCTGGAAAACTCTAAATAAACTCGAAAAAAATAATCCGAAAAATTTAATTGACTGTTGAAAGGAAATTGCTCGATTTTTTCAATCGAGACCCCATTCCCATTCCAATTGGCTATATCCCCATAGAGGGGCAAGTGCCATATCGAGACCCCATTATTCATATTCATTGGCTCATATTTCGGTAAATAGGGTTCAAACAGCCAATGTAAATTAGTAGGGGATCTAGCAGAGATCATCAAGATGCTGGAAAACTCTAAATAAACTCGAAAAATATAATCCGAAAAATTTAATTGACTGTTGAAAGGAACTTGCTCGATTTTTTCAAGCGAGACCCCATTATTTATATTCATTTGCTCATATCTCGGTAAATATGGTTCTAACAGTCAATGTCAATTAGTAGATCATCTAGCAGAGATCATCAAGATGCTGGAGAACTCTAAATAAACTCGAAAAATATAATCTCAAAAATTTAATTGACTGTTGAAAGGAACTTGCTCGATTTTTTCAATCGAGACCCCATTATTTATGTTCATTTGCTCATATCTCGGTAAATATGGTTCCAACAGCCAATGTAAATTAGTAGGGGATCTAGCAGAGATCATCAAGATGCTGGAGAACTCTAAATAAACTCGAAAAATATAATCCGAAAAATTTAATTGACTGTTGAAAGGAACTTGCTCGATTTTTTCAATCGAGACCCCATTATTTATATTCATTTGCTCATATCTCGGTAAATATGGTTCTAACAGCCAATGTAAATTAGTAGGGGATCTAGCAGAGATCATCAAGATGCTGGAAAACTCTAAATAAACTCGAAAAATATAATCCGAAAAATTTAATTGACTGTTGAAAGGAACTTGCTCGATTTTTTCAAGCGAGACCCCATTATTTATATTCATTTGCTCATATCTCGGTAAATATGGTTCTAACAGTCAATGTCAATTAGTAGATCATCTAGCAGAGATCATCAAGATGCTGGAGAACTCTAAATAAACTCGAAAAATATAATCTCAAAAATTTAATTGACTGTTGAAAGGAACTTGCTCGATTTTTTCAATCGAGACCGCATTATTTATGTTCATTTGCTCATATCTCGGTAAATATGGTTCCAACAGCCAATGTAAATTAGTAGGGGATTTAGCAGAGATCATCAAGATGCTGGAAAACTCTAAATAAACTCGAAAAATATAATCCGAAAAATTTAATTGACTGTTGAAAGGAACTTGCTCGATTTTTTCAATCGAGACCCCATTATTTATATTCATTTGCTCATATCTCGGTAAATATGGTTCTAACAGTCAATGTAAATTAGTAGATCATCTAGCAGAGATCATCAAGATGCTGGAGAACTCTAAATAAACTCGAAAAATATAATCTCAAAAATTTAATTGACTGTTGAAAGGAACTTGCTCGATTTTTTCAATCGAGACCCCATTATTTATGTTCATTTGCTCATATCTCGGTAAATATGGTTCTAACAGCCAATGTAAATTAGTAGGGGATCTAGCAGAGATCATCAAGATGCTGGAAAACTCTAAATAAACTCGAAAAATATAATCCGAAAAATTTAATTGACTGTTGAAAGGAACTTGCTCGATTTTTTCAATCGAGACCCCATTATTTATATTCATTTGCTCATATCTCGGTAAATATGGTTCTAACAGTCAATGTAAATTAGTAGATCATCTAGCAGAGATCATCAAGATGCTGGAGAACTCTAAATAAACTCGAAAAATATAATCTCAAAAATTTAATTGACTGTTGAAAGGAACTTGCTCGATTTTTTCAATCGAGACCCCATTATTTATGTTCATTTGCTCATATCTCGGTAAATATGGTTCCAACAGCCAATGTAAATTAGTAGGGGATCTAGCAGAGATCATCAAGATGCTGGAAAACTCTAAATAAACTCGAAAAATATAATCCGAAAAATTTAATTGACTGTTGAAAGGAACTTGCTCGATTTTTTCAAGCGAGACCCCATTATTTATATTCATTTGCTCATATCTCGGTAAATATGGTTCTAACAGTCAATGTCAATTAGTAGATCATCTAGCAGAGATCATCAAGATGCTGGAGAACTCTAAATAAACTCGAAAAATATAATCTCAAAAATTTAATTGACTGTTGAAAGGAACTTGCTCGATTTTTTCAATCGAGACCCCATTATTTATGTTCATTTGCTCATATCTCGGTAAATATGGTTCCAACAGCCAATGTAAATTAGTAGGGGATCTAGCAGAGATCATCAAGATGCTGGAAAACTCTAAATAAACTCGAAAAATATAATCCGAAAAATTTAATTGACTGTTGAAAGGAACTTGCTCGATTTTTTCAATCGAGACCCCATTATTTATATTCATTTGCTCATATCTCGGTAAATATGGTTCTAACAGTCAATGTAAATTAGTAGATCATCTAGCAGAGATCATCAAGATGCTGGAGAACTCTAAATAAACTCGAAAAATATAATCTCAAAAATTTAATTGACTGTTGAAAGGAACTTGCTCGATTTTTTCAATCGAGACCCCATTATTTATGTTCATTTGCTCATATCTCGGTAAATATGGTTCTAACAGTTAATGTAAATTAGTAGATCATCTAGCAGAGATCATCAAGATGCTGGAGAACTCTCAATAAACTCGAAAAATATAATCTCAAAAATTTAATTGACTGTTGAAAGGAACTTGCTCGATTTTTTCAATCGAGACCCCATTATTTATGTTCATTTGCTCATATCTCGGTAAATATGGTTCCAACAGCCAATGTAAATTAGTAGGGGATCTAGCAGAGATCATCAAGATGCTGGAAAACTCTAAATAAACTCGAAAAAAATAATCCGAAAAATTTAATTGACTGTTGAAAGGAAATTGCTCGATTTTTTCAATCGAGACCCCATTCCCATTCCAATTGGCTATATCCCCATAGAGGGGCAAGTGCCATATCGAGACCCCATTATTCATATTCATTGGCTCATATTTCGGTAAATAGGGTTCAAACAGCCAATGTAAATTAGTAGGGGATCTAGCAGAGATCATCAAGATGCTGGAAAACTCTAAATAAACTCGAAAAATATAATCCGAAAAATTTAATTGACTGTTGAAAGGAACTTGCTCGATTTTTTCAATCGAGACCCCATTATTTATGTTCATTTGCTCATATCTCGGTAAATATGGTTCCAACAGCCAATGTAAATTAGTAGGGGATTTAGCAGAGATCATCAAGATGCTGGAAAACTCTAAATAAACTCGAAAAATATAATCCGAAAAATTTAATTGACTGTTGAAAGGAACTTGCTCGATTTTTTCAATCGAGACCCCATTATTTATATTCATTTGCTCATATCTCGGTAAATATGGTTCTAACAGTCAATGTAAATTAGTAGATCATCTAGCAGAGATCATCAAGATGCTGGAGAACTCTAAATAAACTCGAAAAATATAATCTCAAAAATTTAATTGACTGTTGAAAGGAACTTGCTCGATTTTTTCAATCGAGACCCCATTATTTATGTTCATTTGCTCATATCTCGGTAAATATGGTTCTAACAGCCAATGTAAATTAGTAGGGGATCTAGCAGAGATCATCAAGATGCTGGAAAACTCTAAATAAACTCGAAAAATATAATCCGAAAAATTTAATTGACTGTTGAAAGGAACTTGCTCGATTTTTTCAATCGAGACCCCATTATTTATATTCATTTGCTCATATCTCGGTAAATATGGTTCTAACAGTCAATGTAAATTAGTAGATCATCTAGCAGAGATCATCAAGATGCTGGAGAACTCTAAATAAACTCGAAAAATATAATCTCAAAAATTTAATTGACTGTTGAAAGGAACTTGCTCGATTTTTCCAATCGAGACCCCATTATTTATGTTCATTTGCTCATATCTCGGTAAATATGGTTCCAACAGCCAATGTAAATTAGTAGGGGATCTAGCAGAGATCATCAAGATGCTGGAAAACTCTAAATAAACTCGAAAAATATAATCCGAAAAATTTAATTGACTGTTGAAAGGAACTTGCTCGATTTTTTCAATCGAGACCCCATTATTTATGTTCATTTGCTCATATCTCGGTAAATATGGTTCCAACAGCCAATGTAAATTAGTAGGGGATCTAGCAGAGATCATCAAGATGCTGGAAAACTCTAAATAAACTCGAAAAAAATAATCCGAAAAATTTAATTGACTGTTGAAAGGAAATTGCTCGATTTTTTCAATCGAGACCCCATTCCCATTCCAATTGGCTATATCCCCATAGAGGGGCAAGTGCCATATCGAGACCCCATTATTCATATTCATTGGCTCATATTTCGGTAAATAGGGTTCAAACAGCCAATGTAAATTAGTAGGGGATCTAGCAGAGATCATCAAGATGCTGGAAAACTCTAAATAAACTCGAAAAATATAATCCGAAAAATTTAATTGACTGTTGAAAGGAACTTGCTCGATTTTTTCAATCGAGACCCCATTATTTATGTTCATTTGCTCATATCTCGGTAAATATGGTTCCAACAGCCAATGTAAATTAGTAGGGGATCTAGCAGAGATCATCAAGATGCTGGAAAACTCTAAATAAACTCGAAAAATATAATCCGAAAAATTTAATTGACTGTTGAAAGGAACTTGCTCGATTTTTTCAATCGAGACCCCATTATTTATATTCATTTGCTCATATCTCGGTAAATATGGTTCTAACAGTCAATGTCAATTAGTAGATCATCTAGCAGAGATCATCAAGATGCTGGAAAACTCTAAATAAACTCGAAAAATATAATCTCAAAAATTTAATTGACTGTTGAAAGGAACTTGCTCGATTTTTTCAATCGAGACCCCATTATTTATGTTCATTTGCTCATATCTCGGTAAATATGGTTCCAACAGCCAATGTAAATTAGTAGGGGATTTAGCAGAGATCATCAAGATGCTGGAAAACTCTAAATAAACTCGAAAAATATAATCCGAAAAATTTAATTGACTGTTGAAAGGAACTTGCTCGATTTTTTCAATCGAGACCCCATTATTTATATTCATTTGCTCATATCTCGGTAAATATGGTTCTAACAGTCAATGTAAATTAGTAGATCATCTAGCAGAGATCATCAAGATGCTGGAGAACTCTAAATAAACTCGAAAAATATAATCTCAAAAATTTAATTGACTGTTGAAAGGAACTTGCTCGATTTTTTCAATCGAGACCCCATTATTTATATTCATTTGCTCATATCTCGGTAAATATGGTTCTAACAGTCAATGTCAATTAGTAGATCATCTAGCAGAGATCATCAAGATGCTGGAGAACTCTAAATAAACTCGAAAAATATAATCTCAAAAATTTAATTGACTGTTGAAAGGAACTTGCTCGATTTTTTCAATCGAGACCCCATTATTTATGTTCATTTGCTCATATCTCGGTAAATATGGTTCCAACAGCCAATGTAAATTAGTAGGGGATCTAGCAGAGATCATCAAGATGCTGGAAAACTCTAAATAAACTCGAAAAATATAATCCGAAAAATTTAATTGACTGTTGAAAGGAACTTGCTCGATTTTTTCAATCGAGACCCCATTATTTATGTTCATTTGCTCATATCTCGGTAAATATGGTTCCAACAGCCAATGTAAATTAGTAGGGGATCTAGCAGAGATCATCAAGATGCTGGAAAACTCTAAATAAACTCGAAAAAAATAATCCGAAAAATTTAATTGACTGTTGAAAGGAAATTGCTCGATTTTTTCAATCGAGACCCCATTCCCATTCCAATTGGCTATATCCCCATAGAGGGGCAAGTGCCATATCGAGACCCCATTATTCATATTCATTGGCTCATATTTCGGTAAATAGGGTTCAAACAGCCAATGTAAATTAGTAGGGGATCTAGCAGAGATCATCAAGATGCTGGAAAACTCTAAATAAACTCGAAAAATATAATCCGAAAAATTTAATTGACTGTTGAAAGGAACTTGCTCGATTTTTTCAATCGAGACCCCATTATTTATGTTCATTTGCTCATATCTCGGTAAATATGGTTCCAACAGCCAATGTAAATTAGTAGGGGATCTAGCAGAGATCATCAAGATGCTGGAAAACTCTAAATAAACTCGAAAAATATAATCCGAAAAATTTAATTGACTGTTGAAAGGAACTTGCTCGATTTTTTCAATCGAGACCCCATTATTTATGTTCATTTGCTCATATCTCGGTAAATATGGTTCCAACAGCCAATGTAAATTAGTAGGGGATCTAGCAGAGATCATCAAGATGCTGGAAAACTCTAAATAAACTCGAAAAATATAATCCGAAAAATTTAATTGACTGTTGAAAGGAACTTGCTCGATTTTTTCAATCGAGACCCCATTATTTATGTTCATTTGCTCATATCTCGGTAAATATGGTTCCAACAGCCAATGTAAATTAGTAGGGGATCTAGCAGAGATCATCAAGATGCTGGAAAACTCTAAATAAACTCGAAAAAAATAATCCGAAAAATTTAATTGACTGTTGAAAGGAAATTGCTCGATTTTTTCAATCGAGACCCCATTCCCATTCCAATTGGCTATATCCCCATAGAGGGGCAAGTGCCATATCGAGACCCCATTATTCATATTCATTGGCTCATATTTCGGTAAATAGGGTTCAAACAGCCAATGTAAATTAGTAGGGGATCTAGCAGAGATCATCAAGATGCTGGAAAACTCTAAATAAACTCGAAAAATATAATCCGAAAAATTTAATTGACTGTTGAAAGGAACTTGCTCGATTTTTTCAAGCGAGACCCCATTATTTATATTCATTTGCTCATATCTCGGTAAATATGGTTCTAACAGTCAATGTCAATTAGTAGATCATCTAGCAGAGATCATCAAGATGCTGGAGAACTCTAAATAAACTCGAAAAATATAATCTCAAAAATTTAATTGACTGTTGAAAGGAACTTGCTCGATTTTTTCAATCGAGACCCCATTATTTATGTTCATTTGCTCATATCTCGGTAAATATGGTTCCAACAGCCAATGTAAATTAGTAGGGGATCTAGCAGAGATCATCAAGATGCTGGAAAACTCTAAATAAACTCGAAAAATATAATCCGAAAAATTTAATTGACTGTTGAAAGGAACTTGCTCGATTTTTTCAATCGAGACCCCATTCCCATTCCAATTGGCTATATCCCCATAGAGGGGCAAGTGCCATATCGAGACCCCATTATTCATATTCATTGGCTCATATTTCAGTAAATAGGGTTCAAACAGCCAATGTAAATTAGTAGGGGATCTAGCAGAGATCATCAAGATGCTGGAAAACTCTAAATAAACTCGAAAAATATAATCCGAAAAATTTAATTGACTGTTGAAAGGAACTTGCTCGATTTTTTCAATCGAGACCCCATTATTTATGTTCATTTGCTCATATCTCGGTAAATATGGTTCCAACAGCCAATGTAAATTAGTAGGGGATCTAGCAGAGATCATCAAGATGCTGGAAAACTCTAAATAAACTCGAAAAATATAATCCGAAAAATTTAATTGACTGTTGAAAGGAACTTGCTCGATTTTTTCAATCGAGACCCCATTATTTATGTTCATTTGCTCATATCTCGGTAAATATGGTTCCAACAGCCAATGTAAATTAGTAGGGGATCTAGCAGAGATCATCAAGATGCTGGAAAACTCTAAATAAACTCGAAAAATATAATCCGAAAAATTTAATTGACTGTTGAAAGGAACTTGCTCGATTTTTTCAATCGAGACCCCATTATTTATGTTCATTTGCTCATATCTCGGTAAATATGGTTCCAACAGCCAATGTAAATTAGTAGGGGATCTAGCAGAGATCATCAAGATGCTGGAAAACTCTAAATAAACTCGAAAAAAATAATCCGAAAAATTTAATTGACTGTTGAAAGGAAATTGCTCGATTTTTTCAATCGAGACCCCATTCCCATTCCAATTGGCTATATCCCCATAGAGGGGCAAGTGCCATATCGAGACCCCATTATTCATATTCATTGGCTCATATTTCGGTAAATAGGGTTCAAACAGCCAATGTAAATTAGTAGGGGATCTAGCAGAGATCATCAAGATGCTGGAAAACTCTAAATAAACTCGAAAAATATAATCCGAAAAATTTAATTGACTGTTGAAAGGAACTTGCTCGATTTTTTCAAGCGAGACCCCATTATTTATATTCATTTGCTCATATCTCGGTAAATATGGTTCTAACAGTCAATGTCAATTAGTAGATCATCTAGCAGAGATCATCAAGATGCTGGAGAACTCTAAATAAACTCGAAAAATATAATCTCAAAAATTTAATTGACTGTTGAAAGGAACTTGCTCGATTTTTTCAATCGAGACCCCATTATTTATGTTCATTTGCTCATATCTCGGTAAATATGGTTCCAACAGCCAATGTAAATTAGTAGGGGATCTAGCAGAGATCATCAAGATGCTGGAGAACTCTAAATAAACTCGAAAAATATAATCCGAAAAATTTAATTGACTGTTGAAAGGAACTTGCTCGATTTTTTCAATCGAGACCCCATTATTTATATTCATTTGCTCATATCTCGGTAAATATGGTTCTAACAGCCAATGTAAATTAGTAGGGGATCTAGCAGAGATCATCAAGATGCTGGAAAACTCTAAATAAACTCGAAAAATATAATCCGAAAAATTTAATTGACTGTTGAAAGGAACTTGCTCGATTTTTTCAAGCGAGACCCCATTATTTATATTCATTTGCTCATATCTCGGTAAATATGGTTCTAACAGTCAATGTCAATTAGTAGATCATCTAGCAGAGATCATCAAGATGCTGGAGAACTCTAAATAAACTCGAAAAATATAATCTCAAAAATTTAATTGACTGTTGAAAGGAACTTGCTCGATTTTTTCAATCGAGACCCCATTATTTATGTTCATTTGCTCATATCTCGGTAAATATGGTTCCAACAGCCAATGTAAATTAGTAGGGGATCTAGCAGAGATCATCAAGATGCTGGAAAACTCTAAATAAACTCGAAAAATATAATCCGAAAAATTTAATTGACTGTTGAAAGGAACTTGCTCGATTTTTTCAATCGAGACCCCATTATTTATATTCATTTGCTCATATCTCGGTAAATATGGTTCTAACAGTCAATGTCAATTAGTAGATCATCTAGCAGAGATCATCAAGATGCTGGAGAACTCTAAATAAACTCGAAAAATATAATCTCAAAAATTTAATTGACTGTTGAAAGGAACTTGCTCGATTTTTTCAATCGAGACCCCATTATTTATGTTCATTTGCTCATATCTCGGTAAATATGGTTCCAACAGCCAATGTAAATTAGTAGGGGATCTAGCAGAGATCATCAAGATGCTGGAAAACTCTAAATAAACTCGAAAAATATAATCCGAAAAATTTAATTGACTGTTGAAAGGAACTTGCTCGATTTTTTCAATCGAGACCCCATTATTTATGTTCATTTGCTCATATCTCGGTAAATATGGTTCCAACAGCCAATGTAAATTAGTAGGGGATCTAGCAGAGATCATCAAGATGCTGGAAAACTCTAAATAAACTCGAAAAATATAATCCGAAAAATTTAATTGACTGTTGAAAGGAACTTGCTCGATTTTTTCAATCGAGACCCCATTATTTATGTTCATTTGCTCATATCTCGGTAAATATGGTTCCAACAGCCAATGTAAATTAGTAGGGGATCTAGCAGAGATCATCAAGATGCTGGAAAACTCTAAATAAACTCGAAAAAAATAATCCGAAAAATTTAATTGACTGTTGAAAGGAAATTGCTCGATTTTTTCAATCGAGACCCCATTCCCATTCCAATTGGCTATATCCCCATAGAGGGGCAAGTGCCATATCGAGACCCCATTATTCATATTCATTGGCTCATATTTCGGTAAATAGGGTTCAAACAGCCAATGTAAATTAGTAGGGGATCTAGCAGAGATCATCAAGATGCTGGAAAACTCTAAATAAACTCGAAAAATATAATCCGAAAAATTTAATTGACTGTTGAAAGGAACTTGCTCGATTTTTTCAAGCGAGACCCCATTATTTATGTTCATTTGCTCATATCTCGGTAAATATGGTTCCAACAGCCAATGTAAATTAGTAGGGGATCTAGCAGAGATCATCAAGATGCTGGAGAACTCTAAATAAACTCGAAAAATATAATCTCAAAAATTTAATTGACTGTTGAAAGGAACTTGCTCGATTTTTTCAATCGAGACCCCATTATTTATGTTCATTTGCTCATATCTCGGTAAATATGGTTCCAACAGCCAATGTAAATTAGTAGGGGATCTAGCAGAGATCATCAAGATGCTGGAAAACTCTAAATAAACTCGAAAAATATAATCCGAAAAATTTAATTGACTGTTGAAAGGAACTTGCTCGATTTTTTCAATCGAGACCCCATTATTTATATTCATTTGCTCATATCTCGGTAAATATGGTTCTAACAGTCAATGTCAATTAGTAGATCATCTAGCAGAGATCATCAAGATGCTGGAGAACTCTAAATAAACTCGAAAAATATAATCTCAAAAATTTAATTGACTGTTGAAAGGAACTTGCTCGATTTTTTCAATCGAGACCCCATTATTTATGTTCATTTGCTCATATCTCGGTAAATATGGTTCCAACAGCCAATGTAAATTAGTAGGGGATCTAGCAGAGATCATCAAGATGCTGGAGAACTCTAAATAAACTCGAAAAATATAATCCGAAAAATTTAATTGACTGTTGAAAGGAACTTGCTCGATTTTTTCAATCGAGACCCCATTATTTATATTCATTTGCTCATATCTCGGTAAATATGGTTCTAACAGCCAATGTAAATTAGTAGGGGATCTAGCAGAGATCATCAAGATGCTGGAAAACTCTAAATAAACTCGAAAAATATAATCCGAAAAATTTAATTGACTGTTGAAAGGAACTTGCTCGATTTTTTCAAGCGAGACCCCATTATTTATATTCATTTGCTCATATCTCGGTAAATATGGTTCTAACAGTCAATGTCAATTAGTAGATCATCTAGCAGAGATCATCAAGATGCTGGAGAACTCTAAATAAACTCGAAAAATATAATCTCAAAAATTTAATTGACTGTTGAAAGGAACTTGCTCGATTTTTTCAATCGAGACCCCATTATTTATGTTCATTTGCTCATATCTCGGTAAATATGGTTCCAACAGCCAATGTAAATTAGTAGGGGATCTAGCAGAGATCATCAAGATGCTGGAAAACTCTAAATAAACTCGAAAAATATAATCCGAAAAATTTAATTGACTGTTGAAAGGAACTTGCTCGATTTTTTCAATCGAGACCCCATTATTTATATTCATTTGCTCATATCTCGGTAAATATGGTTCTAACAGTCAATGTCAATTAGTAGATCATCTAGCAGAGATCATCAAGATGCTGGAGAACTCTAAATAAACTCGAAAAATATAATCTCAAAAATTTAATTGACTGTTGAAAGGAACTTGCTCGATTTTTTCAATCGAGACCCCATTATTTATGTTCATTTGCTCATATCTCGGTAAATATGGTTCCAACAGCCAATGTAAATTAGTAGGGGATTTAGCAGAGATCATCAAGATGCTGGAAAACTCTAAATAAACTCGAAAAATATAATCCGAAAAATTTAATTGACTGTTGAAAGGAACTTGCTCGATTTTTTCAATCGAGACCCCATTATTTATATTCATTTGCTCATATCTCGGTAAATATGGTTCTAACAGTCAATGTAAATTAGTAGATCATCTAGCAGAGATCATCAAGATGCTGGAGAACTCTAAATAAACTCGAAAAATATAATCTCAAAAATTTAATTGACTGTTGAAAGGAACTTGCTCGATTTTTTCAATCGAGACCCCATTATTTATGTTCATTTGCTCATATCTCGGTAAATATGGTTCTAACAGCCAATGTAAATTAGTAGGGGATCTAGCAGAGATCATCAAGATGCTGGAAAACTCTAAATAAACTCGAAAAATATAATCCGAAAAATTTAATTGACTGTTGAAAGGAACTTGCTCGATTTTTTCAATCGAGACCCCATTATTTATATTCATTTGCTCATATCTCGGTAAATATGGTTCTAACAGTCAATGTAAATTAGTAGATCATCTAGCAGAGATCATCAAGATGCTGGAGAACTCTAAATAAACTCGAAAAATATAATCTCAAAAATTTAATTGACTGTTGAAAGGAACTTGCTCGATTTTTTCAATCGAGACCCCATTATTTATGTTCATTTGCTCATATCTCGGTAAATATGGTTCCAACAGCCAATGTAAATTAGTAGGGGATCTAGCAGAGATCATCAAGATGCTGGAAAACTCTAAATAAACTCGAAAAATATAATCCGAAAAATTTAATTGACTGTTGAAAGGAACTTGCTCGATTTTTTCAAGCGAGACCCCATTATTTATATTCATTTGCTCATATCTCGGTAAATATGGTTCTAACAGTCAATGTCAATTAGTAGATCATCTAGCAGAGATCATCAAGATGCTGGAGAACTCTAAATAAACTCGAAAAATATAATCTCAAAAATTTAATTGACTGTTGAAAGGAACTTGCTCGATTTTTTCAATCGAGACCCCATTATTTATGTTCATTTGCTCATATCTCGGTAAATATGGTTCCAACAGCCAATGTAAATTAGTAGGGGATCTAGCAGAGATCATCAAGATGCTGGAAAACTCTAAATAAACTCGAAAAATATAATCCGAAAAATTTAATTGACTGTTGAAAGGAACTTGCTCGATTTTTTCAATCGAGACCCCATTATTTATATTCATTTGCTCATATCTCGGTAAATATGGTTCTAACAGTCAATGTAAATTAGTAGATCATCTAGCAGAGATCATCAAGATGCTGGAGAACTCTAAATAAACTCGAAAAATATAATCTCAAAAATTTAATTGACTGTTGAAAGGAACTTGCTCGATTTTTTCAATCGAGACCCCATTATTTATGTTCATTTGCTCATATCTCGGTAAATATGGTTCTAACAGTTAATGTAAATTAGTAGATCATCTAGCAGAGATCATCAAGATGCTGGAGAACTCTCAATAAACTCGAAAAATATAATCTCAAAAATTTAATTGACTGTTGAAAGGAACTTGCTCGATTTTTTCAATCGAGACCCCATTATTTATGTTCATTTGCTCATATCTCGGTAAATATGGTTCCAACAGCCAATGTAAATTAGTAGGGGATCTAGCAGAGATCATCAAGATGCTGGAAAACTCTAAATAAACTCGAAAAAAATAATCCGAAAAATTTAATTGACTGTTGAAAGGAAATTGCTCGATTTTTTCAATCGAGACCCCATTCCCATTCCAATTGGCTATATCCCCATAGAGGGGCAAGTGCCATATCGAGACCCCATTATTCATATTCATTGGCTCATATTTCGGTAAATAGGGTTCAAACAGCCAATGTAAATTAGTAGGGGATCTAGCAGAGATCATCAAGATGCTGGAAAACTCTAAATAAACTCGAAAAATATAATCCGAAAAATTTAATTGACTGTTGAAAGGAACTTGCTCGATTTTTTCAATCGAGACCCCATTATTTATGTTCATTTGCTCATATCTCGGTAAATATGGTTCCAACAGCCAATGTAAATTAGTAGGGGATTTAGCAGAGATCATCAAGATGCTGGAAAACTCTAAATAAACTCGAAAAATATAATCCGAAAAATTTAATTGACTGTTGAAAGGAACTTGCTCGATTTTTTCAATCGAGACCCCATTATTTATATTCATTTGCTCATATCTCGGTAAATATGGTTCTAACAGTCAATGTAAATTAGTAGATCATCTAGCAGAGATCATCAAGATGCTGGAGAACTCTAAATAAACTCGAAAAATATAATCTCAAAAATTTAATTGACTGTTGAAAGGAACTTGCTCGATTTTTTCAATCGAGACCCCATTATTTATGTTCATTTGCTCATATCTCGGTAAATATGGTTCTAACAGCCAATGTAAATTAGTAGGGGATCTAGCAGAGATCATCAAGATGCTGGAAAACTCTAAATAAACTCGAAAAATATAATCCGAAAAATTTAATTGACTGTTGAAAGGAACTTGCTCGATTTTTTCAATCGAGACCCCATTATTTATATTCATTTGCTCATATCTCGGTAAATATGGTTCTAACAGTCAATGTAAATTAGTAGATCATCTAGCAGAGATCATCAAGATGCTGGAGAACTCTAAATAAACTCGAAAAATATAATCTCAAAAATTTAATTGACTGTTGAAAGGAACTTGCTCGATTTTTCCAATCGAGACCCCATTATTTATGTTCATTTGCTCATATCTCGGTAAATATGGTTCCAACAGCCAATGTAAATTAGTAGGGGATCTAGCAGAGATCATCAAGATGCTGGAAAACTCTAAATAAACTCGAAAAATATAATCCGAAAAATTTAATTGACTGTTGAAAGGAACTTGCTCGATTTTTTCAATCGAGACCCCATTATTTATGTTCATTTGCTCATATCTCGGTAAATATGGTTCCAACAGCCAATGTAAATTAGTAGGGGATCTAGCAGAGATCATCAAGATGCTGGAAAACTCTAAATAAACTCGAAAAATATAATCCGAAAAATTTAATTGACTGTTGAAAGGAACTTGCTCGATTTTTTCAATCGAGACCCCATTATTTATGTTCATTTGCTCATATCTCGGTAAATATGGTTCCAACAGCCAATGTAAATTAGTAGGGGATCTAGCAGAGATCATCAAGATGCTGGAAAACTCTAAATAAACTCGAAAAAAATAATCCGAAAAATTTAATTGACTGTTGAAAGGAAATTGCTCGATTTTTTCAATCGAGACCCCATTCCCATTCCAATTGGCTATATCCCCATAGAGGGGCAAGTGCCATATCGAGACCCCATTATTCATATTCATTGGCTCATATTTCGGTAAATAGGGTTCAAACAGCCAATGTAAATTAGTAGGGGATCTAGCAGAGATCATCAAGATGCTGGAAAACTCTAAATAAACTCGAAAAATATAATCCGAAAAATTTAATTGACTGTTGAAAGGAACTTGCTCGATTTTTTCAATCGAGACCCCATTATTTATGTTCATTTGCTCATATCTCGGTAAATATGGTTCCAACAGCCAATGTAAATTAGTAGGGGATCTAGCAGAGATCATCAAGATGCTGGAAAACTCTAAATAAACTCGAAAAATATAATCCGAAAAATTTAATTGACTGTTGAAAGGAACTTGCTCGATTTTTTCAATCGAGACCCCATTATTTATATTCATTTGCTCATATCTCGGTAAATATGGTTCTAACAGTCAATGTCAATTAGTAGATCATCTAGCAGAGATCATCAAGATGCTGGAAAACTCTAAATAAACTCGAAAAATATAATCTCAAAAATTTAATTGACTGTTGAAAGGAACTTGCTCGATTTTTTCAATCGAGACCCCATTATTTATGTTCATTTGCTCATATCTCGGTAAATATGGTTCCAACAGCCAATGTAAATTAGTAGGGGATCTAGCAGAGATCATCAAGATGCTGGAAAACTCTAAATAAACTCGAAAAATATAATCCGAAAAATTTAATTGACTGTTGAAAGGAACTTGCTCGATTTTTTCAATCGAGACCCCATTATTTATATTCATTTGCTCATATCTCGGTAAATATGGTTCTAACAGTCAATGTAAATTAGTAGATCATCTAGCAGAGATCATCAAGATGCTGGAGAACTCTAAATAAACTCGAAAAATATAATCTCAAAAATTTAATTGACTGTTGAAAGGAACTTGCTCGATTTTTTCAATCGAGACCCCATTATTTATGTTCATTTGCTCATATCTCGGTAAATATGGTTCTAACAGCCAATGTAAATTAGTAGGGGATCTAGCAGAGATCATCAAGATGCTGGAAAACTCTAAATAAACTCGAAAAATATAATCCGAAAAATTTAATTGACTGTTGAAAGGAACTTGCTCGATTTTTTCAATCGAGACCCCATTATTTATATTCATTTGCTCATATCTCGGTAAATATGGTTCTAACAGTCAATGTAAATTAGTAGATCATCTAGCAGAGATCATCAAGATGCTGGAAAACTCTAAATAAACTCGAAAAATATAATCTCAAAAATTTAATTGACTGTTGAAAGGAACTTGCTCGATTTTTTCAATCGAGACCCCATTATTTATGTTCATTTGCTCATATCTCGGTAAATATGGTTCTAACAGCCAATGTAAATCGATAGGGCATCTAGTAGAAATCATCAAGATGCTGGAAAACTATAAATATCATGGGATTCTAGTGGAAAATAAGCCGGAAAATTCCATTGACTATTTAAGGTCATGGGGAAGACCGACGGCTCTTCCCTGAATCTGAGGCAGATTTGGTCAAGTAGACTCTTCCTTCGATTTTTCGACTCCATTTTTGGAAAAACGCATCAGAATGCTTATGTGAATTAGTAGTGCATCCAGATGAGATCCTGTAGAAGCAGGAAAAGTATAATTATCAATGGATTCTCAAGGAAAGATGGATCGAAAATCCATTCATTGATTGAGGTAATGAATACGGTCGAGTGGTGTGTTTAGGGCTGACTCAACTGAGTGACCATACTCCTGTCCCGAATTTTTGCTTATATCTTCCGCAATATGACTTAAATAGCTCATGTAAATCAGTAGAGCACCTAGATGAGATCGTATTGTAGCAGTCAAAATAGAAATTTCATTGAATTTCGTGATACTTTCATCCCATGTATAGCCAACCATGATAATCTGCGTGTTCATTCATTGATGTACCAAATTTTAATAACTTTACGTAATCCATTTTCATAACACTTTATTCTGCGAAACATCGCCAGCTCTGAAGATACCATGATTTGAAATGAGCTCGAATTTTTAATGGGTAGGAATGTTCTGTTCCCATTCATTTCAGGAAGTAGAATTTGTAGTCAACGCCCTCAGTTTATTTACCACTAAAGGAGTCCCCTGTCATTGCTGTCCGGGACCACTTGCCAATACCTTCTTCTATCATACCTTAGAATAACCAATTCAGTATTGAGAACCCTAGTGAGAGAATAAGACACTATTTGAGCGGGAAATTTGAAATTAAATGGAGTAAGGTAACATGCCAGATTCTTTATTTAAAAACAAGTTGTAACATTTTGGAATAATAATATCGAATGTAGGTGAGACACGGGGCAGAATGGAATAGGATTTTCTTGCTCATTCTATCCCTCGAGAGATTTTTCATTGCTCCTTGCTCCAGTTAGTAAGGGATGTTAAAGGGCCAATATATGCTTGCTTTTGATCTGAAACAGAGAGGAATGTTTCATTATTAGAGATAGTACGTATCTTTCGTCAAGTCATTCATAAATAATTACTAACTCGGACATGGGACAAATACGTCCACCAATATCAAAGGCGTCAATATATGCAATATCTTCAGGCGTGAGTTTAAAGTCGAAAACTTGGGAATTTTCTAGAATTCGTGCTTTTGTAACTGACTTGGGGATTACGAGATGTCCACGGTCGAGCTGAAACAAAGATAATACGAAAATATTTCAGGTGAATGTGTTATTTTACGAGTTGATAGAAACTCATAAACTTACCTGATAACGAATGACAACTTGAGCTGGTGTTTTGTTGTACTTTTTGCTTATTTCCAAGAGTTTTTTATCGTCAAGCAATTTTGGGTCATCTGGCTTGGCCCATGGTCTATCTGGAGAGCCTAGAGGGCTGTATGCAGTTACAGTAATTCCCCGATCATTACAAAATTTCGATAGTTGTTTTTGCGTGAGATAAGGATGTACCTCGATCTGTAAAGAAAAAATTCAGAAGTAAATGTAATTTTTTCAAGGCAATCAAGATATCAACTTCCTCCAGAGATCGGCAAAAAAAAAATTCGCATTTTTAATTTTTCAATTTTTTTTATTTCTGTAATTTCCATCGAAAAAATTTTAATTACTTTCTTAATGAAAAATTTGGATTTTTAAATTTTTCATTAGTTTGAAAATTAATTTTTTGTTTTAAACAATTTTAATTACTATTGTAATTAAAATTTTTACTGATGAAATTTTATAATTCTTCTTCTCATTCGAAATTTTGATTCTTTCTTATTTATTAATTGATTGGAATAATTAATTTTATAATAAAATCAACACTACTATGTTTAATCTTCCCAAATATAATCGTCTTTCAGACAGAAATTTTGAGTTGAGAGTGTTAACTAAATGTAACACAAATAAGAACTTATAATTTAATCCAATCTAAATGACGCTTATATGACATTTACAATTCAATTTAACTAATAAAGATGTTAATGAGTTCAATAAAGAACATAATTATGAAATTCCATCAGTCAAATTTTAAATTACAATAGTAATCGAAATTGTTAAAAAACAAAAATTAATTTTCATTCTAATGAAAAATTTAAAAATCCAAATTTTTCATTAAGAGAGTAATTAAAAATTTCTCGATGGAAATTACAGAAATCAAAAAAATTAAAAAATTGAAAATGCGAATTTTTTTTTTTTCCGATCTCTGGCATCATCCTTGAAACAAATTATCGGCTGACCTGGTTAGTTACAGGTTTGACTTTGCAGTTTTGAAGCAATCTCTCAATTTGTTGCGAGTTAAAGTTACTGACTCCAATGTTTTTAGTCAAACCTTTCTGCAAAACACCCTCCATTCCCTTCCAAGTATCAATGAAATCAGTTTTCGTTAGCTTTACACTGCCATCAGGATTTTTTGGAAATAGTTCAGGCCCTTCTTCATAGGCTATTGGCCAATGAATAAGATACAAATCCAAGTAATCCAATCCAAGATCACTCAAGGTTTTTCGAAGAGCTTTTTCCACGCTGTTTGTTTCATGATAAGTGCACCATAATTTACTGACAATGAAGAGATCCTGGCGTTTAACAGTTCCATCATCGAGTTTTGCTTTAATTGCTGCTCCAACTTCTTTCTCATTTCCATAAACATGAGCACCGTCTATGTGACGATATCCAATATCAATAGCGTATTTCACAGCTTCTTCGACTTCTCCTGGCTTTGACTACTCAAATCATGAAAATTTGGATGAGAAAAGTATCCAAGAATGCGCATGAATTCGAAATTATTTTTTTTCAACTCAAAGTTTGATTTAGGATAGTGAAAAGTGGATGAAAAAGAGGAATTTGAGGAAATTTGCGAATTAAACTCAAAAAAATCAGTTTAAAGGGCATATCTCCGGTTCTATTAGTCGTAGAGCATCAGGATTGCGCGTAAATCGAAGCTGAGCTCATTCTCTATCGATTTGTTCACTTTTAAAATTGAAATATAAATTTTTCAGATACTTGTAGGAAAAAAGCAGATTCTTACGACCCATAAGTACCTTAAAAATTGATAATTTTTATTTTATAAACCCATAAATAGATGTAAAATGAGCTCAGCTTTCATTTGCGCGGAATTTCGATGCGTTACTATCAATGGATCCAAATATATTTTCAAAAAAGTAAACTTTTCCTATTTTCGGAAGGGCTGTACTCCTACAAATCTTGACCGAAAAAATCAATTTTTCGAAAAATTCCGAAAAGTTAATTCTGATGCATCTTTCTAAGATGAAATTTTCTCAGCTTTCTGACAAAATCATCTCAAATATTCTATCCCATGTCTTTTTTAAATCCCCACAGAGATCTAATGTCTCCGATTTACTAATAAAACATAGTCGAAACTTTGATTATTATGAATGCAAAAGGTCAAGGTAGCAGCATTCGCTTTTATCTCAACCCAATGCAACCGGTAAAAATCAATATAATCCAGGATATTACACACTCTCATAACCTGTGTTATGACTATTATATAATAGATGAATATTTGCATAAAAAATGAATGAATGAATTGAGATATTTCGACCAAATAAATCACCTTCCACGTTCCAAGGCCAAACATCGGCGCTTCATTGCCATTGTTAAACTTTATCTTTGGACCACTTAGTGCCATTTTCGAGAAACTTCAATTCTCTTTATTATGAGTTTTATTGAAACGACGTACTAGTATAATGTCTAGATATGTACACAGAACACTTACGAAGACTGAGAATGGAATAAAGGAAAACAAGTGCTTGACGCCGAACTACACTGGTTTTCTCTCCCGGTTATATCACAGAAGGAGGGGGGAAACTCGGGAATGCTATATAGGAAGGAGCGTAATTAGAGCTATCAACCAAGTGAAGAAAGACAACAGTAATAAATGAGCGTTTTTTCACAGAATTTTTTTTACAACAATAACTTAAATCTGTAATAAAATGTTCAATGAGAAATTTTTAGCATTCTTTTCTAATGCTAATAACTCGAAAGCGATTTAATTAAAGGCAACATATCACTTTTTTGAAAATTTGAGTTGATTAGACTCTAAAACTCTCCAAAAACTAATTAAAAATCGAAATGAATCGTTAAACATTTATTTCTCTTATTACATAAATTTTTCCAACACTCATTATAACACTTGCATTCTTTCTCATTAACTCACTGATTTCAAAACGAGTTGAAGAGGTAATGGAAAATTACATGATAAAGAGGTATAACTACATAACTAGCTCCAACTATGACGAGAGTCTCTACACATCATTTGACCTTCCCCGCAAATTCGTTCTCTATACAATATACTCTAACTAGAGATTTCGATCGGAATAATTCGAAATACGAGTTAGTAAGGGATGTTGAAGGGCCAGTATGGACTCTCCTTTGTCCTGCAACATTCGGAATAATTTTTAAGGAAATAATGAAAAAAGCATGCATCATATTCTGCAAATTGACTCATCACTCACTCAGGAAGAGAGTAGATACGTCCCCCAATATCGAAGGAATCCATATATTCTACATCTTCAGGGCTCATTTCGAAATCAAAAACTTGAGCATTCTCGAGTATTCTCGCTTTCGTAGCAGACTTCGGAATTACGACATGTCCACGGTCAATCTAAGATAAAGATAATGCAAAAAGAATTTGTAGGAGAGTTGTAAAAGACTTTTGAAAATTACCTGATAACGAATTACGACTTGTGCAGGTGTTTTGTTATACTTCTCACTCATCTCTACGATTTTCTCATCATCAAGAAGCTTTGGATCATCTGGTTTTGCCCATGGATTGCTCGGAGAGCCTAGAGGACTATATGCAGCAACAGTGAGCCCACGATCTTGACAAAAACTCGATAATTCCTTCTGTGTCAGATAAGGATGCACTTCAATCTGGTTGACTACCGGTTTGATTGTACAGTTCTGAAGCAATCTTTCGACTTGCTCCGAATTAAAGTTACTGATTCCAATGTTCTTAGTCAATCCTTCCTGCAAAACTTGCTCCATTCCCTTCCAAGTATCAATATAATCAACATCTGTCATCTTCATATTGCCATCAGCATCGATTGGAAAAAGTTCAGAACCCTCCTCAAAAGCCATTGGCCAATGAATAAGATACAAATCTAAATATTCCAAGCCAAGCTCACTCAGAGTATTTCGAATAGCTTTTTCCACGTTCTTTGGATCGTGATAAGTGCACCATAATTTGCTAACGACAAAGAGATCCTCACGTTTTACAGTTTCATCATCGAGTTTTGCATTAATTGCAGCTCCAACAAGCGTTTCATTTTGATAAACATGAGCGGTATCTATGTGACGGTATCCAATATCAATTGCGTATTCTATAGCTTCTTCGAGTTCTCCAGGTTTTGACTATTGGAATCGTAGAAAATTGAAATTAATAGGTTCAGGGCTTTTCTGAGCGAATAGCGCCATCATAAGTGTTTTATAATGAGAGAGGTCGAGGGGATATAAGCAGCTTTATTAATAAATGCTGAAAATCAATTGAATACGCGAGTACTAATGAGGATACTTTGTATGCAAAAACCAATGGATTTTTTTTAAACCTCGTTGATTTATTATGCATAACATTATCCGATGGCCGTTTGGATTTAAACAACTTGCATACATTGTTTGCGAGAGAATGTACTTGAAAAAGTGAAAAATTGTAGAGTATGTGTCACAAAATAATGAAATTGAATGATTAATAATTTCGCGCGAGATGATTTTTCTGATCTATTAATCACTATCGAAATTCATGTCAAAATAGGAATTACCTGAAATGTTCCTAGAGCAAGCAGTGGAATCTCGTTGCCATTGTTCAACTTGATATTTGGGATGCTTACTGCCATCTCAAAGACACTTTTTTCAAAATCAAAGTACAATTAAAAAGAAATAACTAGCACAGAGGCTACAGGAAATTTACGACTGAGGAAAAAATGAAGCATGACAAAGGAACTACCCCCAGAATATTGTACTGATTTATTGTTCATAACAACCCCTAACGAGTATTCGATGGAGGGGAGTCAGGGTCATTAGAATAAGTGTGATTATTGAGAATTTTCCGAAGCTTTCGTTCAGAGTGTTGGAAAAAAGGAGAATGCGAGCCGGTTTGCATTCTAGGAAATCCCTCTAAAAATAATAAATATTTGAAAACTCGGTCCTTCCTCTTTTATTTTATCAATATATTTCATATTAATTGTTCTTCCTTCATACAATTGTTCCAGTAGTATAAATGATAATATTTTCTTCAATATTTTCTTCAAATATCATTGTTCTTTCAAGTGTTTAAAATTCAATGTGGAATGGATAGTGGGGGCTTGTTGCGCGGCTGTAAATAAAAAAGTGAACGATCAAAAAAAAATCGTGATTACATATGAATTATAACTACAACTTTTTAATTACGTAATTGAATGTTAACGATAAGAAATAATGAAACTCACTCGGCAACTGCACAAACTCGTCCATTGCAATCAAAATTGCTGATGTAAGAAATATCCTCTTGAGTAAGTTTGAAATCAAAAACCTGGAAATTTTCTAGAATTCTTGATTTCGTCACACTCTTGGGTATTACTATGTGTCCACGATCAATCTTTAAAATAATGTATTTTCATTATTCAAACATGAAATAATGTTTTATGTATGAGGATAATGTAGTGTTTGATGAATCACCTGGTAGCGAATGACAACTTGTGCTGGAGATTTTTTGTATTTCTTGCTTATTTCGAGAAGCTTCTTGTCATCAAGCAGCTTGGGATCATCGGGCTTGGCCCAGGGCCTATCTGGAGAGCCCAATGGACTGTAAGCAGTAATGAGAATGTTTCTCTCCTTGCAGAATTGAGATAATTTCTGCTGAGTCAAGTATGGATGACACTCGACCTTGAAAATCATTTTTATCGAATTACAAATCGCCAATCAAATGCGTATGCATAATGCTTCCATCAAATCGTCGCCTTAGAGTAAAAGGGGCGTAAGTGCCAAAAACACGAAATTCTGGTGTGAAAGGGGCGTATGTCCACTTATCACTCCAAAATGTTTTTTATGGCCTCTGGAACATTATTTGGATAATTGAAAATTAAAATAAGAAAGTGGCGTAACTACCAATTTTTGAATAAAAGGGACGCGTCTCCACACTCGCGCCCTTTTGTTATTTTCTTTTTAAACGCTATATAATTGTTAAAGTTAAAGGGAAAAGGACGTATCTCTCTGCACTCACGCCTTTTTATTTTTATAATTTTCGTTATCTCATGAGAATATTTAGAGTTACGCCCTTTTGTTTTTAGGATTTTTCATCCGAATTTTGGCATTTACGCCTTTTTGTTTTTAGCGATTTGTATCTAAACTATGGCACTTACGCCTCTTTGTTTTCAATTTTTTTTTCCGATGATTAGAGAAAATTCAATGAAAACACTAAAAACAAAGAGGCGTATCTCCGGCACTTACGCCTCTTTATTATTAGTCAGTAGTACTTACGCCTATATGTTATTATTTTTTATTTTTTTACTAATATTGCATAAAAGGCCTTGGAAAGCCTATTGGAGCAATAATAGTGAAGACACGCTTTTTTGTTATTTTGAAGAAAAAAAACGGGAAAAATGGCACTTAAGCCCCTTTCACTCTAGGGCGACGAAATAATACATACTTGGTTCATTACTGGTTTAATCTTGCAATTTTCCAGTACTCGAGTAATCTGTTGTGAATTAAAATTGCTCAAACCGATACTCTTGGCCAGACCCTTCCCATGAATCGCTTCCATTCCCCTCCAAGTCTCCAAATAATCGATATCTGCCATTTTAATTGAACCATCAGGATTTTTTGGGAACAAGTCATCTCCATCCTCATGAGCAATGGGCCAATGTATCAAATAAAGATCCAAATACTTCAAGCCCAAGTTGGCAAGGGATTTCTTAATTGCCTTTTCGACTGACTCGAATTTGTGGAAATTATTGAATAACTTTGAAGTAATGAAAAGGTCCTCCCTCTTCACAATACCCTGATCAATTTTTTCCCTGACAGCTTCACCGACCTCTTTCTCATTTCCATAAGCAAAAGCACAATCTATATGTCGATATCCAATATCAATTGCATCTTTCACTGCTTGACCAACTTCACCTGTCTTCGACTGGAGATGGAAATATTTAATTACGTTCCACTTGTAATCAATCTAACTATTGATTACATATTTTTTTCTTACCTTCCAAGTACCCAAACCGATTACTGGAATTTGATGGCCATTGTTTAATTTCAGTTTTGGAGCAAACGCCATTATTTCAGAGCTATTATTGGAATTTATTGCGATAGCCACGGAATCAATTGATTGACTGGTTATTTAGCAATTGAGACTTCAACTTGTTCTGTGATTGAAACACAATTTGATTGAGATTATCTTATCGGTTGAATTATCACAATACTGTGGCATTGAACTTTCAAGTATATTTATAATTTGCTCTAGAAGAGTCTAAGTAAAGGAAGAAGATTATCTAAAGTGTTCTCTTATAAAGAGGAGATTGGGGCAAAATGGAGTGGAAAAAGTCCTCTACTTCAAAGATAAATTTTTATGTTTTTTGTCTTGTTTTCTCCTTTAGGGGAAAGTGGGGCAAAACGGACGTAAGGGGCAAAATGGATACATTTGAGATTTTATGCATATATTATGAAGAAATCTTGAAATTAATGAAAATATTGGAGATAGATTTTTTTGATGATTCCATTGAAAAGCTGAGGAAATTGTGGACAAGAAATAAATGCCAGAATTAATTTTTTTAATTTTTGGGAATTTGATTTTTTCTAGCATTTTTGAGGGGTAAAATCGTTCGATTTTTGAAAAAATTCAATTTTTTTTAATATCTCCGGTTCTATTAGTCGTAGCGACATGGGACCGATTTCGAATGAAAGGCGAGATCATTTCCCATCGATTTATGGGGTTTCGAATTTAAAAATATCGATTTTTCAGATAGTTATGGGAACTTTTGCTAAAAATGATCATTATCGGGTTTTCGCCCTATAACTATATGAAAAATCGATGTTTTTGGATTTAAAACCCCATAAATCGATGGGAAATAATCTCACCTTTCATTTAAAATCGGTCCCATGTCTCTACGACCAATAGAACCAGAAATATTTTTAAGAAACTGAATTTTCTCAAAAATCAAAAGACTTTTACCCCTCAAAAATGCTCAAAAAAATCAGATTCTCAAAAAATTAGAAAAAATTAATTCTGGCACTTGTTATCTGCCTGAAATTTTCTCAGCTTTTCAATAGAATCATCAAAAAAAATCTATCTCCCACTGTTTCATTACAATGTCCATTTTGCCCCACTTTCCCCTATACTTTTTCAAAAATCCCGCTAATGTATATTCGTTCCACTCTGCAGCTCGGTTTTTCCTGTGGAGATTCAGTTTAAGTTAACCTTCAAGTATAAATACTTAAAATTAAAACTTTGTAAAGAGATAAAACGCAAAACCACGTGAGTAATCAAGACTATTCCTTGTTTCAGCTTCATTTTACAAGATAAATAATATTTTTTGCAATTATTATTTCAGAAAATGATGAAATATGTTATGCTGACAAGCAAGTACAAATAATGCATACTCATGCATTAATTTCCACAATAATAAGAGAAAATAACAATGAAAATGTCAGAAAATGATGATTACGGTCTTTATCAAGTTCTTGGATGCAACAAGGAATCCTCCCATGAAGAAATAAAACGTGCTTACCATAAACTGGCACTCCTACACCATCCAGATAAAAACACTGGAAAATTACCAGCTGATAACACTTTTTTGAAGATCGAAGCAGCCTGGAGAATCTTGGGAAATGCAAAAACACGAAAAAAATACGATGCAGAGTGTAGACAAGCAGAATTAGAATCGGATAATATTTTAATTTACGATAAGATTAATTTACGTGATATGAAAATAGAAACTGATGAATTATTAAGTTATCCATGTCGTTGTGGAAATAATTATTTAATTAATAAGAGTGATTTTACGGTTGACAACGAAACTATTCATGTACCCTGTCAGGAGTGCACATTTTCCATAGCTGTTCACAGATGATAGAGACAATTTTTCTGTGCATAGATAATATAGGGGAGAGTGGGGCAAAATGGACACTATAATGCAACGGTTAGAGATGGATTTTTTTTGATGATTCTATCGAAAAGCTGAGGAAATTTTAGCCGGAAAACCAGTGTCAGATGTATTTTTTTAGATTTTTTTGAAAATTCCAAAGCCTTTTCTTTTTTGAAAATTTTCAGTTTTTTGCGAATATCTCTGGTTCTATTGGTCGTAGCAATTCGGGGTTGATCTCAAATGAAAGGTGAGCTCATTTCCCATCGATTTATGGGGTTTTGAATTCAAAAATATCAATTTTTGGAATAGTTATAGGCCGAAAACAGTTTCACAAAAGTGTTTCACAAAAATGCCCATGAATACCTTAAAAATCGATATTTTTCAATTGAAAACCCTATGAATCGATGGCGAATGGTCTCACCTTTCACCTCCAATCGGAATTTTTACGCTACGACAAATAGAACCGAATATATTCTAAAAAAACTGAAAATTTTCAAAAAAAAGGAGGCTTTTACCTCTCAAAAATGCTCAAAAAAGTCAAAATCTCAAAAAATTCAAAAAAATTAATTCCGGCACTTGTTTCCCGCCTAAAATTTTCTCAGCTCCCCAATGAAATCATCAAAAACAATCTACCGCCAATTTTTCTATTAATTTCAAGAGTTTCCCATAATATTCGCCTAAAAATTTAGATGTGTCCATTTTACACCTGATGTCCATTTTCCCCCACCTTCCCCTATACATAAATAAAAGATTGAAATGAAAAATATCTTCGCCAAAATGTAGCAACATTTTCTATTTCTTATAAAAAATGATACAACAGATAACACATTATAGTAATATAAACTATTGAGCAATATACAAATAAAACGCGATCATTGGTACAACCACGTGCCAATAAATAATTTTAAAAAAATAAAAGATATTTCATTTGTCTTCTTTAACAATTTCAAACACTTCTAAATTTCTTTGAAAAAAAATGAAAAAAATTATCGTAATTTATCTATCAGTCATTTTTTCAAAAGAAGAAAATGAAAAACTTTCAAATTTTTTTGCATGTATGTGTGATTGTTTATTGCACATAAACTTATAAATGAATATGAAAAAATTTCCATCATTGGCACGTGGAATTACGAAGATTTTGAGTTTTACCGATTTTTTTTTTTTTTTTTTTACTATTTAAATTTCTTTCGCTCCTGTAACTTTTTCGAAAAAACTTTTCATATTTTATTCTTTTTGTTGAATGAACACAAGGTAATCGATATCATTGAAGATCGATTAGAGATTGCTAATTCAGTTGGCCATTTACAATGTGAAAATTATATTTTCTCAATTATCTTCATTATCAGAATATTCGTCATTAAAATCGACACGTTTTATCTTCGTTTATTTGTTATTTTGTTAATGTTCTTAATTTCTTTTTTGTTGGTTCATTTGTTTTTTTTTTTAAATATATACAATGACACTTTAATCGACACGTGCGATCACACAATTCACTCCACTGACCCATCAATAATGAATGCGTGTCGCAGCAATTTTTCTTTTCTCATTCACTTGTAAAAGAAGCTCGCTGATTAATAATTAATATTAAAAATTACATTGTTTTTTTTTTTACTTGTTTTATCATTAAATTTTTTTCTTGTGATTATTGATTATTGCGACGATCACGCACATGGGGAAAATTTGTATATAAAAATACCATAATTACGTATGCATGTGCCAAATTGTCAAAGTTGATACGACTGAAGTAGCCATTTACTTCCACATATAGAGATTATTTTTAAATTTTAATAATTGAGGTTCAAAGATATCCGATCTCAATGAGATAACCATTTGGGCAGGAATTTCAATTTAAAGAGATTTCTGAAGAAAATATTGAGATTGATTTTCTGTTTTTTCTTTTTACGTTTGGCATTTTTATTATTTTTAATTATTATTTTGGTAGTAAAAAAAATGGAACGAACGTAATTCGAACTATTAAAAATAATTGGATTTTTTTTTTTATCTTTAATTTTAGTTTTATGATAGAAATGAATAGATAAGCTGCTTCATTTGTTTTTTCTCTTAATTTTATTAAATTAATCGTTCTTGAGAGTCTTTATCGATTTATACGTTATTCTTGAGGGGGGGCGTTTAATGTGAATGAATAAATCACTTTCATCGTCCCAATTTTTACCTAGAAAAAAAATCCATTCTATTCTCTTACTCTTTCCCATTTTCTTATTCTTATCTTTTCATTTTTCTTTTTTTTTTTTTGTTTAAAAAAGGAATCTCTCGCGTGCAGTCTTATCACAAATCAGACCATAATAATAATACATGAAACATTGTACAAGTAGATTGTTTTTTTTGTTATACGCTACCTAAGTTGTTATTTACAAAAATTTGAAATACCATGACTGCGTACCGAGGCACGACGTGGCGTTGAACCATTTCCAATATACTCCTTAGGGTTTTCATTATTTTCATTTCCTTTTTATTATTTAAATGCTTGTGTGTGTGTGTTTCAGTATTTAATCTCAACATCAAAGTCGAGAACAAGTAGTTTAGTTTCTTCTGTGCCATTGCGACTACCAACAGCGCATACAAGCTTTGTATCGCTTGCACGAATTCTCCACACTACACCACCACTTCCACCACTCTCTAGAGCTACGAGATTCCTAATGAAATCACCTGCAGGAGAAAAACGACCAAAAATTCATTAGAAACTTTACATAGTCTTGATAAAATAACAGATAAATTATAACTCACCAGTTTTAACATCCCACAATTTGACAGTACCATCATCTGAGGATGTGATGACAAAGTGGCTATTGAATTGGAGGCAAGTAACGGCAGACTGGTGCTTGTGTGCACCAGATAATGTCTGAAGGCAGTGTCCACTGACGATATCCCAAACTTTAACAGTAGAATCGGCATTTCCAGAAACTAGGATATTATTACGAAGTTCCATACCAGAAGTTAGTGACTGATGGCCCATGAGAGTGTGTCTAAGGGCACCAGTTTCAACCTCCCAAACTCTTATACTAGTATCTAATGATCCAGAAACTACGTGGACACCATCAAACTAAAAAAAGAAGTCGTCAATTAGAAATTGTAAAGAAATCAATTCACATATTACAGAATCATTACTGCATTAAAACCGCTTACCTGAAGTGAATAAACTCTATTGGTATGACCCTGAAGTGTATGAAGACATTCTTCACGCTCTGGATTCCAAACTTTAACCATGTAATCGTAGGCACCACTAACAACCAATTTACCATCATATTGCACACATCTCACTGCTGCCAAGTGTCCAACGAGAACGTGTAAACACTCGCCAGTATCTACTTGCCACACCCTCAGTGTTGCATCCCTGCTACCACTAACAACTTTGTTACCATGCAAATGCATACAACGTACTGTTGAGGTATGGCCATAAAGGGTATGAATACACTGGCCAGTATCAGCATTCCATACTTTTAAGGTTCTATCTGTACTGCCACTGATCACTGTTGTTCCAGACATTTGAGATGACCACACACCACCTGTGTGACCCACTAACGTTCTCAAACACTTGAAAAAAGAAAGAAAACAAAAATTATGGATTATTCATGCATACTATCGTCTTTTATGAATACTAAAATTAATAGTCACCTTTCCAGTCACTGCTGACCAAACTTTAAGAGTATTATCATCCGATCCACTAACTATTCTATTACCAGAAAATTGTAAACACGTGATAACATGATCATCGTGTCCTTTGAGTACTTTGGGTGGTCTAATTGGCTTAGTTCTCCAGTTCATTTTGATATTGTGCTGTCTCATGTAGGCTTGTTTCCAAGGTGAACCACAATTTCCAGTACCCCTGCAAGCTTTGCGTTTTGCTGGTGGCAAATCTTTGAGATCATCAATTCCAGCTGCTCTGCACTTTTCTTTCCACAGGAGATTATCATCAGCAAGAAATCGCCAATTTCTGCAAGTTTGTGCTGCACGAAGAAGATCACGAGGCTCTAGGAATGCCAGTACCGAGAGCGCTAGTTCCTTTGGCAAGAGTGATATGAAATCACGTTGAAATTGTGGCTCTATCACTTGCATCATGTGTCGAACTTGTGTTGGCTCACATCTCTCTATTAATTCATCTATTGCGAACATTCTCTCCGCATTTGACCACCTCTATGGAAATAAAATTGAATTTACAGAGAATGACTATTAACGATGAAAAATAATAAAATTGAGAAAAAAAAGACAAACCTGAAACTGGAGCAACCAACTGCTCATTTCTGGTGGTGGATTATCCCTAGTTGGAATAACAAATCTAACATGTTTTCCTTTGTCATCTAATTTTTTAGGCAATGATAAATTTACTTTATCCTCTGGATTTAGCTTCTTGCATGGTAAACTAACAAATTCTGTTTCACTCTTTCTTTTTCTCAGTGGTTGTACTACATTTAATGGTACACATGTCTCCAAAACTGGCCTTGGTACATCTGAATTTGACGAGGACTCATCGATAATCTCCTCTTCACACTCAGCATCACACTGTAGTCCACTGTCACTCACCTCACTCTCTTCCTCACTCGTTTCATCCTCACCCTCTTCAGGTTCATTTGAGAATTCCTCAGATTCATTGTTATCATCTTTATTGATAAGCTCTTCATCAATATTACTCGGTCCTGGTGCATCGTCAATTCTTTCAACTGGACTTGGACTACCACCACTACTTGGTTTATCACTTTCTATGCCTTTGGCTGATTCAAGAGATGAGGTTGATGAAGACGTTGAAAAGGATGTTGAAGAGGAGGAGGAAGGCAGGGACATTACTGATTACAACGAGACCACTTGGTCTCTCTGAAAAAATTGAAAAAAAAAATTATTGAAGGATATAATGAGGCTAAATAAATTAATTAATGATCTCGAAAGAAATTAATTGAATAAACAGCATCTTTCAATTTTTAGTGCAAGTTATAATTGATTGATGAAATTCCTTTGTTCCATCAAGTGCATGGAGCAATCAATGAATTTTTGAATACTTGTAAAGTACAAAAAGCAATTGAATCTTGAAAAAAAAAATTTTCTGTGTCAAACGATGCTCCAGTTTCATCGAACTTTTAAAATGACCTTAATAATTTTTTTTTGCTCTCACTCGATGTAATAAATGTTTTGGAGCATTTTTGAATGAGGAAAATTTGCACTTGACGAGAGGAATTTTGTGAAAAACACTGAAAGTGTTTTTTTTTTCTTTTATCTGCAGCAATTCTAATCAAACCTAACCTCTACTCCAAGTGCTCTAAAACGCCAAAATTTCCTTTTAGACTCTACAAGTTTTAAAAATTCATTCTCTGGACATTTATCATTTCAATTGTTTATGTTAGTTTAATAAATTAGGAGGAGATTTATCTTACTGAGATTGATGAAGGACGGTCCGTCCTCGAGATTCGTTTTTCTGATTCTGTTTCCCAAAACTGGAATCTGTCGTTGATGATGACACGATTAAAGTAATTATCAAGTTTCCATATCATGGATCACGGTGAATAATTTGTAACGAGAGATGAGAAGAAATTAAAAATGCCTGTTGGTTCCTTGGTTGCTTGGAGTGAATTCTCGAGGTTAAAGGTGTCACATTAAGGGGAAAGGGCGGGTGGTACGAGTAAAATTTTATTTTCAACAAAAAAAAAAAGAAACGGCAGGTGACGACCGAGGGACTTGTTACTTCTGGAGAACCACTAAATTCCTCGAACTATAAAAAAAAATTTTTATCTTCATGAGGGAATGAGATAGACTAAATCTTGGATACTTGTTGAGGGAACTAAAGAAACTTTACTCTAACGAATAATTAAAAAAAAAAAAAACTATCTTTGTATCCCCCCCCTGTTAAGCGGTTGTATTTGCTGTGTATAAATCGTGTAAGGTTGTTTCTTCCCCTCCGAAGAGTCTACGAGACTGCTTGCTGCACCACCGCACGTATTATCAAAGTCTGAGATTAATTTTCACCATCAAGATTGACTAAAGAGCTTTAAAAAACACATCTACAAGTATAAAAATGAAATTTCGGGCATTCAAAAATCACTCTAGATGGCGCTGCAAGTAATTTCTCTCCAAAATTAAAATTAGTTCGGAAAAATGATTATCAATTGATTAATGGAATTTTTAATCCAAAAGTTATTGTTTGTAGGTGAAAAATTGTTGAATGAAAAGAAATAATGTGAAATTCCTTTTTAAATAATTTGAAAATGTCTCTATATGCCTTTTCCAGCCGCAATATTCCATCGAGAATTGAAAACGCAGCTTGACCTTGATTTCAAGGTGGATTTACTCATAATTATTGAAAGTCTACCATTTTGTGGTTTTTCCTGATAAATTTTTTGACAGTAAAAACTTCAATAATGTTCTAACCCTAATAATTCAATATCTATTGCAAGAACTACGTAATTAAGTATAATATTGCTTTAAATCTAGTTTATTTTGACTGACTCATTAGTTTTAACCTTTCTCTGCAAGCTGGCTTCTGCAGAGACTAGTAGGATAATTATTTTGAATATATTTTCATGTTTCTCCGAGTTTATTAATCTAGTGTGGTCATAGCTATTTTTTAAAAAGGAAAAAAAAACATGGCTGGTGGAACTATATTACAGGTATTTTCATCATTTCAATCAGAAGAAATATAGATATATTGGAAAAAAAAATCATTTGCTTTGCGCTACTAACACAAATATTTTGTTTTGCCAATACAGAAAGCCATTGATTTGGTGACAAAAGCCACTGAAGAGGATAAAAAGAAAAATTACGAGGAGGCGTTGAAGTACTATGAACATGCAGTCGAATATTTTCTCCATTCCATCAAGTGTTAGTCATCAGTAATTACTTGATCATTTGAAGATTACATCAATTATTCATTTTCATGAATGACATTTTCTATTCATTCAATTTTACTGTTTGACTCAATATTTAATTTTGATTGAAAAATCGAGTAGGGAAGTGGGGCAAAATGGACACTATAGTGAAACGGTTAGAGATGGATTTTTTTTGATGATTCTATTGGAAAACTGAGTAAATTTTAGCCGGAAAACGAGTGTCAGATGTATTTTTTTCGATTTTCTTAAAAATTCGATATTTTTCGGCATCTTTGAGGGATAAAAGCCTTTCCTTTTTTGAAAATTTTCAGTTTTTTGCCAATATCTCTGGTTCTATTGGTCGTAGCAATTCGGGGTTGGTCTCAAATGAAAGGTGAGCTCATTTTCCATCGATTTATGGGGTTTTGAATTCGAAAATGCCAATTTTTGGGATAGTTATAGGCCAAAAACTATTTCACAAAATTGTTCACAAAAGTGCCCATAAATACCTTAAAAATCGATATTTTTTAATTGAAAACCCTATGAATCGATGGCAAATGATCTCACCTTCCACCTCCAATCGGAATTTTTACGCTCCGACAAATAGAACCGAAAATATTCTCAAACAAGCAGGCGTTCGTCGCTGCGTTAGTCGCTATTTCATCTACGTTATCCTTTAAATCACTTTTTCTTTCTTTCAATTTCTGCTAATGAATTAGCAGGATGCTTCCGAATGGCTGTCCCTGAATTTTTTCTATCATCTCTCTCGAAAAAAAATTATATATACTAAATTTTATATAAAAAATCACTTTTTCACTTTTAATGTTCCCTTTTGGGTACAGTTTCTGATTGTCCTACGAAGGTGAGTAGGGGCTTATTCGAAAGAGAAAAATGTGTTCTTTCAGAAAACCAAATAAAAAATAGGGGTGTCCATTCAAAAAAATCGAGAAAAATGGCATTTTTTGGATTTTTTTTGGAAATTTTGAGAAAAAAATACATTTTTCAATGTAATAAGCGGAGAACTCCATGCAAAAATTTCAAAAATTGAGGGTTTGTTCAGCTCATGGAGACGAATCTTTTGAGCTTCGTCCCGATGGAATCGGATGAGTAGTTTGGAAGATACAGCTAATTTTCGGAAAAACTTCAATTCAAAATATCTCCAGAACCGTTCGGCCGATATGCCTCAGATTCAATCCCAACCATCTCTATCAGAAACTATATATACAGAAAAAATTTGAAGTCTTTAAGTCAATTATTCATTGAGCTATCGTCGTACAACCGAGTTTTTGAAAAAAAGCACAAAAAAATTAATAACTAATAGAATAATGGGATTAAATTCATGAAAATTTGCCAAAAGTTAGATATTATGGTTGCCAATCTTGAGTAAAATTTTGAACGGAATTCGTCTCACGCAAATTGAGAAATTTCAAAATATACGATTTTTAAAAAATTGCTATATCTCAGAAACCATTGGACCGATCTTGCTGAAATTTTTATGGGACATACACTTCATCAAAACTGATATCTTGCCAAAATTTCAGATTTTTATCTCTCACCGTTCTCGAGTAATAGAGAGTCGTAAAGTCGTACACACAGCCACACACACATACATGTCTACTTTTTTTCTCATTATGATTTCTCGACGTTTTGCATCATTTTGAGTCGTTTCCAATGAAAATTGGCATTTCGAAAAAAATTGCGAAAACAAAGCTTCCATTCGGAAGCAAAAACTGAAAATTTTCAAAAAAAGGAAGGTTTTTACCCCTCAAAAATGCTCATAAAAGTCAAAATCGCCAAAAATTCGAAAAAATTAATTCCGGCGCTTGTTTCCCGCCCAAAACTTCCTCAGCTTCCCAATGAAATCATCAAAAACAATCTACTGCCAATATTTCTATCAATTTCAAGAGTTTTCCGTAATATTTGCCTAAAAATTTAGATGTGTCCATTTTACCCCTGATGTCCATCTTGCCCCACCTTTCTCTATATAATTTTTATTTTATAGATGAAGCACAGGGTGAAAGAGCAAAGGACAGTATACGACAAAAATGCCAGCAGTATCTCGATCGAGCAGAAAAACTCAAGGCCTATCTGAAGAAAGGAAAGAAGAAGCCAGTGGCAACTGGTGAAGAAGGTGCCAAAGAAGACAAAAAGAGCGACAGTGGTGACAGTGACACAGAGGTAGATCCAGAGAAGAAAAAATTGCAAGCAATGTTGGAGGGAGCTATTGTTGTGGAAAAGCCAAATGTCAAATGGAGTGATGTTGCTGGTCTAGAATCAGCTAAAGAAGCACTAAAAGAGGCTGTAATATTGCCAATTCAATTTCCTCATCTCTTCAAAGGTAAAAGAATGCCTTGGAGAGGTATTTTACTATTTGGACTACCTGGTACTGGAAAATCCTACTTGGCTAAAGCAGTTGCAACAGAAGCAAATAATTCAACATTTTTGTCAGTCTCCTCGTCAGATTTAGTCAGCAAGTGGCAAGGAGAATCAGCAAAACTTATTAAAAATTTATTTGAACTTGCTAGACAAAAGAAACCGAGTATTATTTTCATTGATGAGATTGATTCTCTGTGTTCCTCGAGATCTGACAATGAATCAGACTCGGAGCGTAGAATCAAGACACAATTTCTCGTACAAATGCAGGGTGTTGGCAATGATAATGATGGAATATTAGTACTGGGAGCAACCAATACACCCTGGGTCCTTGATGCTGCTATCAGAAGACGATTTGAGAAACGTATTCACATTCCTCTACCCGATGAGATTGCACGTGCTGCCATGTTCAAGCTTCACTTGAGGCAGAATGCTCACACGATCTCAGAGGAGGATTTCAAACAGCTGGCTGCTGCTACTGAGGGTTATTCGGGTGATGATATTCGTATTATTGTTCGTGAGGCTCTTATGGAGCCCATCAGGCTTGTACAAACTGCTACTCATTTCAAGCGAGTCAGTGGTCCTTCTCCTCAAGATCCTTCAGTTATTGTTGACAATTTACTTACACCCTGCTCGCCTGGGGATCCTGATGCTGTTGAAATGAACTGGATGGATGTCAAGAGTGATGAACTCTTTGAAGCTCCAGTTACAATGGTAATTATACTTGAGATTGGAAAAAAAATCTTACAATGTCATTCATAACAGATTAATCAGAAAGTGTATTGCTCTTTTTTTTTACAGAAACACATGTTAAAATCTGTCTCAACAACCCGTCCAACTGTGAATTCAGAGGATATCACGCAATTAGAAAAATTCAGAGAGGATTTCGGTCAAGAGGGTTGAACTTGGCAACCTATTTTTTTATATGCCACTCAATTATCTCGCCTTACCAATTTTTTTTTTTTTCCATTTTTATTTGAAAAAACACAGAGAATATAAGAGATATAATATTGAATCGATTTTAAAAATCCCTAATTGTGTTTACCTCCCCTGTTTATCTAATACTTTCATTAATTTTTAATAAACAGAAGAGAAATAAATTGAAGGAAAAAATTAAAAAAAAAAAGTCCTAATTACCGATACAATACATTAACAGATCATAATATGTATAAATGTGATAATCTTGAATTTAGAATTGCTAAACTAATTCCGTGCGTATTTATTTCGCCCAAGATGAAGAAAACGAATCACCAGTGAATAAAATTACATGATAAATGTTTATCAATTCTACTTTATAAAGAAATGAGGAAAGAATGAAGAAATAATGAAAAAAAAAAATTGCATCATATATGTATATTTATCTCTATAACACAATAGAATAAATTCAACACTATTCTCCAATGTAAATTTTTATGATGTCCAAAATAAATGTGACATGTCAATACAATACATGACAGTTCAATAAAGCTTAATTATGTACAGAAGAATTAATAACCATAGAAAAATTGACAAGAGACAAATTCCTCGCAAAAACTTACATTAATTTATCTATATACTTTGTTTTTTTTTGAATATTCTACTCTACTATGGACAATGTCTCAAAAATTCAGTGTCCATATAAACGACAGTGATGGTAATATCGTCCCTGAAAACACGAACAACTTCACTAGGAAGTGTCAAAAATTGGGACAATTTAGCATGATCTATTCCGTATTCTGTGCCACCCAAGGCATTTCTAATCAGATGAGTGGCAGCATTTTCGTCCAGGGGTTTCTTTTTGAGGCCCTCTTTCCTCTGCAGGAGCATTTCATTGATTTCCCCTAATTTCATATCAGCTTGGAGTAACTTGAGAGGACTCAGTGTGACTTTTCCACTCATGTGTTCCCCAACAAGACGAACTGCTCCAAGCGGTGACATTAAATCCCACAAGCCATCACTCGCAATTATCAGAAACTTGTCCTTTGGTGTCAATCGGTGATAAATCACCTCTGGTTTCGCTGATAAATAGGGTGGTGTGTGATAATTTGGAGGAATTGCACCTTCTCCATAGTAGGGTACAACCATTTGCTCCAATAATTGTTTGCTCCACTTGTAACGAAAATCACCGAGTGCTCGAAGAGGTGCCAATTGACCAAGTAAACGCTCCATTTTTATTACCGTTCGACTTTCATTCTCTGGATGCTCGGCGAGAATCCGTTCAACTTCCTCACGATTATCTGTGTTATGTTCTACGCTCATCAGCTTTGCTGACCAGCCTTCGTCTTCTACAAAAAATCAAGATTTAGGGGAAGGTGGGGCAAAATGGACATCAGGGGTAAAATGGACACATCTAAATTTTTCGGCAAACATTATGGAAAACTCTTGAAATTAATAGAAATATCGGCGGTAGATGGTTTTTGATGATTTCATTGGAAAGCTGAGGAAATTTTAGGCGGGAAACAAGTGCCGGAATTGATTTTTTTGAATTTTTGGCGATTTTGACTTTTTTAGCATTTTAGAGGGGTGAAAGCCTTCCTTTTTTTGAAAATTTGCAGTTTTTTAAGAATATCTTCGGTTCTATTTGTCGTAGCGTGAAAATTTCGATTGGAGGTGAAAGGTGAGATCATTTGCCATCGATTCATGAGGTTTTCAATTAAAAAATATCGATTTTCAAGGTATTTATAGGCATTTTTGTGGAACAGTTTTGCAAAACAGCTTTTGGCCTATAACTATTCCAAATATTTTTGAATTCAAAACCCCATAAATCGATGGGAAATGAGCTCACCTTTCATTTGAGACCAACCGCGAGTTGCTACGACCAATAGAACCGGAGATATTCGCAAAAAACTGAAAATTTTCAAAAAAAGAAAGGCTGTTACCCCTCAAAAAGGCCCAAAAATATCGAATTTTCAAAAAAATCTAAAAAAATACATCTGACACTGGTTTTTCAGCTGAAATCTCCTCAGCTTTTCAATAGAATCATCAAAAAAAATCCATCTCTAACCGTTTCATTACAGTGTCTATTTTGTCCCACTCTCCATTTTATCTAAATTTTACTTTGGCAGCAATTTTTACCTGAATGAACTCCTAAAACTGCTTGACAATCTCCAACACCAGCTACATGAAGATGTGGACCATCTATATGAGCTACAACTGCAACAGCTCCTGATATAGCCACAGAAAGTGTCTTGGCATCAGTTTGTCTCTTGATTTTTGTCAGTGCTTCATTAGAAAGATCCCTGTCCAAACTTAAAAATGCTTTCTCTAGTGCACTGTCCATCTGAAAATCCTCCTCATTCGTCTGTCCATGTTTCTCAGAAACATTTTTGAGATATAAAAGAAAACTTTCACCATAGAGTTTATTAATTTCAGGAATAAACTCTAAACTATCATGGTAACACTCGAGTAAATGTTCACGCAGTTGTTCCGGATTTTTATACAATTCCAGGGATTTTTTTAAAACTTCTAGAGGAAGTAGACTAGCTGCAATATAATGTAGTAATCGTTTCGAAATTACTTGAGCACAAGCATTGCCTCCATGTCCATCGAAAATCCCTAATAATAGTCCTATGGAAAATGGAAAATTAATTTAGACACAACTTGAATCTGCTTCATGATAAAAAAAGCGCAATGAATGAGTGAAAGTTTTCAGAATAAAATATTTTGGATGGTTCCATTGAAAAGCTGAGAAAATTTGGGTTGGGAAGCGTCTTAGAATTGATTTTTTATACTAGGGGGAGGTGGGGTAAAATGGACACGGGTTGGCTTGAGTATTTTATGCTATAAAATTCACTCGAAATGGATGGAAATATTGTAAATAGTTTTTTCCTGATGATTCCATTGGCAAGATAAGGAAATTTCCCATGAAAATCATATTTCAGAAGTTATTTTTTGGAATTTTTCAAAAATGTCATTTTTTGCGCCAGATTTGAAGGTGAAAGGCTTCTGTTTTTGAAGATATTTCAGGTTTTCGAGAATATCTCTGGTTCTATTGATCGTAGCGGACTGGGGTTGATTTTAAATGGAAGGTGAGCTCATTTCCCATCGATTTATGGAGTTTAAAAAGAAAAATATCAATTTTTTCAAGTACTTCTAGGGCAAAAACTAATTTTCAGAAAATGACGTATAGATATTTGAAAAATTGATTTAAAAAAAATTTGAACCTCATAAATCGCTGAAAAATTAGCTCACCTTTCATTTGAGATCAATCCCAGGTCACTACGACCAACAGAACCGGAGATATCACCGAAATAGTGAATTTTTTCGATTTTCAAACGAAAAACTCCTTCAAAACTCGGCCAAAAAAGGGAATTTTTCAAAAAATTGTAAAAAAAAATTTTGACACATGTTTTTTGCCTAGAATTTCCTCAGCTTTTCAATGGAATCATTAGGAGATTTCTATCTTGAACCATTCAATTCGAGGGTGAATTTTACCCCACCTTGAACGCAAATTTCCTCAGCTTTTCAATCAAATCATTTTTTTTTAAATTCGAACCGTTTGAATGGAATTCTAAAAATTTGAAAAAATTCAAAAAACATTTTTTGATATTCAATGAAAAAAATTCTTACCATTAGTCAAACGACATCTTGCTTCTGATCTTGTATCTTCAATGGGATTATTCGATTGTAATTGATTAGTGTCATAATATTTTATAGAACTTGATCCTTCAAATTCTTTGGTAAATTCATTGGCTCTTAAAATTCTCGTTACCTTAAAAAAAATATTCAATCGAAGAAAGTCTATAGCTCTTCAAAATTATATAAATTGACGAGAGAATATCAATTACAATGCATTTTTTTTTAATTGCAAACAATTTTTTTAGCAAATTTTTAATTATTTACACTTTAAATTAAAATATTTGTTTACCTCTTGAGGTGTGAGTTTAGGCAGTGACGAAATTCGCCTAATGTCATGATTAAATTTGAATATGTGTAATGCATTACTAAACAATAGCCATCCTTCTCTCAATACCATATCGCCGTCAATTTCTTATTGAAATAAAATTGCTCCAATTAACAGTTAAATATTTTTTTCATCCACCACTGTACCACCACATGTTTCTTATCAAAAGGTTAGAAAAGTGATAAACCAATACTTTTCAGAAGAAAAATCCCCTTCAACAGACCATATCTATTGAATTCACTGATTTACTATATCTTTGAGCAAAAAAAGAAGTATTTACAATTAATATTTTATCAATTGAAGCTCCAAATTGAACAATTCAACATGAACACATGTTTTTGGAGCTTGCAATGACCTGCGAATTACTTGGGTCAGTTTCATGAACTATAAATTCGAATAAATTCATGAATTATGGTTAAAAAAAAGGTAAAATTCTTCGGCTATCACAATGTGAAAGGGATAAATAATGCCATCGTTAATAAACCGAGTAAATATCTATTTTGTTTCAGACAGGGATGCAAATTTTGGAGTAAATTCTAAGGGTGGTGGGATGGAAGGGGTAGGAACTTGTGTCGCCATCTCAAACAACTTCGAAACTCTCCAAAGTGGTGTGTTTTGGCCAGCTGTTGAGGGGGAGGAGGGTCTCTCGAAAACTCAGTGAATTTACAATCTGAAAGGATTTATTATATAAAATTATTCAATAGAAGGTAACAAAGTGTTATTCATGTGCTTGCAAAGCACATTATAAAGTAAAAATCATGGAAACTGAGGATCCAGTTGACTCCAAAGAGCTAAGATCAACTCTGGAGACTTACAGGAAGCTTGCCGATGATTTTACCAACCATGACACTATATTAAAGGTCAGGGTTTATTTTCATAATATAAACACTGTTTATAATAATTTTTGATGAAGTGGGAGGAGAGATATTTTATCATTTCATTGACTTTTAAATTATAAAAATCAATAAATTCATTATTAAATATTAAATTAATGATTTTACAGGACAGAACTGTATTGTCATACCTTGCCTATGTTCTCGAAGTACCTGATACTGAAATTGTCGAATTGGCACTGGAAATTCTCGAGATATTCACAAAAAATGTTGAAAATTATGTACACATAACCTCGACATTTGGTGTTAGAGAGGCACTTGAGGCTGTTGTCAATAAATATGGCATTGATACACCACATTTGGCTAAACATGCACAAAATGTCAAGGATGACATTGAGAGAATGAAACCGCCTATTTATAATTTAAGAAGTCGATGTAGAAGAGTTATTGAACCAAAAAAACTTAAGACTCATGTTATTGTTCTTCATGTTAGTGGGCTGTTACCAGTGAGTATCTTGATTTATCATGGAATGAATTGGAAATGGGATAATTCTATTGAATTTTTTCATAGGAAACGAGGGCAGAGCTTGAAGCAACATTGATTAGAATTGAGGGACTCATATCACTTGTTCTTGACGTTGAACATCAGAGAGTTACCATGAGAACATTGGTTAATGTTACTGCTAAATGTATTGCTCAAGCAATACAAGATAATACTCAGAATATGGAAGCTAGATTAGTTACCAGAAATAAATACAATCAAGAATTTTTAGTCAAACTGGTGAGTATTGCAGAGTGGCGATCGACCTGGAAAACCTGGAAAAGTCAGGGAATTTAAAATTTCTGGAATAGTCAGGAATAGTCAGGAAAAAGTCAGAGAATTTTAATCATAGTCAGGGAAATTCGTAGTTTATTTTTTATTATCTTCATATTTCTAAAATGTATAGATATTTAATCGAATAAAATTGAACTTTTCGATTAGTTGGAAATCTGCAAAAAGGTTAACAAAAAAATCACAATTCTAAAAATTTAACGCAGTTTCGGGGATTATTATTGAATTCTCATTTAAAAAATTGCTTTCAGAAATCACTAATAATTTAAACGTATATTTGAATAATATTCATTCTTTGTAGGTCCTGGGATTTTATTTCTAGTCATAGAAAAGTCAGGGAATTTTGAAATTAGTTTTCAGTCGCCATCCTGTATTGAATTCACTAATAAAATAATGAAATGTTGTATCAATTTTCAAAATTAAAATTGATTTGTAGACAAATGAAGAGAATGGAGATCTCGATGACTATCCTGAATACTTACCAGAGGACGAGGAAAACCAGGAGGAGGACCAAAAAGAGGGTGTTGTATCTCTCCTAACAGGCCTCAAGCAGAGTGCCTCAACTCTATACAAGTCAACAGCTGAATTTCTGCACAATTCATTTTATTGGTGAACTTTTAATGGCACATTTTTCTGACAAAATGTATAAGAAGTTTGATCTGTCGCTTTATTGCTTGAAGCAAACAAAAAAATGCGACATCTCTCATCCCCATTGAATGATAATGATCCTCGTACCCAGAGTGGAAGTGATGTTTTTTTTTCCTAGTTCATTCTCTTCTTATTCTGTCTACTATGCATTTTTCTTTTTAAATTAATTCAATGGAAAACACTGTTTTTCTTTAAATGCTAAAGACAGTATTATAAATATACCATTGTTTGAGCAGCAAATGCTCCTGCGAATCGACTGGATACTATTGTTTTTGTTGATATATACTTACCAAAAAAAGACTGTGTCAATAGTACACGCATTTTCAATTGAATTTGGGACGAGTAGAAAGAGAAAAGGGGAAAATTTCGTTGCAAGTGAATTTTGATGGAAATAAAAATGTTAATTGTATCATAGACTTTAAATGTTCTCAATGTTACTCAATAACAAAGTTTACAGTACTTCCTATAATGACAGAAAAGAAATCTCGTAGTGGCTTACTTTTATTAAAACTAGATGAAATTATTGTGGAAGGATTTGGAAAATTGTCGATAAATATATCATCATCATCATCAACATCATCAGGAGTAAAGGAACTTTACTGATTAGACAAAATTATTCAGTTACATTTCATTCTTAAATTATTCAACTCGTATTGCTACGAAAATGAAGAAAACGCAAGACGAACCAGTTGAATTTAGCTGTCAATTTGTTTTTTTTTTTCCTTTTTTTTTCTTTTTTTTACAAATTCAATTAATTCGAATGCCATGCGGAGCTGATAGTTGAAATTTTATTGGAATTAATTGTATATTGTCAAAATAGTACATTATAAGAACAATATAAATTCTTTTAAGGCAATTTTCCGTTAATGCTGAAGCAGGTACAATGATTTCTTTTTTTTAATAGTTTTCCATTGTCTTTTAAATTTTAAGGCACCCCAGTGTATCAAAATGAAATTGTCAATGATTTAATTTAATCAACTGAATACACTGGACTTGAAAAATATCAACATACCTGCAGAATTTTCATACGAATAAAAAAAAAATCTCTAATTATTTCTACAGCTCCGTAAATCATTCTATTTATTAATATAATTCTACGAAATTTTTAATATTGCCGGTACATATATATTTATATATATATATATATACTGATTCGTCCATTATTTTGTCTCTAATTTAATGCTACAATCTTGAATTTTGGGCGGCACGTGTGTATATATAAATACTATTCATTTTATAATGAGTAAAGATAATTGCACGATTATTATTTTATTTTTAATTTCCTTCTTTTTTTTTCCCTAAGCAAAAGGAGAAATATACTTATCTTCTTTTGCATAGTTTAATTCATGAGATCCAAGGAAATTTCATAATTTATGTAAAACATCGTCATCGTGGCAACAGAAAAAAAAATTGTTTTCTTTTTCTTCATCTTTTTTCTTGTTTGTACAAAAATTCATGAGCAAACACTCGAGAGAAAAAAAATTGAGTCAACATTCTCGATCATTCAAACATTCATGCATTCATTCGTTATAAAGAGAGAAGAATAAAGAGATAATTTCAGTCATTCACATGTAATTGTACTTGATCATATCAGAGATATTTCGATTAAAAAATTATAAACTATTTCTCATTTTATAAATTTTATAAGCTGAAAATTTTTACTAAATTAATTCTATATTATTAAGAGAAAGAAAAACTAGTCTTCTACTTTTTTCGATCGAGTCTAAAATACATGTTTTATGTTTTTTTACTATTCTTTCCCAATAAAAAAAATTGATAATATGAGAAAAAGGTAAATAATCTTTTAATCCTAGTGAAATCAATCTCCCGTCTATCGAATCACTGAGCTACACATTATTCTTAAACGATAATCAAACCTTACGATTATATACGATACAGAAATCTATTTACAAATTGTAATCACCCCAAAATCTTATATACAACTTAATACTTTCATTTTAAAGTACATAAAGACCACATTCCCTCATTTAAACTCATAATTTCATACTCATTCTACTTTAAATTTGACGGTCGAAAATATAATCCAGATAATCTGAATTTTTTATACTATATATGTATATATATATACATATATCTTTCATTCAAAAAGCATCAGATATTAAATTCTAAGGGCTTACTGCTATTTCACGATCATTCGACCGTTTAACATACAAATATGAGGCTTCTGATGTTTTATTGGCATTACGTGTGGCTCTTCGGTAAGCCCGTTGAACATCAGGATTACTCTCAAGCGTCGAGGAATGACTGGAAGGTGGATGAGAATATTCCGATGTATTTTCTTCATCTGATATTAGGCCACGATCGATGGCATTGTGGGGATTCTGCTTCACTCTTCTTAATCTGCATCCAGGGCCTATGGGTCTTCTGGTAGCACTGCAAAAAGCATTATCCAAATAATATAGACAAAATTGAAAGAGAATCTTCAATATTTCATAGAATAAAATAAAAGTTCTTAAAAATAAGCAGAGAAAAAAGAATTATTAATATGAATAAAGCCATCAAGCCAAGGTGTACATTGCTTTTTCATTATTACCTTCTTCTTCTAAGTGAGTAACTAAGCCCATATCTACTCGATGATCCTCTATCCTCATCTGACCAGCCCTCCTCACCTCCATCGTCCTCTGAATCAATATCAAACTCGTCATTATCATTCTCTCCTGTCCTATCAATCCTTTTATTATCATTCTCGTCCTCTGCATCTCCATCAGCTGCTTTCTGCTCTCTATCCTCACTCCTTCCTCCTACAGCCCCATTCATTCCACCGTAATGTAAGCTACAAAATTCGTGAACGAACAAAAACAAGAAAAAAAAGCAAAATAATACAAATTAAAATAAAGAAAAAGGTGATGAATGTGTGTTTTTTTGTTGCGTGTGTTTAAAGTTCTGATCAATTTATGAAAGAATAAAAATAATATAACATTGAGAATGTAAAAAAATTGAATTCTCACCCATGCATTGTGACATCATCGCTGTTCCCATTGTCAACGGGTGAAAGAAGTCTATTGGCATTGATAATCTCGGAAACCTTCCTCTCAAGCGTTTCAAGATTCTCATCATCACTGTCCTTAATTCTCTCATTACCATTTGATCTATTCTCAATAGAACATCCATCAGGACTTGAGCATAAACTACCATCGTAAACTTCTTTATCAACAACATCAGTCGAGTTGCCATTGATAGATTTTGGTAGTGACCTGGGTGGTGAATACTGAACTCCCTTGGAAAGGCCAAAAAGTCCCAAATTTTCAATAGATTTACTGATACTAGTTATATCAGTCTGTGTCTGATGATCAATGTATTTGAGACTCAGCTCCCCACTCTTTCTTTCACGATGTGGACTTGACCTTGGACTTGCTGATGCAATACCTCCTGAACCAACTCGTCTGTGTCGATATTTTCTCTGTTTAAAACTAGAATTTGCAGATGGAAGTACAATAGTCTCTGGTTGATTAGAATCGTTCAATTGAGTGCATAATGTAGCTTTCATAGGACTCTCAGGTGAATCCTGAGGGGAGGGAGGTGTAGTTGGTGTTGATGAGCTTGACTGCTGTGCCAAATTATTTCTCCTTCTATGTAATCTGTCTCTTGCTTGTAAAAGTGGATGTACTAAGCGTTTTTTGCACTGTTTATAACCAGACTGTTGCTCTCTTTTTGCAATGTCACGTTCACGTTGCTCCATTTGAAGATAAAATGCACTCAACTCGAGATAAAGATTATTAGTAACTTCCAATTTTCGTTCGTAATGTTCTCTAATGTCCTGGGCATGCCTGAGTTCATTCTCTCTCTGTCTGATCAAATCAGCCTCGTATCTCGAACCATTTGAGCTATTTGTCTGCATCTGTTTCATGTGAACTCTAATCTCCTCTTTCCAAGTCTGTTGTGTCTTAAAATACTCCTCTTGTTTGGTGCAAAGTACCTCGACAGCTGCTATTTGCAAGTGCACCTCAATGTGTTTAAAGGACGGTCTATTCCTCGGTTTTGCTGCCCAGCACTGCTGGACCAAAAGTTTATAGCCCTCTGGACAACTAGCAGGTATTGGTAGATGCAGTGAATTATTCCCAACTCCCCAAATTATTGCCGACGAGTCGACATCCTTGTATGGAATTTCACCACTCAACAATTCCCATAGAACTACTCCATATGACCATATGTCTACTTTTTCGGAGCAGGGCTCGTTTCTTATTATCTCTGGAGCCATCCAGGCCACTGTACCAGCAAAACTCATCCTTGTACTTATCTCATTCCATTCTCTGCTAGTTCCAAAATCTGAAATTTTCACTACTTCCCCACTACCAATTAGAACATTTGGACTTTTAAGATCTCGGTGAATTATTTTGTGATTATGGAGATAGGCCATTCCTGAGGCTATCTGTTTCGACCAAGAAACTAGCCGAGGTGGAGGAACTGGTTCACCAGCACGTAGGAGATCGTACAGTGGTCCATAGGGACAGTACTCCATGATGATGCAATAACAGGGTGCTTGAGTGCAAACACCACGGAATTTTACGACGTTTAGATGATTGAGTTTACGTAGGTGACGAATATCAGTCTCTCGTGGCTCGCGGACCTTTTTTACGGCAACGATTTCTTTATTTAGAAGGCCACGGAATACAGCACCCTGTGCACCTGATCCCAGCCATTCCAGGTCACTTATTGTCTCGAAGGGAATCTCCCAATCATCATCTGTTTGAAAAAAGTTTTTTTTATTTTTTAAATAATGTTTTGCAATATCATGGAAATAATGGAAATTGCTTGACTTTTAGTACAAGTATTAGAGATAGGATATTTGCAATGATTTGACCATTCCAATAATCATGAATTGATATAAGAAGTATTGCCTTACCTGGAATTCCTTTAATTTTCTCATTAACAGTGGCTTTAGATAGCATTGTCCAAACTGGTCTCATGCAGCCAAGAATTCCTTCCACCCAGCTTGATTTTTGCGTCTCCATGGCTCCGGAGCTTGGTCCATGCTTGGTCATGTCATCCGAGCTTTCACTCTTAGAATCACCTGCTCCATCATAACTGGGTTCATTTTTAATTACCTGTGCATCTTTTACACCACCATTTGACAAACTAGAGGCAACAGCAATGTTACTCAGCTGACCCAATTCATCTTGAATACACAGCACACTAGAATGATGAAATGGCCACTTTTTAATGCGAAAAGAGAAAAAAAATCTAAGAAAACAAGAAAAATAAAAGTAAATTGAAAAAAAGAAAAAAAAACTACAATCCTTGAATCCTCCAAAAATAGACACGACAATGTGCTCCAATAATTGGTAGTTTTTTTTTTATTCGTTTTGGAGTATTTCTCACCTAGGCGCAACTTTGTCCACTCCTGATTGATGGAGGGGTGGATCATCTCGCTCTTTTTTTATAAAAAAACGAGCGAGAACCATTGTTTATTATTTACCAAACACATACGACAATTTTTACACTTTTTCCATTAAAAAAAACAGCAATGTTTAGAAAAATTTATTCTGCATTTTCTTTGTAAGAACAGAGTAGTTTTATATGATTTTTTCTTTTTCGTCTATTGCTGTTTTACTGGAGAACACAATAGTGTATAGACACGTTTTTAAATCACTTTTTATCTCATTAATTCACCTATTTAATTTAAGTACAAAGGCAAATACTTGAAATTATCCACAAGTTTCACTACAATATCTTCAAAAATGAATACAATACATTCTCAAAGTTTTCCACAAACATTTCTTCTTTTTTCTCCTATTTAGGAATTTTTTTAGATCTTCATGAACATACATTCCACGATTCTTTCTCGTTCACCGTTGTTTTCAACTACTGTCGTTACGTATATATTATCTATACACACGAGGGCATACACACATTCATAAGTATTCTCATAAATATATACGTGAGATCAGGCCACCCACAATTACAAGTAAAGTTATTGACTACAGCGCGGACTGGTACGTGATATCTTTTCAGGAATGCAAAAAAGAATTGTTTGATGATGATGGAAAGAAAAAAAAACGTGAAGAAAACACTTCGGCATAGATTAGATGGCATATAGAGATGAGAAAGTGCTACTTGGAAATATTTTAAATTCACGAGCTTCAATTTAGATACCTCTAGAGGTCGCAGAATAGTTTAAAACTCGTTTATTTTTTATTGAATAATTATTTCAAATGGTTTATTTAATGTATAAGAATAAAAGCACAAATGAAATCAGTAGCGAAGAGATAAAACAAGATAAGTCTATTTTTTTCTCATTTAGTTTTTTGAAAATACCTCAGAAAATAAGCGAAATCGAGCAATTTTGCCCTAAAAATCTTTTGTAACTCTTGAAATTCTCTACAAAAACCGATAAATAATATCACCTTATCTCGCTTAGTTTCCGAGATTTTTTCTTCGAAATTATCACAAAGATAAGTCGATTTATCCTGTTTTACTTCTTTACTACTGAAATAATGAATAAACTTGGATTGGGACCCAGTTAATTAAGTAGTCAGATACAATTATTTAAAAAAATGTGATTTCTCGGTAATTTTCATTTTAATCACATTTTTTTGAAAATTATAAAACGTAACAGTAATTTCTCACATCCGGAATGACAAAATGTAAATGCATCTCACCTGTTTGTAAAAATTTCCGTTTCCGTCTGAGAAGTTGACAAAACAAGTGGATTAACAATGATTCCAGAGGACGATGGCATTGGCGATGAGGACGTTGATCCAGTATTTTTAATTTTTGGTTGAAAATCAAATCCATAAGTGTCGTGTGTACGATTCACCTCTGCCTCAGCTCCGGGAGTTCTCATTTTTATTTGTTTAATGTTCCTTTTGTGTTTGATGATGGAGAAGATAGAATTTCATCCAGTCAAAAAAAAACTTTTCTAAACCCTGGAAATAGAATACATTATTAGAAGAATTGAAAAGACAGGAATTTTTTTTTTGTACAGGTGAATGCTTTGGTGTTTGAAATGTGAGAGGGAAAAAAAAGAGGTGAATTGGATTGGAGAACCTGCGCGATTGAGAGGGTTCTGAGGGCAATGAGTCATACAGACTTGAGCTTCATGTTAATGACCTGTTTTTCTAAGTCTATAAATTCCTGATAAAAAAAAATATTATCTTCAATTCATTAAACACGACAAAGTGAGTGAATTAATTCCTCAATTTTTTTTTAGCTTTCTCCTAAATAAACTTTCAACAGTTGAATTTTCAATTTATTTTTCGACTAGAATTATTTGAGAAAAAAAAATAGAGAAAATGAGGCATTGAAATCTCCACTATAACTTTATTCTCATAAATTGATTCCTCTCGAAGAAAAATACTATCTCGAGAAAAGAAATAGGAGAATTTTCTTAGAGTTTGCTGAATTATTTTTACGATGTTTTGGAGGGATGAAATCGAGGGTAGTTTCATCCCCTCGTAGATAAAATTCTTGGAATATCTTCATTATTCTGAGGCAATAGAGATAAAGGGAATGAGGCACTACACTGTCCCTCAGGGTCATTTTGACCGTAGATTGGAGGAGAATAGAACAAGTGAAGATGAGAGGGGGGGGGGGGAGCATTTTCAGAATGGCTGACAGTGCCGTATCAATAGCCATGCACCTGCTGAGCTATATATATTTATTTTACTCCAAAACATAGATAAGCCCGCCTTTATTTATTTTTATGAAATCATTTTACTGTTTTTACAAAAAATCAAAAAACGACAATTTATGGATATTTAATTACCTTTAACGATTTTTTGGAGCCATGTATCCTCCTCCAAAGACCTTCATCTCTGCTCTGTAACACGTGTCACACTCACGAGATAAATGGAAAAAAATATCCAAAGATACAAATCACAATGATGGTATAAAAATGCACTTTATTAAGTTTTTCTCAAAATTTTTCAGTGAAAAACTTGAACTTTCATTCACGATTTGACACTTGAGGCTTCTCTCTCTCTCTTTCTGTCACAACAAACAGATTCAAACGTTTGAAATTTGCGAATTTCCCACCAAATTTTTTAAAAATTACGTAGAATTTAATTGAAAATAATTGAGTTCAATGAATGATTTATTAATAAATAAAGTCGTTCAACCCTGTTAAAATTGACAGTTTTTCGATGCTTGTCTCAGAAATTTCTACAAAATGGCGTAACCCGTACAAAATAAGCCAGGGACTGTCCAGCAGCCAGAGGAACGCACTTGCACTGTTATATTTTCTCAGAGATTTTTTTACTCCGAGAGTAAATCACTAACACAAATGTAGTACGAACCTTTCCAAGACCTTTTTTCCCCTTGATTTTTATCTCTACCTGGGCCTTAGTATTGAAAAATTCACAAACAATACAAAGGAACCCGAGGTAAAGTTGCGTCTACAGCGTCCTGTGGCGAGCGTATCCCACCCCTCGATTATGGAGTGTAAGGTGGTAGTGGTGGGGCCACTCAGTCTGCCACTGAGTGAGAGAGATAGGAGAGAAAGAGAGAGAGAGAGAGAAAAAGAATAAGGGTGGCGAGTTGAAAGGTGGAGGTATCGACGTCAAGGAATACGCTGCAGCATTGGCGGGGATTTTATGCTAGGAGTGGGGGAAGGAAAAGGTGTAGATCGAAAAACCAGGGCCGAAGCTAGAGATATAAATGTGAATATATAGACAATGTATATTTTTTAATTTTATTTATAGATCATAGATTACGAGGCAAGTTTAAATAAAAAATGCATAAATAATTTTGATATTTGATTTTTTATTGAATTTTTTCATTGATGCTCTTTTGAATGTTTTCTGTTAAAAATTCCGAAAAATATACATTCAATCATAGAAATTATAATGTTATTGCAATGACAGTATTTATATATCAGATTTGCAGCATTTGCTCAATTTTGCATGGGGTGAAAAGAACACATTTTAATTATTATGTTTTTTACTATTAAAAGTTCTTAGTTATTTGAGATAGTTTCTTTTCTGAAGACTCCATGGAAAAGCTGAGGGAATTTCCTTTGGAAACATGTCAAAATTTATTTTTGCGATTTTTTCTCAAAATCATATTTTTTTCAGCCGAAAAAAGGGCTGTATCCTTTACGAAATTGAAAAATTCCACAATTTCGAGAATATCTCTGATCCTATCGATCGTAACGACTTGAGATCGCTCCCAAATCCTAGATGAGATAATTTTCCATCGATTAATAGGGGTTTGAACATGAAATTATCGATTTTACAGGCACTTGTAAGGCAAAAATTGATTTTCACAAAAAGGCCCACAAGTATCTAAGAAAATCGATAATTTTTTTCCATAAATTGATGGTAAATCATCCCATTTTTCATTCAAGACCGACCTCAAGTCGCTGCGATAGATAGAACCAGAGATATCCTCGAAAAAGTGAAAAAAATCGAACAAGAAAGGGTTTGATCCGCCCTTTCGTACCAAAAAAATGGAATTTTTAAGAAAATTCTAAGACATCAATTCAAAGACACTTTTTTAACAGGAACTGTCCTCAGCTTCTCAATGGAATCGTTAAAAAAAATTCATCCCAAGCCATTTCACTGAAAGATCCATTTTATCCTACTTTCCCCTACATTGAAACATTTTCAGCAATGTTTTTGTGCAATAATTTTTTTTTTGAGGTCAGACAGTGGAATTGATTACAGGGTAAGTCTTTCAGTTTCCCAGAACTCGTTAATTCCATCTTCTTCGTCATCGGGAAAGAGTGGGGTTGCACGTGGGTCGATGTTTGTGACGTCACAGGAAGACATCCCTCAATTGGGTTGGTGGGGTGAACGTAGCGAAAGCCAGAATAAGTTTGTGATCGATACTCCTCGTATTACTCTATTACTATATATAAGTTACATTCAAGAGGGGATGGCGGCATAATTCTGTGACGACAATGCGGAAGTTGCGCAAATGTTCATAGTAGATAGAGTCACTTCAATTGACCTCGAGGGATTTGTAAGATTTAATAACACTCTCAATCTTGGCAAATGCTCGGAGAAAATCATCTTCCTCCAATCCGTATTGTTTGTATTGATGTAAAAAAGCTCCGTGGGTGTAGATTTTCCAAGTACTGGCCAGAACTTCGTCCAGAGTTTTCGCAATTCTTGAATTGTTTGAAATTACTGAGCTGTATTTTTCGTTTTTCAAAAAATTTCTTCTCTGATGAAAATGCGTCATTCTCTCATTGAATGAGAGCCATTTCGTTTGGGAGTAAATGTCTCGATCAATCAATTGATGAATAGAGTTTGGATCATCTTCATCAGAGCAAAGTGTTTGTTTTCTCTTTTGTTTACTGGTTCCTCTTGTAATGAGAATGTTGGAAAGACTTCTAATACCTCTAGGTACTGAAAGTTCTTTCCTGAGGCTTTTATAATGAATTTGATAATTCGTAGCTGCATTTTGGGAGTCTAGATGAGGTGGAATGGTTTCGATAGAGGCCAATTTATATCCTGGATGTGGTGATACTTTCGAGATGATGTGATTCACTTGATTGCGACAGCCAGAATTAACATCTCTAGCAGGCTGGAAGATGGATAAAAAATTCTCTGCCGCAATGGCATTGAGATCCCTTGGAAAATCTATTTTTGCTCCAAAATTATTTGATGACAATTTTTCATTCTCCATCATGACAATCAAATCCGAGTCTCCAATGATCTTGGCAAGGCTAAGAATAGTATTGTAGTTTTGTGTTGCAACTTCCCCAGAGGAAAATGGAAGAACTGGAACTGTGATTATATTCTTGACTGGAAATTCATTACGTAGGGAGGATATGATAAAGCTTCCCAAGCCTGATCCAGTGCCTCCAGCACAGCCAAGCAGACAAAGAAAGCCATCTAAACGATCCGCCCTTTCCACTTCTCTTCTAACAGCTTCTAATACTAGTTCATTAAACATTGGCCCCTTCCTTGAGTAACCAAAAGCCCAATTATTTGCAGAGCCTCCATAATTCCCTGGAGTAATGATGTTTTTCGATCGATAACAATAGTAGTCATTCTTCTTAGATACTACTCTATTTATAACTTTTTTCTCAGTATCAATCAAGATAACTCTAGCTATTTTACGACCATCTTTAGCATTATCTTCAAACCATTTCGATATTACCTCTTCTTTGTACTCATAACAATCAGAAAAACCAGTTCCTGGACTTAATGATTGAAGATCGTCAGTTATTTTACTGAACAATGTCTCGCCAAGTTGATTTCCACACTGGCCAAATTGCATAGTCAACATTGTGTTAAAGTTTATCAAGCTTTCAAACCTGGTATTCGTTGTTTTATTCAACTAATCGCTTATTTTCTTTTGTTATTTACTGGATGATGAATGAGGAATGTAATTATTGTAGTTCTTCATTTTGAAAACACTGAATTTTGAGAGAACTCTGACAGATGGTGCTCTGCACGCTCTGATAATTCAAATATTCCCGCCTATTTTGAAACCGCCTGTTTCTGCACCCTTTAGGCATGATTCAGAAGCTCTACTACTCCTCCCCCCCATTCTCATAATGTTTTGACGTTAATTCATGAGCTGATTCGGGGTGTTAGTAATCGACAGAAAATCGTTCTAGAATGAAAAATAAAGACTCGAGATAGAAGGAAAGAATAGTATAGCTACATGTGGAGTCCAGTTGTTTAAACAATCCGTTTGTTCACTTGAAACGTTGGAAAAGACTAGTGTATCCAGGTTAAGTTGATAGGACGATGGCAACTGAGGAACGTCGAGTTGCTCTAATCACCGGTATCACCGGCCAGGTATAACAAAAACATTATTTTTTACATATTTATAGGGGAGAGGTGGGCAAAATGGACCCCCAGTGCAACATGATTCAGTATTTTTTTCAGAGGCAAGAACTTCATGGAAAAATCTGAAAAAAATTGAGGAAATGCTCCAATTTGTGGTCATTTTGGTTGAATTTTTTCCGATTTTTACATGGAATTTTTCGCCCTAAAAAAAATACCAAATTATTTTAAAAAGGTCCATTTTGCCCCACTCTCCCCTATATTTTATTTAAATGTCCACATTAGAAAAAAAAAAGGGTGTTTCAATTTTAGGATGGTTCATATTTGGCAGAATTTCTCCTAGATAAAGGATACGAAGTGCATGGAATTATTCGTCGTTCAAGCTCATTTAATACTGGAAGAATACAGCATTTATATGCAGATCCAAAAACTCATCGACATGAAAATATGCAATTGCATTGGGGTGATATGACAGATGCCAGTAGCTTGGTCAAAGTTATTGCTCGTGTACAACCAACTGAAATCTACAATCTAGCTGCGCAAAGCCACGTCAAGGTATAGATAAGCATTATAACGTTAGAAACGCCATTAAAAATGTCAAATTTTATAGTCGTGATAAAGAGAAACGAGAAACGATTAATGGCCTTGGTTTATTTTTTCAAAAAATACATGTTCTAATCGCAGGTAAACTCGATTTTTTCATTTCCGTGGAAGAATTGTTTTTCGACTCTTATCTTCAGTATTTACACTCTATAAATTCTTTTAGAAAACTTGGCAGGAGTGAATTTCTATATCACTTGATAATTTTCTTGGTAATTTTTCGAAAAGTGTTGTCTTAATTGAATTTTCTTTCATCTAGTTTAATGAATACGATGGGAAAAATTTATATAACGATAACCATTTGCCAAGTGTTATAAAACAATGAATAATTGAATGAGAAATTAATTTATCGTTAATTTACTTATTGTACAGGTGAGTTTCGAGCTGAGTGAATACACCGGCGAAGTAGATGCTCTAGGAACAGTTCGATTACTAGATGCAATAAGAACATGTGGCCTAGAGAAGAAAGTAAAATTTTATCAAGCTTCTACATCGGAACTTTACGGTGGAAAAGACTCTTCAGGACCACAAAATGAACAGACTCCATTCTATCCTCGTTCACCATATGGTATAGAAAATTTATTGCAATAAATCACATTAATCATTCATTGAGATATATATTCACTGTTGGAATTACTTTTTATAGCTTGCGCGAAAATTTATAGCTACTGGATCGTTGTAAATTATCGAGAGGCATATGGATTGTATGCTTGTAATGGAATTCTCTTTAATCATGAAAGCCCGAGGAGAGGTGAAAATTTTGTTACGAGAAAAATTACAAGATCTATTGCTAAAATCCATATTGGAGCACAGGATGAACTTGAATTGGGTAATTTGAATGCCATGAGAGATTGGGGTCATGCCAAAGATTATGTTAAGGTAATTTCTCATGATGTCTCATAATAATAATTTATCTATTAATTGCAGTATTTAATTAATCAACGTATAAAAATGCCTGTTATCTATTCTATTAGGCCATGTGGATGATGCTTCAACAAGATACTGCTGAAGATTACGTTATCGCTACTGGAGAGAGTCATAGTGTTAGAGAATTCGTAGAAACGGCGTTCCGTTATGTGGGAACTACAATAACGTGGGAGGGAGAGGGTATCGAAGAGATTGGACGAGACAAAGATAATGGGAAAGTTTTAGTTCGTGTTAATCCTAAATTCTTCCGTCCAACAGAAGTGGTGGGTTGAATTTTCCATTTTTTCCCCGTAAAATATCTCGTCATTTACAATTCAATGAATATTCTAATTTATTGTTTCCTTCAGGTCATGCTTCTCGGTGATGCAACTAAGGCCAGCAAGAAATTTGGGTGGAAACCTTCGTTTAGCTTTGAGGTAAGTTCATAAAGATAAAAAGAATCGGAAGAGAATTAGTAGACTGAGTAACTGATTTAAATTTCAGGAATTAGTCAAAGACATGATGGATGCAGACCTGGAACTAATGAAGAAAAATCCAACGGCCTGAGGCCATGAAATAAAGTGCAATTGTAAAAAAATATCATTCCAAGACAAAACAAAGATATGCATTAAGATGATTTCATAGAAATTCAAAATTCCTTCGTAATTTTCCTTCGACCTTCTGCATGGGCCATTTCCATCGTTGCATTATAAGTAAAGGAGAAAAAATTATTTAGTTGTCTTAACTACTCATCTTAATCTCTCTTTTAATTTCAAACTCACAACAATGTACGTATTTCGAAATTCTTAAATTACTGTCAGACATAAATCATTTCTCAGAACTCATGAAAGGCCAATTCAATCAAGTTGACAATGACATGTTCATTTGATAATTGACATGATTGCCCTTTCTTCTGATCCGTTGTTCGGTGTATTTCCAAGTTGAACAGTAAATCTTTCATTCGGCATCTTCTGAATGATTACTGCACAGAAGAAATTGTTTCTAGTCGGACGGGTTTGGGGTCGAAAAGATGAAACTAAAGGTCCAGTAACTTTTCAAATGTTTGAATCATAAAAAAAAAGAAATTAAAATGAATAACGGATTGGAGCTAATTAAGATGTTTCTCTAACTTTTTCTCCTTTTCCCTTGTGTTGAACATGTGAATAGAGAGGCCAATGTTCACGATAAATTCCACAGCATAGCAATAAAACATCAGACATATTCGCAATGCTACATTGAAACCAAGGGCTTTCTCAATTTATCAAACAAGAGATCTCAAGATATCCTTCTAGGCGTCAACGGCCAATGAGCTCTCCCAAGCTACGATAGATTCTTTTTATTTCCTCTCATAATATTATGAAATGAATGTTCACGGTGACACTAATAATCACATTTACCGCGTAAATCCAGAGGCTTCTCTGGTGTTATTCAAGTCCCCCTTCTATTGCTACTCTCTCAATGAGTTTGTACCCATTGACGTCAATCACTTCGTAAAAAAAAAATATTTCTCTTTTGATGATGCTTCATTCAAATTCTCCATGAATAACATTTCTATCATTAGCAAATAATAGAAATGGGACTTTCTGAAATGACAGCATCGTTTCATGAAATCTACGAGTCACTAATAATAATATATATTGGAATTACGCGTTTATTGTTTTTTCACATGAGGGGAATGAAAAAAATTCGAAATTTTGATGAACTTGATGAAGATAAATCGAAATTTGATTTCTTTTCAAATTGAAAGTAACATTGGATTCTCCGGGACTCAAGGACACTTTGGGAAATCCTCAAAATGTCTTTTACATTAAAGCAATGTAAACTTTGCAGATTCCATAACCAGTGAAAGGCTCACTTCAGCTTCCAGACCAAATGAAAATAAAGGATGACGAAGAATGATGAGTTTTTCATAAACGTTTGCTCTTACTTTGGGCTGATGTGGTCACGTAGTATGAGTTGAATATTTGAGCGGGTTTTTGAATTGTCTCCATTCATTTGAATCAAAGCCCTTTCTACCCAAGCAATTCTCCACGCCGTTAGAGACATGGGAATGTTACAAAATAACAATAAACTTTAGAGTTTCACCATCTGAATGTGTTTAGAGATTATTTGGACATTACCATCGAGTAAAAGAGAGGATAATACGACCCAAATTCGAAACATAGTGGCTTTCGTATTTGCTTACTTGGAAATGCAAAAATGAAAATAATACTCCTTGCATTTAAATTAGAGTGAAATAAGGAGAAATTATAAATATATCTTTGAATAAAGTGAAAACTAAGAAACAATATTAGTTTTTCGTTAATTCATTTTCAGATGAAATGAAGTCCATATCCTATTTAAATATTTCCACTCAATATGAGCGCTTTTTCGAGTAATAAGAATAACAAGTAGCTGAAGAGAATTTCAACTTTGAAAAAATAGAGCTGACACATTTGAGATGTGAAATCGACGAGAGGAAGATGAAAAAATATATGTTGAAGAAATAAAAACGACAGAGAAATTCGTGTTCCGAGGGTATGCCGAGTTTGGCAAAGGAAGTTGGGTGGGGAAATTTTCGTTTTTGTGAAATCGAACCATTACCCAAATGAAGGAAACTGAATATATATATACATATATATGTATAAATTTCACGCTTCTTTCACGAAGGTCAAGTTTGCATTAGCTGAATTCCAGAAGGCTATTGAGCCTCGTCTTCTTTGCCATTGCTGATGGATCCTCAACGTGGGAAAGCGCCTGTGAGAGATATACGCTCTTTGTAACTCATTTCTCTTCTTTATCTTGACGAAAATATATGAAATTAAGAGGAAAAAAAAATATACATCCTTATTATCTTTCACTGAGATGAATTTATTTGCATTTTGTATTGAGTTTTTTTTTTTTCTTTCATTTCTTCCTCTTTTTGAGAGAGAAATTTCGACGATATTTTCAGAGTTACGATTTTTTTTACTTATGTAATGAAAGCAATGGGAATAATGTATGATATCATTTCGAAGGATATTGTGAAAATTAACAAATTCATAAATTCAGTTTGAGATATTTGGAATATTGATGAGGAAATGAATCTTTAGTCAATGAAATGGATTAATTATTACTTCATTGATGAAAAAGTGACAGTGAAAAATATGCAAAATTATGAGTAATGAGAGAAATAATGAATTATTAAAAATGATGAGCTGAAAAAAAAAATTTGCATAGTTGTTAAATTAACACTCGCTTCTCTTATAAATATTTTCAACTGATGCTTTCGCTAAATTTCGAAAAAAAAGCAAAATAAGATTCTTCTGGAATGCAATAAATCCCCTCTACCCTGTTTCCATTATTTCCAAATTCCTCATGAAAAAATTGCAATAAACTATTTAAATAATTTAAAATTCCGTGAATTTCATAACTAAAGCCACGAATCAGTAATGTCATTAATATAAAAAAATCCTTCACGCTCTCAACTAACTGAAAAATGTAAATTTTATGATCCTACAGGATAAGACAAATGACGTGTTAATCTATAAATGTGAAGGAAAAAATTATTTATAGAAATTTAATAAGAAAAAAAAAAACACGTGAAAGGACATTTTATGCATGTAATTTTTATAAATTAACTTGAACAAGTTGCTCGAATAATCAAAACATCAGGAATATTATTATTGCGATATAACACTGTTGAGCCCTCATGATAAAAAATAATACGGGTTGTTATAGAGTCAAAAATGTCCATGAAGTGAGAGTGTATATCTCGTCAAGTCCTTCTCAAAATTCATAGTGAAATTAATTCACTTTCAATATCAATTTTGAAAGTATACAATCTTATTTTTATAGGAAAAAAAAAATCAATTAACATTCTGTTCGTGGATTATAAGGCACTAATATCATTGGAAATAGCAATGTACGAAGAGATAACGAAGATCGTAAACTTGATGTTAAAAAGTAAAGGATCGAAAGGAAGGAAGAATAAAGACAGTAAATAAAAAAGAAGCTTAATGATTGAAAAAAAAAAAAAAAGAGATGACACTGCAGTAATTACAGAGGCAGAGTGAAAGCATGATTTTTTTGAGGTACCAATCGAACACAGCCTCACCCATTCTCTTCTCTCTCATTTAAACCGCACATTTCTGTAGAAATGTACGATAAAAAAAGGTCAAATTATTGGAACAAACGTGACTAAGGGTTGAGATGAAATGCTGGAGAAAAATAGATATTAGAACATTGTAATCATTTATCTAGTACTTGTGGTCTTTCAATGTCGCTACCAAGGTCACAATGTGGTTAATTAACTACATCTTTGAATAATTCATGAGCCTCAAAGAATAGTCCAAGAATTTTACAGTTATGTTAACAAGTTATTGTGAAATTTATATTCGTTATACTTCATTAAAATATTGATAATTATAATAGAATTATCGTTTAAATGCCATAATAAGAAGAAAGAAAGTCGCAATAATGTCTTCTTTAAATTTATAATTATTCATAAAAGTTAATGAGAAAAATTAAAAAGTAAAAGTTAAAGAGAACGGGAAGAAGGACAGTACAGGGTGAAAAGTTCGGGAGGAACAAAGTCATTTCTAACTTGTATATAAATATATATATATTTTTTTTTCTCACCTCTAATACACTAATGACTTTAGACAGGGTTGAGATAAACGCACTTCATATTTCTTGTCTCTCTTAATTAAAATAAATTATATTACACGTGTCCTGTGACGTGGAAGTTTGCCAGAGCAGAACAGAGAAATTTGGCTTTAACTCAAGAATTTAGAATAGCAAAATCCCCACTTTCTACTATTGCCTAATCCCTCATTTATGTTTTTTGAAAAATTGTGTCGTAACACAGACACAATCAATGACGCCCTTGAACAATTCTCGTAAAAGCGATTTTTTAAGTCATTCTTTCTCTGAGAATGCAAAAGAAATTATGGTCAATCATTGTTGCGTAATGACCCGATTCCCTGGTACAGCCCGCAGCACAATGGATACCCAAAAGAGAAAAAGGTTTTAAAAAAAAAAAAAATGTTGCTGAATACGGAAATGGTCGTAATACGTGTAATCTTTATTTGCAGTGTCATATACCCGCAGATGCACTGAAGTTACGTTTTTCTTTCTTTCCTTTTTCGTTAATGAAAAAGATTTAATTGCACTTTTGAGTTAGTACATGTACTTTCACCTGTATGAAGCGAGATAGGTGTGTATAATAGAAGCGAAAATTCAATTCACGTGATGAAGATGACGGAAATGCTCGGTTAATGCATACTTTCGTTATCATTTACGCGAGTCTAAGCAGGAAGAAGATGATAATGAAAGAAATTAATTTAACGTTGATAAAATAAAATAAAATTCAACTGAATCACACGAAAATGTAATGTCACATTACAAGGTAGTCAGTAAGTTTGTATTGTTTGTTGAGATTTCACGCTTTCCGTTTCGTTTGCCTATGTGCATGCAACAAAACGGGATAATGTGTATATTCACTTTTAGCTGACTGGTCAACTCCCCTACCTACAATTCCTCCTTGATTTTTTTTTTTTTCAAAAATGAGAGGAGTGTGTCTCATCATGTAGCCCGCGGGTGTATATATCCTAAGAGCACTGTTGGCAAGTATGCAGGTGTGGGCCTCCTCCACTTCCTAGACACTACATTTATTCATGCCCAAACCCAACTCTACCATTTTTTTCGTTTCCCCACCTATAAAAGCGTTCGTACTATCTACGAAATTTACCAGAAGAGGATCCACAGAATTCAAGAGTGGACGTGACTAATCCCTTGCGTCTAATTTCAACGTTTTTTTTTTTTTTTATCATTTCCATTTCGTATTGACGATCTGGCTAAATCCTCAGGATGCGTCGAAACAAACTGGTCAGTGTTTTATCTAATTCTTGTGACGTGTTTACATAATTAATATAAGGAATTGAGAATAAAAATCCCAAAAAATTTTACGTGGGTAAAAGAAAAAAAAAACGTGCTTGCGGTCGTGAAAGTGTCGTGATATCTTTCATATTTTATTTTTCTTCATCATATCATGTTTCGTTATTATCATTTTTTTATTACTCACGAATTTATGTGAAATTGTTCTCAGTGTTTTGATGCAACGCATGATTTTTTTATCTGGTGAATTATTACGATGATGATTTCAGGTGGTGCTGCATTGCCTCCTGGCCCTAGCTTGTGCTGTGCTTGGAGAGCCAATTCGAAAGAGAGAGTGAGTACGATTTTTTCATTTTATTTTTGATGGTAAAGGATCCATATAAATCTTGTCACTGAATTAATTAATGAAATTAAATGAAATGATTTGATAAGACGAAGAAGAATGATATTTTTTTTATTGTTGTTGTCTTCAGAGCGCCTCTAGACATTGCCCCACCACCACCTCCATCAGGTTTTGGCGGACCGAGTACATCTTATGGTGCACCAGCACAGTCTTATGGTGCGCCAGCACAGTCGTATGGTGCACCAGCACAGTCTTATGGTCCTCCGGCACAGTCTTACGGCCCTCCAGCACCGTCTTACGGTCCTCCAGCACCATCTTATGGCCCTCCAGCACCATCCCATGGTCCTCCCGCCCAGTCATATGGTCCACCGGCCGGTGGTGATGGTGGTTACCATTATTCAGCACCCGAACAGCCCTCAGGTACTTGGGAAAAGAAGCTAACATGGAAGGAAGAGTGGAAACAAATTTGGAAGAATGAGAAGAAGCTCGAGTGGAAAAAAGAATGGAAAAAAATTCAAGTACCAGTCTGGAAGGAAGTGAAAGTTCCTGCATGGAAAGAATCTAAGGAAGAACAATGGAAAAAAGTGCAGAAGCCAATTTGGAAAGAAGTTCAAGTACCAGCGTGGAAAGAAGTTCAAGTTCCAGCTTGGAAAAAAATCTGGAAGCCCATTTGGAAGGAAGTTCAAGTACCCGTTTGGAAAGAAGTACAAGTACCAGATTGGAAGAAAATTTGGATTCCCGAGTGGATAGAAGTTCATGATCATCATCAACCAGCCGAAACTTATGGTCCACCGAGTGGTGGAGTTCACGACAGTTATGGACCACCAAGTGCTGGTGTTCCAGACACTTATGGGCCTCCTAGTCATGGTGATGATCATGGAGGTGACCAGGGATATCACTATGGGCCACCATCACCGCCACCACAACCGCAGAAAAAATTAATTTGGAAGCCAAGCTGGAAGAAAATCTGGAGAACTGAAAAGAAACAGGCCTGGGAATCACATAAGAAGATGGAATGGAAAGCAGAATGGAAGAAAATATGGAAAACTGAGAAAAAACAAGTTTGGGTAACTGAGAAAAAAATGGTTTGGCAAGAGGAAAATGTCAAAGTATGGGTACCAGTTAAGAAGCAAGTTTGGATAAGTCAGAAGGTGAAAATTTGGAAGGACGAGTGGAAGAGTACGAATGTGCCTGTCTGGAAGAATGTGCAGGTGCCAGCATGGAAGAAAGTCTGGAAGCCAGTGTGGGAGAAAGTTTGGGTACCAGCTCCTCAACATCATGAAGAAGAACATCATGGATACAAACGATAAGATTGAATTCCACAGGTTTTTTTGTCATAAGATAAACCTCATGATTCTCAAATTATTCATCAAAATGTGAATACTATTTGAATCAGAGTAATTGTATGTTCATATTATTCACAACTATTGTAAATATTTCTATATTGTGACTATAAATTATGTTACGTTGTTTTTTTTTTATGAAAAATGATAATAAAGAGATACGAAAGTATATTTTTTAATAAACGAGAAAAAAAAATAGAATGTTGCATCGAGAGATCAATTGACTGCCGCAAGGATTTCCCAAATAATATAGAGTAGGGGAATGTGTTAAGCAGGGGGGAAATCGTGTACTCGAATGTGTAAAGAAGATAGAGGGGTTCCAGAGGTCGCAAAACCCACGGCCTTTAATGCGATACTTTCTCCAGAGGCATCGTGACTTTCCCACTCGGAAGTATTTGCAAGAAGAGGCGCATGGTCATCATCTGCCTCAGAGGCATATGTTCATACCATTTCTATTAATCCTCACATGTACTTTAACTGCATTTGGAAAAGAGCGCTCCGATAAATTTAAATGCAATTGAATTTTTCCTTCTTTTCATTCCTTCAAGTCCTCATCATTAGCATAAATCATTTAATTTCAATGATCTTGTAAGATTAGCGAAGAAATTGTGCGTATTATTGCTTCCGTGTATAGGGCCACGCATACTTGAGAATCGCAAGTGGAAAAACATCCATGGCCCCAGGACTTCCTCGTGAGACAGGGAAAGAGTGAAAGTTTGTTCAAGGCTATGAAGTCTACTCGATCTTCCTCCACCAGCTTTTTTTTTCTCTCTTTTATTTCATCTTTTTTGTTTCCCTCACTTTATTCATCGTGTACTCTCACCGTTTGTTATCCATTTTTATATGATTCATTTTAATTCTTACATCTACTTCCTAAGACAAGGTTTTAAATTAAATACGAAAGTGGATCGAGAGCGAGAGTATTATTGAGTTATGTATTAGGCGCAATGGAGTAGGTAGTCGTGCTTGGAATATCGAGTACGCATCTCACGTAATAGAGTGCTACGTATTGAACGTTTATATATCATAGCTAATTGTTAATCATTGGCTTTGGAATAATTTTCGCGTCCTTTTATTATTCACTTCATTGATGACGATGGAAATCGTTGCACAATAGAATATTCCATTCTTCCTATTATAAGTTGATTTAAAACATTAAATTTCACTGGAATGTGCTTCAGCGAATAGCAAAAAAAATGGTAAAACATCTTTCATGAGAGATCCAAGAACTCATACATAATTCATAAACGGTCGTAGGTCAGGTGGGATACCAATGTAGTGTCAGATTATTAATTCTTTCGATTTACCATTTATAGACTCAATCTGGGTGGTCATCTTTCGTAAATTGCATAATTACTATTGTAGAATTTACAATTCAGTACTGTAATAGACATTGGAAAGTGGAGTTGAACTTGAGGGACATATGGGGCACTGAAAACAGGAGCGATTCGCACTAGTGCTCTAGTATATTCCACTTTAACATAATATCTTGTATACTATTTCTCGCGCCACTGCTTCGCTTTGTAGGATTTTCACTTTTCCTCTATATGGGAATATCAGAGGCCTTGACATTACATTTTTATTCTCTGTTTTTGTAAAGACAAAACAAGTAAAAAAAAAAACGATTGTTAATTGTTAATGCTGTGGTGTTTCTATGAGTTTGTTTGACTGCGGTAAATCATCTGCAACATTGAAGCGAATCTTGTGGTTCATTAATCAGTGTTGGCAGATGAAAGAAAAAAGAATGAAATGAGAAAATAATTACAGAGAGATAGTTGAGGAAGACTCTTACCGTAATTGAGAATTTACATGAATCTTTTTCTGTGAATGAGAAACACACGATTTTTCAAGTAGAGATGATTAATCTATTCTTGAAAGGTATTATGCGTGCATTTAACTTCAGTTAACTTTTTTATTTTGTCAATATTAATGTTTTTCTTGTTCTCTTTTAAATTAAATATTATGTCTCGATGTCTTTTATCCACTGATTGTTAACATCTTTTAGCAATTGAGAGAGACCAATGAATGTTGATTACAGTGGAAGCAGACCCATTGCTTTTTAATACAAGAAAAAGTTTGAGAACTGTCGCATGAACAGGTTGCGAACCTTGTGCTACGAGTCAAGCGCAACTTTCACGGATCTAATGTATATATGGCATTGGTTAAGAAAAATAAAAAATAAAATTTCTTACATTTTTTCCACAAATCCCTGATATCACTTCCACTCGAATCGATCATTCAACTTGCAATTCATTCGGGAAAATCATTTTGTCGAAATGGCCAACACTTTCTTCAAAATATCTTTCTACGTATTCTCAATGTGACAGAATCATTATAATAATTTCACATAGAATTTGCTTCCGGTTTCGAGTAGTAGAGATATTTACGTAATATTTACTGCGTGAATTTCCGAACATAATTGAATTAAGGAAATGAATAATCAATTGAAGAATAAAATAAATATTCTTTCATCGCTTCATATCGTTAATTTTTCTAATCCCATTATGGATGATGCAAATGACTATGTTAAAACTTTCTCACATAAGTTGAACGTGATTTCGTGTGTTTTGACAGCCAATTAAATTTACAATATATATATAACATGGCCAATAATAATTTCTCTCTCACGGAAGCTCGTGGCAATCATTTTTTTCTCACCTTGAACCGTTTGATTATAGTTTAATAGTAGTTTTCTTCGTAAAATTTTCATTATTTCCTATTGCAAACTATGTGTACCAGTGCTTTGTATAGCTCGCTTTCTTTTCCCTCCATGATTGGAGTGTAATAGCAACAAGGCAATGTATTGCGTACTTTTGTGTCCTGGTACTGTGCGAACAACGAATATCAATACACTTGAATTTCGATTTCGCCCATTACCAACTTGTTTCATTATATTCTCAGTAGCTCGTATTTTTACAGCATTTGGCCGTTAATTTTCAGCGATAGAAGAAAAATAAAATTACACGAAATAAGACTATTGCAAATAAAAAAAAATGGAAATCTATTGGTTATATTAGTCTGTACAACGAGGACTGTCGAATGCCACTTTCTCAGCATTCCTTCGAGCTATATATTTCTTGAACATGACTCTCGTTGCCCCAAGGCCAACGGATCATTTATCGAATCCAATGCTCCAGTATCAGTATTTGAATAAATTATTATTTATCACAGCTGTTACTTTCTACATTTCAATTAACGATTGACGAAAAATTTATGCAGGTCGAGGATAATGCATCTCTCAGCTCTTCTTCAATTCAATGAAATGAATTAAAATCTTATTTGTGATAAGAAGAAGGTGGAGAGATGTCTAATGAACATGAAAGAGGGACGGAAAGAGGTTTGATTGATCTTAGCAATCGATGAGATTATTGGAGATTGAATATTTTTGATGATTCCATTGGAAAGCTGAGAAAATTTGGGGTGAAAAACATGCGTCAGAATTGATTTTTTCGAATTTTTTAAAAAGTCCATTTTCTTAGCCGAGATTTGTAGGGATATGTCTTTCGAAAATTGAAAAAATTCACTAATTCGACAATATCTTCGATTCTATTCGTCGCAGCGCATTGGGGTTGCGCGTAAATGAAAGCTGAGCTCATTTGCCATCCATTTCGGCGGTTTTGGAAAGAAAATGATCGATTTTTCAAGTATTTGTGAAGCAAAAATGGATTTACATAGAAAAGCCCTCAAGTATTTGAAAAATCCATATTTTTTATTTTAAAACCCCAAAAATAGATGGAAAATGAGCTCAGCTTTCATTTGCGCACAACCCCGATGTGCTGCGATGAATAGAATCAAAGATATTGCCAAATTAGTGAATTTTTTCAATTTTGGAAAGACATATCTCTTCAAATTTTGACCGAAAAAATTGATTTTCCAAAAAATTTGGAAAAATTAATTTCGACACATGCTTTCTACCACAAATTTTCTCAGCTTTCCAACGGAATCATTAAAAATATTCAATCTCAAACCGTTTCATCGGGATGTCCATTTATTTCGCTTAAATCATATCAAGATCATTACAATATAATAAATATTAAGCAATACATCGTAATTTCTGAATTAATGAATCTCATAATAAATCCTGTACTCCAAGCGTAGTATAGCAAAATTTCGAAAATTTAATTTTATGTACGTGTTCATCATCACGTTAGATATAGTAAAGCAAAGGAAGAAAGTGAAACGCCGAGACTGACGTAATTTGAGGCAATCCCAAGGATTGTAATAATTTTTGTTTTCTCAGAGGTTCAGCCTCTCTGATCCCTTTTACCGTTTAGCCGAAACAAAGAAAAAAAAATATGGAACAAAAAGATTATATTTGTGAATTCATCGATACCGCGTTCAGCATTGAGTTGCGAAAGCGTTTCTTATTCGTTAAAGTTGTGGAGGATAATATCGCAAGAGGGGAACTTCACTTTCATCCGGACCTACCACTTTGCACTTGCTCTTTTCAAATGTCTAGAGAGTTCGATGCAAGTATCATGAGTCTTTGGGATCATTCATATGAGATAAAAGAAAAAACATAGGTCAAGATAAAATTGAAGACAGCTGTATTATTATGATTCTAATGGAATGTAGATCAACGGTACTAAACAACCTTGCTACGTAACCTTGCTGAGGTTCCAATGTTAATTTGCCGAATCACGCACACACATAATTTTTTTTTTTCGTTAAGAATGAAAGAAAGTGGGGATACAAGAGGAGCAAACAACGGTTGTTACAAAGACGCGTTCACTTTCTCCGAGCAAAAGTGTAGAAGGACGAAATAACTTTTTGCTTCCTTTTTTTTTCATACATCCTTTCTTCTTTCCATATTACATTACCTTTTTTCCCCACTATTGCTTGTATTTTTTTCCGTCAATTTGTTTTTTTTGCCGGTCATCCAACCACCACCAGCGCGATTACCTGGGTTAAGAAAGAAGGTAACACTGACACTGGGTATTGCCCTCCTTCGGCCGATTCCGATTCGCGGTTTAGTGTATGGTTGAGGAGGTAAGTTGGGGGCTATAAACGGGGATAACCCATTTGGGGGAGTACCTGAGTAACCGTGCCTATATAACCACGGCGTTCCGGTTATTGGACCAAGTTAAGAGAGTTTTCTTGTGCGTTAGGGAACAGAGTTTGCGCCCGGTCCCCTCACGGGTGGCACCTGTGAAAATATGAGAATCCGCATGAGATGTGCGGTGAGTTATTTTTTTTTCCTATTACTATCCTTTAATCGCGATTTTTCCTTTATTTGTGTTGCTTAATTTATCTTTATTTGCTTATTTAGGTCGTACTAGCAGCGCTACTGCTGCAAGTTGCACTTGTGAACAGTAAAGCGTTAGATCAGAATAATCAATTGGCATTGCAACCACAGTGGCAAGGTCAAGCACAGTAAGTTTATCATTTTATGAATCTCATGATTAATTCCTATATGTTACTAAGATTATGTTAATGGATAATTTTTGCATGTTCAGAACTGTAGGTATCGAGAAGAGATATGATCCGTCCGGAGAAATTCTCAATGATCATGATCATCAACACGATGATCATCATGAGAAAGGCTATTGGAAGAAAAAGTTAATATGGAAGCCCGGCTGGAAGAAGATTTGGAAGCCGGCACAGAAGCAAATTTGGAAACCAGCGTGGAAGAAAATCTGGAAGCCAGTCTGGGAGCCAACGAAACGTGCTGTATGGAGGGATATACAAGTACCAGCATGGAAAAAAATATGGAAACCCGTGTGGAAGGAAATTCAGGTACCAGTGTGGAAGGAAATTCAAGTGCCGGCATGGAAAAAAATTTGGAAACCAGTGTGGAAGCCAATAAAGGTGCCAGGATGGAAGGAAATTAAAGTACCTGATTGGAAAAAAGTGTGGAAGCCAGTGTGGAAAGAGATACAAGTACCGGCATGGAAAGAAATTCAAGTACCAGCATGGAAGAAAATTTGGGTACCAGAATGGATTAAAGTTGGAATACCCGGTAAACAGCATCTTGGTACAGATCCACATGGTTGGGAGTACGTAAGCCATGATCTTTGGAAGAAGAAATTAATATGGAAACCACTGTGGAAAAAGTATTGGAAACCAGCTAAGAAGCAAATTTGGCTACCAGATAAAAAATTAGAGTGGAAAGAAGAGTGGAAACAGATATGGAAACCGGCTAAGAAACAAATATGGATCGATGACAAGAAACTTATTTGGAAAGAAGAGTGGAAACAAATATGGAGACCAGACAAAAAGCTCATATGGGTACCAGACAAAAAATTAGAATGGAAAGAAGCCTGGAAACAAATATGGAAGACTGAGCAGAAACAGGAATGGATACCAGATAAAAAATTAGCCTGGAAAGAGGCGTGGAAGCAGATTTGGGTGCCGGCTTGGAAGGAAATTTGGGTACCAGCATGGAAGAAAATTTGGAAGCCCGTTTGGATATCCGAGTGGTTCCCAGCAGAGGATCATCATCATCATCATGAGCCTCAATCACACGGTGGATGGGAGGATCGAAAAGACGTAGCTGGCACGGATGATCAAAGACAGAGATTAGCTCGTGAGAGTCAACCGCTGCAAGTACCAGAACAGCAATCACCACAGCTGCAACAGGGTCAACAGACACCAAGGCAATTGGCCTCGATAACTGATGATCTGGTCCCACCATCTACAGATCAACAAACAACATGGAAATTCCCAACTAGCTGAGACAATATTAAAAAGACTACATGAGCTTGTACAAAGAAACTCATTTACTCCTCGATGTTTTTGTTGAACAGGAGGTATTACGACGTTTTGTAATATATAAGCCGGTGTACATATATACTCAGTTTGAGATTAAGTAGCGCGATGAAAAAAAAAATGCTATTCTAAGATGAAAACCAAATTATGTTTGGCTTTTTCTACCCCTCTAATGTTATGTTATTGATTGATTCTGTTTTTTTTACTACTATTTTTCTATGTTTTTATATGAAAAACGTTAATTGTTGTAATGATTGTTGATTACTGCCTGTTGCGAATAAAATTATGATATTTTTTGTTAAAAAAAAAGAAAATCCCTTTCTTTTTTCTCCTCTTCACTCACGTCCTTATTCGTCGTACATGATACAAATGTTCAGGTAAGAAATCGCCCGTAAATTCAACTGGGAGAAAGTGCAGCACAAAGTACATATATATATATATATGTGCACGTTTCATACGTAGGAGGACATATGGAGAGAAAGTATAAAGAAGCCAAGTAACTTCTACCTTATACAATTTTACCATCAATTATCCTCAGTGGGTGGCTAAATTTTGTTTATCTATTTGCTTTTCTACTTGAGTCTATAAATTTACAAGCGGATGAGAACTTTAATTATTTCAAAAAATTGTCACGTAATGGAGAGAAGAAAAAAAAAGTAAAAGTAAAATGGAGAATTTTCGATACGCGTCACGTATGGAAATTTCTTGGCGAATGAAATGGAGAAGAAAAAGACACATTTTAAGAATGTAAACAAAAAATAGCGAAATAAAACTACAGTTACGTGCGGAAATGAACTTGATCGGATAAAGTCTCTACTTTCCAGTTTTTTTTTTATTCATTTATTCTTTTCTTCTTATTCCCTCTTTTTTATACGATGATTGTAATTCTCAAGTACAGGCTTGTAGTATGTCACTTGGAGGTGTATATAACTTGTCTTAATTATTCTCATGACAGTACCAAGACGTTAATTACATCCGGTGAGCTCAGAGTACTCATCTTGATAAAAAAAAATAAAAAAACCGAGTTAGTCCCATCGTAATAAGTAAATCCCATTGGAAAAGTATGTATGAATAAGAATAAAGTAGTTTTAAATTACACGAACGTTTAGGCAGGAAAGATGAATAAGGAAGAACGACTATATTCGGATCTCAGGTCGTCATAGGTCAAGTCTTCCTACTTATCTGAGGATCATTGCTTCTCAACTATTTTTTTTATTTTTTTTCCTTTGGATAGGTCATTTCGTTTTTTTTTCCTCCTTTCAAAGATATTCTTAACGCTTAATATATACATTGAAGGGGGTAAAAAGGGCTAGTATATAAGCCACGTTTTCTCAAAAAACTCGAACCAATTGATAAAAAAACTTTGACGTAGTTGAGAATAAGTGGAAGAAGATGTTGCTAGTTTTCTTGTTTTTTTTCCTTATTACTTGGATTTTGTGCTCTCGCGATTGCGTAAAACCACGGAAATTTCCGCCAGGTAAATAAAATTGAGAGGAGAAGGAAAAAAATTGAATCATTAAAATAAGACTTTCACAATCTCAACATTGTGCAAATTTTTCACATTAATACTTGTTTAATGCGTCTCACAGGACCCCAGTGGCTGCCTCTCGTTGGTGCATTTCCTACATTTCAAAAAATGAAAAAAAAGTTTAATTATGTACATATGGTATTAGAAGAATTGACGAAAGAGTACGGTCCAATTCTTGGAATGAAACTGGGTAGACAGAAATTTGTCATTATATCCGGAAATGAGTTAGTTAGAAAAGTATTAATGAGAGATGACTTTAATGGTCGACCTGATGGCTTTTTCTTTCGTGTAAGAGCCTTTGGAAAACGAAAAGGAGTTTTATTTATTGATGGTCATCAATGGTCGCAGACGAGGAAATCAACAATGAGGCATTTACGCTCATTCGGATTTGGACAAAAGATTATGGATAATTATCTAGAAATAGAGGCAAAAGCTCTTGTGAGCCATCTCCGCAATGAAGTTGGAAGGACAAACGAATCATTAGATCTACATGGAATTTTTAATGTAACAGTTTTAAATACACTGTGGATGATGATTGCTGGTCATAGATTTACCTATGATGATTCAAGATTACAGCATATATTGTCGGTACTTCATGACGCCTTTAGGTCAGCCTTTTTTTTCTGAACAATTTCAAATAGCGCGATAAATATACTAATGATGAGCTCATTAACAGGTCGAGTGATACACTAGGTGGGATTTTGTCTCATCTACCATTTCTCCGATTTGTTATTCCAGAATTATCTGGTTATAATCACTTGATGGCTACGCATCAAAAATTATGGAATTTTATTCAAGATGAAATTGACGAGCATCTCAGAATAATGAGACGTGATAGACCACCGAAAGATTTTATCGAGGCATTTTTATTGGAAGCTGAAAATTCATATGATCGTAAGAATTTTTCTCCCAAGAAAAACATCAATTACTAACTTTCTCTGATGAATTTTTTTCAGTAAAAATTAAGATTCTGTAACAATTATTCAACTTTCTTTGGAATTAATTCTTCTATTGTTACAATTAACTTTCACTAATGACTGGAATTTTTTTTTACATTCATTTTAGGCGAGGAATTAGTGGTACTTTGTTTGGACCTATTTATGGCAGGGTCAAAGACAACAACGGATTCACTGACAGCAATTTTTGCGCTAGCTCTTCATCATCCAGAATGGATAAAGGCATTGCAAAAAGATCTAGATGAGATAGTGGGTGACGTACAGCCAAGTCTCGAACACGCAACGCTATTACCGAGGGTCGAGGCCTTCTTAGCTGAGGTGATGATACTTATTTAAATAAATTCTATGTACGTAGTAATTTGCATTTAAAAATGAAAGAAAAAGTGTCATATTTTTTTACCATTCGCGGTTTTTTTTTCTCGAATAACACGCAGTGACAGTGGCATTTGTTTTGGTTTTTTGTGATGATACAGGCACACAGAGTACTTGTTCTCACGCCACTTGGTGTACCTCATAAAACAATGAAAAACGTTTCACTCGAGGGTTATCACATTCCAAAGGTAATAATTCCATAGTAAAGGAGTCAATTGTGTGTGCAGGTGTCTGGTTAATAATTTTCATTTCATTACGATTGTTTTTCTTTTTCGCCCTCACTTTCTAGGATACTGTTGTTTTATTCAATTATCACAGTGCTAATATTGATGAAACATGTTGGGACAGACCCAATGAGTTTAAACCAGAAAGATTTCTAGATGATAATGGACAGTTTGTGAAGAACAGCAAATTTATACCTTTTGGTTTGGGTAATAGAAAATATTTCAACTAACACGATTTATATGAAATTAATAAAACGAATTTTTCAAATTATTTTTCCCTTTTTCTCAACAGGAAAGCGAAGGTGCTTGGGAGAAATATTGGCACGTGCCTCTCTGTTTCTATTTTTTACTTCAATTATTCATAATTTCAATCTAGAGACACCCGAAGAACAGGATCCTCCAATACTTGAAGGTATTGATGGTTTTGTAATATCACCTAGACCATATCTCATTAAATTAATTCCACGAAAATATTAATATAATTGTTTCTTAACTCAATTAAAATGTAATTATGTCTTATGAAATGATAATAAATTAGTTTTGAGAGAGTGTCTGAATTATTCGTGATAATTTATTTCTCTAATGAAAAGAATTAATAAGGTGAAAACTTGAAGCCATCAGAGAAACGCAACATTTCTCGGTTGAAAGAACATTTCTTTATATTTATTAAATAACAAATTGAAGATGAGTTATTACAAATTTGAATGGAATAATTATTTGGTTCGAGTAACCAATGAGATTTCATATGGTTTCGGTGAGATCGTGAGTCCTAGTTGTGGTTCAGTATCAGTTAGATCTTTACCCGGGACCGGAAGTAATTTATAGTTTCTCATAATTCCAGCAAAGAGCAGAAAAACAGCGGATCTTGCAACACTCTCGCCTGGACAGCGTCTATGACCTGAAAAAACGACAATCATTTAATCATTCTAGCTGACTAATTGCTTCTTTCTTCCTTTTTTCTTAATCCTCGCGATGGACTATCTTTTTACCTCCACCAAACAATATTAATCTCTTATCAGGTACATGTACACCGTCTTTAATGAATCTTTCAGGCTTGAATGATTCAGGCTCCTCGAAATACTGTGGATTCATATGTATACTGTAAATATTTATCAGTACACATGAATTTTCAGATACTTTGTAACCATCAAGTGTTGTAGTGCGTAATGCTCTACGTGGTCCAATTATCGGTGTAACTAATCTCAATCTCTGTGATTCTGTCATTACACATTCGGTATAAGGCAGCCTAAAATTTATCATTCATCGGTTCATCATGAATAACGATAAAAAAATGAGAATACAACATTTTTGGACTTTTTTTGTAGACTTACCGAAGACGATCCGTCAATTGCGGTAATTGACCATAGCTAATTACAGAATCCAGTTCTTTGTGCAATTTTTCTTGAACATCTTGGTGTAGAATCATATAAAAAAACAAAAAGTCTAGTGTAACAGTTGTTGTTTGAGATCCTGCAATAAAGAGATCAATGAGGATCATCAATAATTGATCCTCTGTGAAACCAGCTTCTGGGCCTTTTCCATGATACATTTCTGTTAGAAACATATCAATCAAGTCCATTTCTTTTCCGGGTACGTATGCTTTTTTGTGTTCATTTATCGTTTCCTATTATTAAATCGGGCGAGAAAAAGAAATATTAAATTGATATTTTTCAACATAATTACGATGAAAGTTCAATTCTAAAAACTAACCATTAGAAATGATTTTAATTCATTATTCAATGTTACTAAGAGTTGATAACCCGAACTTTGTGGTGCTATGTGTCTGATCCAAGGAAATATTGATAGCATACCTCCGGCAATGTCGAAAGCTTTAGCTCGACGTTCCATAATTTCCAGGAAATCCCTTAATCTATAAAAAAAATCAAATTATATTGAGTTTCCCAGAATAATAGATTTTTCAAGAAATTCGAAATTGTGAAACACTTGATATAGTTTAAAGCGTATTCCATTCTCCATTGTATTCTAATTGAGAGAAAGAATACTGGCTTTCAAACAATTAATTCAGCTTGGAATTAGAATTCCATGTTTCAACAAACAGACAAATTTAATGATATTAATCAATTAATTCACCTTTTTTCATCATCAATTCTTTTGCCAGTAGCTAAACTCCATATAACATTAATAACAGCCGGTGCAATAATTGGTTTCATTCTCAAAATTTTACCATCTTGTATTTTTAAATTATCTATAATAATAGCTAATTCATCTCTAATCTTGTTTGACATTTCTTCACGTCCAAATCCCAAATTCCGAAGACATCTAATTAGCCAACCGCGCATTTCCTGCCACTCTGGGCCCTCATTCATCGTAATACCTGAAATGATTAACTATTCATCATCCTAATTGTTATTGATTATTCTAGTTAATAACCTTTTTTCATTCCCATATTGCGAATTTTTGTAAATTCATTCCATGGTCTTGCATCATAAGTTTCATCCTTTAAAATTCTCATTACATTCTCGTATCCACAGACAACGATGATATTTGATCTACCAAGTCGTAATTTGATGATGTTACTACCGTATTCCTTGCAGAGCTGAATAAATGCTTTGTGCTGTCCACCAAATTTTTTCGATAATTTTTGTAGTAATCGCAAATTTCCCAGTACTGGCCATGGAAATGGACCGGGTATCTCAATACCTAACATTAATAGAAAATTAAAATTGATTGAACATAGAGTAATATTCTAAAAATTATGCAAATGATCAGTAGAAGAAAAATTTATGGCCTTGAGGTCTCATCGTGCGTTGAGTAGTCTTATGCATGTTCAATTATCCGCGTGCTTGAATTAATGGAGTGCCAAATACTGTGAGAGAGATATACCGAAAGAACAATACAATAGGAAAAGTAAACCTGACTGAGAATCTAGCTGCTTGGCAATTATCCAATTATTTTTTAAAATATATTATACGTGCGGACAGTGAATATACAATACCTGGTGATGAGTCCAATGATTTCTGACGTAATTTAATAATTAACAAGAGAAGACATAAAACAATCAAATAAATAAAATTAATTAACATGATTTTTTTTACTATTCCGAAATATTCTTTTTCTACTTGAAAAATTCAATTTCTTCTCTCTCTCTTTTTTTTTCGGTAGACGATGAGGCTACTTGTGATACTCAAATAGGACTAGTCGCTCGTCTTTTCTCTACTAATTTCAATGTGTCCGTCTCCCTTTACCTCTCTTGTCTTGTCGCACTATCCCTACCATTCACTTTTAGACGCTCCACGTGGCCTACCGCGTTGATTTTATTAATGCACTTTATTAACTCATTAGCAATGCTCATCATTAAACTCTTGCATCAATTAGAATGGATTAAAGAAACACATAATCATTGGTAAATTTGAATAATTTTATTTACATTTCATTTTAGTTCATTGTATAAAAATTAGAATTATGTAATGTCTAGGTCAATTTCTCTCCGTGGCTTTTTTGCTCCGGTTTTTTCCCCATGTTTCTGTGTTTTTTTCCTCTTTTTAACTTCCTTCTTCCTTAATTGTTTAGCAATTTTGCGCTTTGCTGCCAATTCAGGATCGATAACAAACTGCAAAAAAGAAAAAATAATTTATGTTAATTTTATTTTCCTTTTGTAATTTTCCGGAATAATTTTGAGTTTTTAAACCCTGACCTGCTGAGTCTGATTCTTTTTCCTCTCTGCTCGTTTAATATCCAATTTTTGTTGAACTTTCGCAAGTAATTTCACGTAATCATCATCGATAATTCTTTTTTTAATCATTTTCGCTACTTCCTTGGATAATTGACGCAATGGAGCATTTGCTTCATCAGTTGTTATCATTTCTCTAACAAGTGGTGACATGAGTTGAAATAAAATTGGATTTAGAAAAGGTTCCATGGCAATTGTACTTACTATACCAGCTGTCCATTTAAATGCAGCGGTTTTCTGTAAATAATTACATGTCATGAAATTTCTTGAATAAAACTGCTAATTAGCAATGTTTTTTTTCACTAAAAAAAGTCGTCAACCGTTGATGATTCTTTCAAACTACATTTTTGAACTACATTTGAGTTTTTATGCGTTTATTATGAAAAAATCTTGAAGTGGATGAAGATATTGGAAATAGATTTTTTTGGATGGTTCCATTGCAAAGCTGAGGAAATTTTGGGCGAGAAACAAGTGCCAGAATTAATTTTTTCCAAATTTCTGAAAATCCTATTTTGCGGGGCCTTTTTGGGGGGTAAAAGCCTTTTGATTCAAAAGAAAATCCAGTTTTTTGGAAATATCTCTGGTTCTGTTGGTCGTAGCGACCCGGGACTTGGTGTACCTCATAAAACAATGAAAAACGTTTCACTCGAGGGTTATCACATTCCAAAGGTAATATTCCATAGTAAAAGAGTCAATTGTGTGTGCAGGTGTCTGGTTAATAATTTTCATTTCATTACGATTGTTTTTCTCTTTCGCCCTCACTTTCTAGGATACTGTTGTTTTATTCAATTATCACAGTGCTAATATTGATGAAACATGTTGGGACAGACCCAATGAGTTTAAACCAGAAAGATTTCTAGATGATAATGGACAGTATGTGAAGAACAGCAAATTTATACCTTTTGGTTTGGGTAATAGAAAATATTTCAACTAACACGATTTATATGAAATTAATAAATCGAATTTTTTCAAATCATTTTTCCCCTTTTTCTCAACAGGAAAGTGAAGGTGCTTGGGAAAAATATTGGCACGTGCCTCTCTGTTTCTATTTTTTACATCAATTATTCATAATTTCAATCTAGAGACACCCGAAGAACTCCAATACTTGAAGGTATAGATGGTTTTGTAATATCACCCAGACCATATCTCATTAAATTAATTCCACGAAAATATTAATATAATTGTTTCTTAACTCAATTAAAATGTAATTATGTCTTATGAGATGATAATAAATTAGTTTTGAGAGAGTGTCTGAATTATTCGTGATAATTTATTTCTCTAATGAAAAGAATTAATAAGATGAAAACTCGAAGCCATCAGAGAAACGCAACATTTCTTGGCTGAAAGAACATTTGTTCGTATTTATTAAATAACAAATTGAAGATGAGTTATTACAAATTTGAATGGAATAATTATTTGGTTCGAGTAACCAATGTGATTTCATATGGTTTCGGTGAGATCGTGAGTCCTGGTTGTGGTTCAGTATCAGTTAAATCTTCACCCGGGACCGGAAGTAATTTATAGTTTCTCATAATTCCAGCAAAGAGCAGAAAAACAGCGGATCTTGCAACACTCTCGCCTGGACAGCGTCTATGACCTAAAAAAAACGACAATCATTTAATCATTCTAGCTGACTAATTGCTTCTTTTTTCCTTTTTTTAAATCCGCGCGATAGACCATCTTTTTACCTCCACCAAACAATATTAATCTCTTATCAGGTACATGTACACCATTTTTAATGAATCTTTCAGGCTTGAATGATTCATGCTCCTCGAAATACTGTGGATTCATATGTATACTGTGAATATTTATCAGTACACATGAATTTTCAGATACTTTGTAACCATCAAGTGTTGTAGTGCGTAAAGCTCTACGAGGTCCAATTATCGGTGCAACTAATCTCAATCTCTGTGATTCTGTAATTACACATTCGGTATAGGGGAGCCTAAAATTAATCATTCATCGGTTTATCATGAATAACGGTAGAAAAATGATAATACAACCTTTTTGGACTTTTTCGTAGACTTACCGAAGACGATCCGTTAATTGCGGTAATTGACCATAGCTAATTACAGAATCCAGTTCTTTGTGCAATTTTTCCTGAACATCTTGGTGTACAATCATATAAAAAAACAAAAAGTCTAGTGTAATAGGTGTTGTTTGAGATCCTGCAATAAAAAGATCAATGAGGATCATCAATAATTGATCCTCTGTGAAACCAGCTTCTGGGCCTTTTCCATGATACATTTCTGTTAGAAACATATCAATCAAGTCCATTTCTTTTCCGGGTACGTATGCTTTTTTGTGTTCATCTATCGTTTCCTATTATTATATCGGGCGAGAAAAAGAAATATTAAATTGATATTTTTCAACGTAATTACGATGAAAGTTCAATTCTAAAAACTAACCATTAGAAATGATTTTAATTCATTATTCAATGTTACTAAGAGTTGATAACCCGAACTTTGTGGTGCTATGTGTCTGATCCAAGGAAATATTGATAGCATACCTCCAGCCATGTCGAAAGCTTTAGCTCGACGTTCCATAATTTCCAGGAAATCCCTTAATCTATAAAAAAAAAATCAAATTATATTAAATTTCCCAGAATAATAGATTTTTCAAGAATTTCGAAATTGTGAAACACTTGATATAGTTTAGAGCGTATTTCATTTTCCATTGTATTCTAATTGAGAGAAAGAATACTGGCTTTCAAACAATTAATTCAGCTTGGAATCAAGTTCCAGGTTTTAACAAACAAACAAATTCAATGATATTAATCAATTAATTCACCTTTTTTCATCATCAATTCTTTTGCCAGTAACTAAACTCCATATAACATTAATAACAGCCGGTTCAATAATTGGTTTCATTCTAAAAATTTTACCATCTTGTATTTTCAATTTATCTATAATAATAGCTAATTCATCTCTAATCTTGTTTGACATTTCTTCACGTCCAAATCCCAAATTCCGAAGACATCTAATTAGCCAACCGCGCATTTCCTGCCACTCTGGGCCCTCATTCAGCGTAATACCTGAAATAATTAACTATTCATCATCCTAATTGTTATTGATTATTCTAGTTAATAACCTTTTTTCATTCCCATATTGCGAATTTTTGTAAATTCATTCCATGGTCTTGCATCATAAGTTTCATCCTTTAAAATTCTCATTGCATTCTCGTATCCACAGACAACGATGATATTTGATCTACCAAGTCGTAATTTGATGATGTTACTACCGTACTCCTTGCAAAGCTGAATAAATGCTTTGTGTTGTCCACCAAATTTTTTCGATAATTTTTGTAGTAATCGCCAATTTCCCAGTACTGGCCATGGAAATGGACCGGGTATCTCAATACCTAACATTAATAGAAAATTAAAATTGATTGAATATAGAGTAATATTCTAAAAATTATGCAAATGATCAGTAGAAGAAAAATTTATGGCCTTGAGGTCTCATCGTGCGTTGAGTAGTCTTATGCATGTTCAATTATCCGCGTGCTTAAATTAATGGAGTGCCAAATACTGTGAGAGAGATATACCGAGAGAACAATACCATAGAAAAAGTAAACCTGACTGAGAATCTCGCTGCTTTGCATTTATCCAATTATTTTCTTAAATATATTATACGTGTGGCCAGTGAATATACAATACCTGGTGATGAGTCCAATGATTTTTGACGTAATTTAATAATTAACAAGAGAAGACATAAAATAATCAAATAAATCAAATTAATTAACATGATTTTTTTTTTACTATTTCGAAATATTCTTTTTCTACTTGAAAAATTTAATTTCTTCTCTCTCTTCTTTTTTTTTCGGTAGACGATGAGGCTACTTGTGATACTTAAATAGGACTAGTCGCTCGTCTTCTCTCTACTAATTTCAAAGTGTCCGTCTCCCTTCATCTCTTGTCTTGTCGCACTATCCCTACCATCCACTTTTAGACGCTCCACGTGGACTACCGCGTTGATTTTATTAAGGGTGGAGGGGGGGGGGGGGGGGGGGGGGGTAGGGTTTTGGGCGGTCGAGAAAAAAGCATATCTTCAAGTATTTGTTTAGACAATACAGATAATCTTGGTTCATTTAATGAACTTCTATATGATAATACAACCATATGAATAATATTATTTAATCTTAAAAAAATTCCATCTTCCCTCCAAATATGACGTCCCTCAAATTTCCGGTTCTGAAGGCTTCCAAATACCTTTGCCTTTTACCCTAAAAAGGATTGTCTCTCAATTCACCATAGGACCGGACTTATAAAAAAAATATGCAAAAAATGAAAAATTTTCATCTTAAAAAAATTCCATCTCCCCTCCAAATATGACGTCCCTCCATATGAACAATATTTTTCGGAATTTTCATTGCAAAATATTAATAAATGAGCCGTTGCCAGTAAATGTCCACAGGCATCCCAAAACAAAACTGGTGTACACTGGAACTCCTCACTGGGTCAACAGATACGGAAAAAACCCAAGTACCTTGATCAGGTAAGAAGTTTCTAGAGCTAATGTCGTCGAGTTTTATCACCCTGAAATTTGCAGATAAAATCCTACAGATAAAGCTTTTGCACGGAATATCTCCAGTAAAAACGATAAAAATCACAAAGTCCGAATTTGTTCGTGTAAAAATCAATGAAATCTGTGACCTTATTCCATTTGTGAACATATGCAATTGCATGAATTTTAGAGAGTTTATTCCGTGCAAAATTTTAATGAAAAAAGATTGCGTGGAATATCTCCCTGAGAAATGAGCCAATCGAGAAAAGAAAAAAAGCATTTCTTGAGAAAATTAGAATCTCGCTGAGATGTTTCTTGTTTTTTTGAATATCCCTATTGTTAATTTATTGAGGAATAATTTAGCGCATTTCAGCATGAAACTTCTGCACTGTATATCTCCTTCGAAAATATATGCACATGAAAAGTGAAAAAATGCAAGGCTTCTATTTACAAAAACATACATGTGATGTTTTTTTTTCACCCAATAATCTTAGAAATTTTGACAAAATATCAGTATTAATGAAGTAAATGCCCGATGAAAATTTCAGCAAGATCGGCTGAATAATTTCCGAGATATAGCAATTATGCAAAAACAGGTTTTTCCCCAAAGTCAAAGTTACGCTAACCCGCGGTTAGCGCTAATTTTATCTCCATAAACTGGCCCTTAGTTATTAATTTTTTCATGCTTTTTCTCGAAAATCTGATTTATTGATGATAACTCAATGAATAATCGACTTAAAGACTTGAAATTTTTTCTGTATATGCAGTTTCTATATCTTCTTTATCTCAACTATAAAGATATATATATTTTTATAGTACAGATATCTATATACACAACAGGAAAAAATAATGTTTTTTTTTTAATTCGACATATCATTTGCTTTATAAGTTTTGTATAAGGGATAATTATCCAAAATTACTGCGTGTGAAAAGCGAGTACAAAGAAAGACGATTTTAAATGTAAGAAATTTGCTACTGAAATTAATAATAGAATTGCTCATGCAGAGTTATGGTCAGAGCTCTTGTCGAGAAATTTTGACGCTAATTTGCCGAAGAATTGCTGAAGATTTTCGTCTTACTTTAACGGCAAATAAACGCCAGTTCCGAGACATTTTCATCGGTAATTGTTTCCTACAATCCATACAATATGCTTTTTTTTCACTGCTCAGAACCTACCCCCTTCTTAATGCACTTTATTATCCCGCGAAGGCTTTAACAATGCTTATCATTAAACTCTTGGATCAATTAGAAAGAATTAAAGAAACACATAATCATTGGTAAATTTATATAATTTTATTTACATTTCATTTTAGCTTATTGTATAAAAATTAGAATTATGTAATGTCTAGGTCAATTTCTCTCCGTGGCTTCTTTGCTCCGGATTTTTTCCCATGTTTCTGTGTTTTTTTCCTCTTTTTTACTTCCTTCTTCCTCAATTGTTTAGCAATCTTGCGTTTTGCTGCCAATTCAGGATCGATAACAAACTGCAAAAAATAAAAAAATAATTTACGTCAATTTCATTTTCCTGTTGTAATTTTCCGGAATAATTTTGAGTTTTTGAATCCTGACCTGTTGAGTCTGATTCTTTTTCCTCTCTGCTCGTTTAATATCCAATTTTTGTTGAACTTTCGCAAGTAATTTCACGTAATCATCATCGGTAATTCTTTTTTTAATCATTTTCGCTACTTCCTTGGATAATTGACGCAATGGAGCATTTGCTTCATCAGTTGTTATCATTTCTCTAACAAGTGGTGACATGAGTTGAAATAAAATTGGATTTAGAAAAGGTTCCATGGCAATCGTGCTTACTATACCAGCTGTCCATTTAAATGCAGCGGTTCTCTGTAAATAATTACATGTCATGAAATTTCTTGAATAAAACTGCCAATTAGCATTTTTTTTTTCACTAAAAAAAGTCGTCAACAGCTTATGATTCTTTAAAACTACATTTTCGAACTACATTTGAGTTTTTATGCGTTTATTATGAAAAAATCTTGAAGTGGATGAAAATATTGGAAATAGATTTTTTTGGATGGTTCCATTGCAAAGCTGAGGAAATTTTGGGCGAGAAACAAGTGCCAGAATTAATTTTTTTCAAATTTTTGAAAATCCAATTTTTCGGGGCATTTTTGAGGGGTAAAAGCCTTTTGATTCATAAGAAAATCCAGTTTTTTAGAGATATCTCTGGTTCTGTTGGCCGTAGCGACCTGGGACCGATTTTAAATAAAAGGTGAGATCATTTCCCATCGATTTATGGAGTTTTGAATTCAAAAATATCGGTTCTTCACATAGTTATAGGGCAAAACCCGATGATAATAATTTTTCATAAAAGTTCCCATAACTATCTGAAAAATCGATATTCTTGAATTCAAATCCACATGAATCGATGGGAAATGATCTCAGCTTTTATTTAAAATCGGTCCCATATCGTTACGATCAATGAAACCGGAGATTTTTCAAAAAAACTGAATTTTCTCGAAAATCATGAGGTTTTTACCCCTCAAAAATTCCAAAAATAATAAAATTCTCAAAAAATTGAAAAAAATAAATTCCGGTATTTTCTATCTGCTTCAAATTTCCTCAGCTTTTCAATAGAATTATCAAAAAAAACCTATCTCCTACTGTTTCATTACAATGTCCATTTTGCCCCACGTTCCCCTATTGTTTAACATTCAGAAACGTTGTTTCAAAGAAACAAAAATATACTCCAAGATGATGAAATAAAAGTTTAAAATCCGTTTTCAATGGAAAGTCGATTAGATATTCATTGTGTGGCCAGTCACTGAGATAATTTATTGAATCAGTATCAATGAATAACCATCCCACGTAAATCTACCAAATGAATAAAAAAAGGAGCATTGCTCTCGAAGAAATTCAGTAAAATATATAAGAACTGAGATTTAGTAGAAATGTAAATTGAGGAGTGAAAGCTTGATGGAATGAAAAAAAAGCAAGAAAAAAAAATAAATAAGCGAACGAATCTCTTACCACGGATGTAGATTTAGGACTCTGTGTCACTTCCATGTTTACACATCTACGTACTCTTTTTACAAGCCACAGTAAAGAAATACTATTATCATTTCCATCATTATTCCAGGCTGATGTCTTTATGACTCTCGCAATGAATACAAGATTCTTAACAACCTGATCTGCCAATTCTTCAAACTCCATTCCTGGTTGCAACTGTGCAAGTAAATCTAGAGATAAACTACGAAGTGTTTCAACAGGAGAAGAGTATATGTAACCTTTGTCCAAAATTTCTTCCGTATTTTTTGATATTTTAAATTGTAAATAGTGTGAAAGTTTATTCTCGTCGAGTGAAGCAAGAACAAAGCCAATTTGCTGTGTTGCTGCCAGCCTTACCCAAAGATGTGGATATCCCAAAAGCAATTGACTGTATTCAGCAAGTGATTGAACAGTATCAATGTATTCATTGCTTTTCAAAAATGATGAACAATTTGCTGAAATTTTTAGAGTTAATTGTAGAATTTGGAAGAGATGATGATCCTTGAGTCTCTCCGGATCTTTGATATCCTCCACTTCAATTGTTGTCTTCTTCTTTTTCTTTGTTTTCTTGACATAAAGTCCCGGTTCATGTTCTTCTGCATCTTCTGGTTTAAATTGTTTCATTATCAGTGGCAAAACTTCCTTCAATCTCGATTCAAATGAATCCTTTTCTACAGTAACAAATATTCCACAAAGTTGTGCTGCCAATGTTCGATGCGAAACTTTGTAGTTTTTGAACCAAGTCATCACAACATCGAAAAGTTTGATCTTCTGATTGTGGGATACTCGAGTGATAATTTCCTTCAAACACTTGGCAGCGAGCTTACGACATTCAGGATCGTCATCGTTAACGAGTCTAGCACCAGTTGTAATGAAGATTAGACCTGATTGTTCAATGAGGATTTTCTCTGGAAAGCCCGTGACAATACTGAAAATCATGTTGAGAGCACTCATACGACCTGGCTGCATTTCATAGCTCAATTGAGCTAAATAGAATGACAAATGTTTTTCCAAATCCTTTCCAAGTGGATACTCCATTAGAAATGAATAAAAAACTGCTCGTGCCTGTTGTCTAACATTCTCCGATTCAGAAGTGACACTTAGTGCAGAAACTTTGTTCATAACTTCATGAATTTCGGGAATTATCAATCGCCTGTTGACTATTGCTCTCAACAAGTTGAATGCAGTTGCTTGTCTATCATAATCATGGAGATCTTGTTCTGCATACAAAATAAGCGCCTTCATTTCATCTCGGGACATTTCAAAGTGTTTAACATCTCTAACTAGAACTGACATTGTTTTAAATGCTGCCATGACAAGATCAAAGTTATCTCCCTTTCCCAAACCAGCTGCTCCATACTTGTGGAGAATTTTGAAAATTGATGAGCATATTTCCTTGATCATTGAATGTACTGATGGCAGATCCAACTTGATGATCCAATTGAGACATTGAAGAGATAATGTAGCGAGTTTTACATGTTGAGATTGCAGACAATCAGCAAAAATTGGAACAAATGAATCCAAGTAGGTTGTAAATGAGCTGCCACCTACTTTTTCCCTTTTCAACAGAATATGAAGGAGTTTTAATGCGAATTCAAGTAGAACGTGATCATTAGCATCTTCAGAGGTTTTCGCAATCGCTTTCAATCCCATCCTCGACTTTGGTTCTGGTGGAATTATAAAGCTGTCTGGTTCCTTGATTTTTTCCTTCAATTGTTTCACATTTGATTTGATGGATTTATCACTAGTAAAAGCTGGAATACTTTTCGAGACGACTCCGTAAAGGAAAATCAGTAATGTATCAGATTGAATGAAATTATTGTCTGCTAAACCGAGAACCACATGTCTCAGACATTCTATGACTTTTCGAAGAGTCTTGTGAGATCTTGTTTCATTCAGAATTCCAACAAGAGGCTGGAGCAAATCGATTAAACAAGATTCTGTAATAAATTGTCCAAGAATATGAAAAATATCAAAACTTTTAGTTGATTTTGCTTCTGAAGTGTGTTTTGTAACTCCAATTATGTCTTTTTCTTCCCCACTCAGGCCAAATAAATCAACTTTGCAGACTTGTAAAATACTCTGAAGATTTTCATTGATGTGATTTTCCTTATAGAATGGCTTCAAAGAGATTAAAATAGCATGAATAGTATATGCAAGAACGTGAATTTGAAATCCTTTGGTCAGCAGAGAATTCATTTCTCTCAATAAATGATGTAAATAATCAGGACCAAGTGTAATCATTATTTTTTGGAGAATTTCTCGAGTAGCACGTCTCACCGAGTCCAGTCTACTCTTAAGAAATGTACAAAGTTTCATGAAAATACCAGGAAGATTTTTATCCAATATTTTTTCAGGCAATTTTTGAAGAAGTTTGACAAGAGCCAATGCTATTGGTACTCGCATTAGTTCCTCCTCTTCTTTTTCGGCTCCAGTTTTTCGTCTATTGACCTTGTGGCTCATCTCGTGCTGTGTTCTACTGAGGATTGCCTTATGCAGCTGAGGCATAAGGGTATTTGTTATATCAAAAACCAGACCTTTAGCTGCATACGGAGACAGAACTGTTTGCTTTTCCACAACGTATTTTTCTTCCTCTTTCTCATCTTTATCTTCTTGGATTTTCTCATCTTCAAGTGGAGAATCTTTATTCAAAGCTTCATCCAAGGTCTCTACAGATTCTTCTTCTTTTTCAATTTCCAATGGTCCTGACTCGGATTTTTCTTTCTCTCCATCATTTTTTCCTTCAATATCATCTTTTATTATTGGCACTAATTGTTGCTCAACTTGCACGACTGTTTTCAGTTTCGACAAGTCATAATGGAATGCATCCAAAATAGCTATTACAGTTCTTACAATTTGCCTCTGAAATTCACTCGATGATCTCAATTTATCCAGATAATATTTCAAAATAATAGCATACTGATGCCATGGCAAGAGTCTGCAAACTGCTCCAACTGTTTCAATTGCTGAATCGATTAAACTGTTTTTATTGGCAAAAGATTCATTGCAGAGATACGATGAGGCGAGTGGAAAGATAAATTGAGTCAGAGTTTTTGAATTTGGAGTTCTCTTCAATGTTTTTGATATGGAACAGAATTTTAGAAATGCTCTTGCTCTTCTGTGAAGCTGCAGATGTTGGAGATTCTCGAAGAAATCAACCTCAGGATCTTGTTTATCAGTTAATACATTTAAATCCCTCAAAACTGGATGAATATCTGCACACTCCATGGACATTGCTCCAAGAAATGATATTGATCGTACTCGAACAGTATCACTTTTACTTCTAATACCAGTTCTAACTAAATTCAAAATCGTATCCTCAATCAAGAATTTTCTATCAATATTATTTTCTTTATTAATTTTAGCTAATCTTGGACCCAATTTATTTAAACATTGTCCTGCTGCATCCTTCAACGATAGATCTGTCTCGTGTCTCAAGAAATGATAACAACAATGAAGAACAGCAACTCCAAATTCAAGAGTTAAATGACTTGAGCTTTGCTCATTTATTTCTGAGAATGCATCAAGTCTCTTTTCGAAATCAGCTTGTTCAATCCACCTTTGATCCATTGCATTGAGTTTATTCAATAATTGAGCTGCTTTTATCATGGTATCTTTGGGTAGAGTATCAGGAGCTTTAATGGCAATTGTTTCAAAGAGCTGGAGCAAAAGCCTCCTAGCAGAATTTGAAGAGACACAAGAGAAGAGAGGAAGAATAGCTCTGATATGAACGTGTGGTTCTTCAACATTCTTCATCAAGTTTGAAATTGTGGTTAAAAGTTCGAGAATTGTTTCCTCAGACTCTCCTTTCATTGCCCTCTTGACCAATATTGGTAATGATAGTGAAACTAATGATTTCGAAGTCTCTGGATCCAAATTGAGTTCAGATATTCTTGCCAAAATAGTAGTTTCTGCTCTGTTGATTCCATACTTTGATCTCTGGAATTTTCGTTTGATGTAGAACAAAATATCTGGTACATGAGGAAGAAGAATTGATGATCCATAATTAATGTGAGTACCGGGTAGCAATGATTCAGCATTTATTTCTAATATATTCCTCGGTTTCAATGGAATCTTCATGTCATTATCAACATCCATTTGATTTTCCAGGGTTGTTCCATAATCTTGGAGAGTTAGAAGCTTTTCTAGCATGTCCAAGATGGTATTAATGACCGAGGGATGAGTTTTTTCAGCTATAAGAAGCTTCATGATGAATGGAAGACAATAGATACTGCTATTATCATCTTTGTGCTTGACTAGAAGGCAAAAGTATCTTGGATTCTGTGACCAAGCTGAGAGAAGCTTCAACAGAGCTGTTGGACTATGAATACCTTCAATAGGAAGCTTCTCGATCCATGGAAAAACCCCAATGTCAAACAATACATCTAGTTCTGCTTCAGACCAATTGTAATTTTCGAAATGGCCGAAAAATCTTGCGAGAATTCCAATGCATGTGTTTTTCAAATCCTTCATCATTGGAATAAATCCTGAGAGGACATTTTCCGATTTGTTTAAAATTCCTTTAATTTGAGCCAGGATGCAGAGTAGAAGAGCAAGAAGTCTTGGAAGTAGATTCGTCGACATTTTTGCTCCAAATTCCTCAATAATAATTGATAATAAATTTACAGCACTTCGTAATCGTTTTGGGGGTATTACATCAGATAAATTAATATTTTCCATCACATCTGCTGTTACTTGTCTCAGGTCCTTCAATTCTTCCTCTGAAGAAAGACTTGTATGGTATTTTTCAAAGAGTTTAAATGCCATTCTTGCAAAGAGCATCATTTCTTCTTCTTTTACGCCCATTAAAAATCTCAAGATTATTTTCCGTCGAACCAAGCCTCCAGCTGCTCCACTAGCTCTTCCAGTGCCTCGAGAAATCATTTTTGCATACATTAATCTCATGACAATAGGCATGAGGTCCTTTCGATGATCCACTTGAATCATTCCCACTGTTTCTCCTTCTTCGTGTTCAATTTTAAACCTTGCCAATTCATTCCGCAAATTTTTCTCTTCAATTAAACCATAAAGATGATCCTTGTATGGGAGCAAAAATTTTTGTTTGTATGCGACAAGACAGTTTAAAACAGCTTTTTGTAATTCCGAACTTTTCGATGTTAATAAATCCATGTAAATTTGATTCATTTCAGCCTCTTTATACATCATTTTCGGATTCTGAGCTTTTGCAAACAAATTTAGTTGAGCTAGCAGCAGTTTGAACTCCGAACTTCGTCCTATTTTTCTTGTATATGACTTTTTTGATGGTTCAGGCTTTGGAGACTCTTCCTTGTTGCCAGCTTCATCAGCCTCATCTTCTGACTCGATTTCTTCGACAACTGTTGTTTCCAATGAATTATCTCGCTTCTCAATACTACAAGACTTTGCTGTCTCTGAATTTGATTTAAATACTTGATTCTCCACAAAGTCGATGAATAAAACTGTAATGTCTCGATTTTTTATTTCACAGTATTCTGGAAATTCACCCATACATTTCCATAACAGAACTTTATAATTCTGATGATCAGGTTTATCAGTCAATGATAATTTTTCTACTATATTTTTGAGAACATTACATTCAAACATTTTGTCATAATTTTCTGGGAGAGAAATAATGTTTTCTTTATTCAACTCTTCCAGAAAAATTGGCCAAAATTGGGGGCATTTTTCAGTAGCATATGTAGCAATTGCCTTGGCAATTGGATCCCATAGGAGCGAGAAATTTATGTACAAATTTCCGAGTAAAAATCGTAAAGGAAAGTCATGGTAATCTGTCTGCATATTCATCAGAGATCGAGAATCAAAAGTTAATGCTTGGAGGTGAATCAAACGATCTCTGTAATTGTAAACACTTGTTTCTACACTCTCTGCAGTGAACAAAATCTCCAAAAGATTTCTACCTTCTTCTTTATTCTTCTCAATAAATAACTCCTCTACTTGAGAGAATAATGAATAAATGTGAGAGACTGTTAATCTGATTTTTCCATAGGGTGAACCCAGTTTCACTCCCAAATATTCATTGATTTCCTTGAAAACTTGATCATTCAAATAATTATTTCTTTCTTCAGAGTTTTTCATAACTGTGAAGAATAAATCCAAAGAATTTAGGATACTCGGAACATGAGCATATCGTTTAATCAATTTTATAAAATCAATTTTTTCTTCTTCGATAAAGTTTTGGAAAACTTGAACATCCAATAGTCGAATCAGAGATTCCAAAGATAATAAAAATGTAAAAGCTCTCTTCTCAATCTCCAAATTTGAGAAATCTTGATAATTGTCTCCTATTAATTGCTGATAGATCGAAATCAAATTTTTCTTCAATATTTCAATCAATTTATCTTTCGCAAGATTTATATGAGGTAAAATAATGAGTATTCTCAAAGCATCCTCAGATACTGAATGACCCTCCTCCCAATTTTCCAATTTCTCACAAAGATATTCAACAATTGTATCGGGAAATCCTCGAAAATCCAAATTAATCTTTCTCCAAGACTTGAAATTAATTCCACCAAGACTAGGAGCTGCTCGAGTGCTAACCACTTTAGCGAATAGTCGTAACTCTTCACTGCCAAATTCCTCCTTGAGAATACTCCTTTGCAAAGCTATAGGAAGAATTAGAGCCTCAAATGATGAATGATTAATCAATTTTTCGACAATATCATTCAATATTGCTTTCTTCCTAATTGACAAAAGTTTTCCCACAAATTCACTTGAGATTTCCTGGGTCAATTTCAAGTTTTCAGCAAGAAGAATATCAACAGATAAATTAACAGCCTCATTTAGGATGGAATTCTCATGAGTTTCAATGATTCTTACAAGTCGACATTTCAATGGAACTGGATCAATCAACATGCTTCCACCTTTGTGCTCGATAATCAAAGAAACAAGTCTCAAAATTGATTCAACAAATCGCTCCTCTCTATCATCAACCTGAGAATCCCCATATTGATCCAAAAATTTTAATATCACTGTCCAAAGTATTTGGCTGTGTTTTGGATTTATTGAGCTCGTAATGCATAAGAAAATCTGCTGAATAACATTAAAAGCCAATTGTTGGTCTATTGACTCGTCCATCAATGTATTTAAATACAGAGTGAGCATTTGTTCACTACAAGAATGAAATTGTCCAGAAATTCCTGAGATAACTTCAAACAATAATTTTCCACAGCCAATTGTACCATCTGGAGTTTTTTCCAGTGCCTCAAAAACAAGTTTTAAAAATAATTGACGATCCCTTACTTTTCTAGCAACAAATGCAAAACTTTCTGCTGCAAAATTGTTGACATACTCTGGTTTAGTATCAACTAGCAGTGGTAGCAGAAGTTTGAAGGTTTTGTCAATGTTTTTAATCAAATATCTCCACAAGAATTTGAATAAATAAGCTAGAGTTGTGAATGAGTATTCCAAAATTTCTGGATCCTTCGTGGAAAGGAGATCAATAATCAAAGACAGAAAATGTGGAAAGTGTTGATAAAAGTCTCTCTGAAGATCCTTTGCTGCTGCTACAACTAAATCGAGAATTGGCTGCAAAAATACAGCATTTTTCATTTTCAAATACTTTGTCAACGAGTCTATAACTTGCTCCTTGTGTTTCAAAAGCTGTGCAAGTGTCACAACATGCTGTACTTCCTTTCTGAAGCTTGTATAGCCTCCTGTTAAATTCAAAACGTTCCATTTTTTCAGAGTTTTGTGAAAATTTGTTTCCAGAGATTCTTCATCATCAGAAAATTCTTCATTTCTGTGGGCAACTCGATGAAATACATCAACATCAATTTCACCTATTCGATCAGAGAATTTTTTGAATTTGAATGTATTTGTTTCTTTGTGACGAACTGGTTTGTTTTTCATTTTTTTAACAAAAAGAGAAAATTCTTCACTATCACTTGTTATTTAAAGTTGTTTATTTGTTAATAATTAATCAATTTTCAACATTATTATGTTGCAATAATATTAAATGAATTTTTTATGTGGAAAATACTGTATTTAATTAAAATCGTATTTTTCATTGAATTATACCATGCTTTCACCACGTGTTAAACCGGTCTGAAGCTGCGTTTACATTGGTCAGTAGCATGAAGTTAGCTGCAAGTGAGGTTTAAAATATCGCAATCTCTCGTCTCTCGATTTGAAAAGCCCATACGTATTGTCTACGAAAACGAATATAACAAGATGGCGGTATATTGATGACTGACGAGTCTGTAATTGTCTATCGTACTTGTGTGATTTCTCAATCATCTGTAAACATTAATAATTAACTTGATTCATCAATAATGGGGTGAGTACTTGAACTTGAAATACGTATACAATTATTTATCTGTTTTATGTGAAAGAAATAGCTCAATTGTTTCAATATACTATGGTATATTTGTCATGTTTATAAATACTGGGGATGGCTCCAAAATTTAATGATCAAGAATCCTCCAATTTTACGAAATTAGAAAATTATTGTATTTATGCCATAGTACGCCTATTTCTATTCAATTCGTGGCACTAAATATCATTGAAATACTAATTTTAATTCAAAAAAAATCAATACTCGATGCAACAAATTGATGATATCTGTGTAAAATAACCTCTCCTTAAATTATTATTTTCAGTTCCTCTGATTTGGAATATTTAGACTCAAAACGTAATGTCCAAAGTTTTGACGATGATTCAGACGTTACAGAGCAGAGAAAAAAGAAAAAGAGAAAACACAAACATCACAAGCATAAAAAAGACAAAATTCTTGATAGAGAGAGAGAAGAATCAAAATTAGAGCGACAAGAGCGAAAGAAGCATAAAAAACATAAGAGACCTCGAAAAGAACGCGAAGAAAATGGAACTTGTGAGGAAAAATCTCGTCATACACTGAAAGAAATGCCAATGAATGGAAAAATGGAGCATGTAATGGAGATTCCCTCAACTGAGAGTGAAGATGAAAAACTCGTTGATTTAGACTCGGATGAGGTAGATTGCACGATAATTGAGGATGATATAGACTTGGAAGAATTGATGAAACAAAAAGAGCGCCTGCAAGCATGCCTAGTACAATATCTCTCTGATGAATCAGACAAAGATGAAAAAGAAATTGCACCAGAGGAATCAGCAAAGATAGAAACACCTGATGTAATAGTCGTTGAGGATGACAGTGGTGACGATGTATTGCTTCGTAAAAAACGCCACAGGAGTCGATCTGGTAGTCGAGAACGAAAGAAAGTTCTCAAAACAGATAGAAGAGTTGTGATCGATATGTCACGTGATAGAAAACTTAAAGAAGAATTAAAAGATAAGAAATCAGATAAGAAACGTGATGAAAAAACACGTCCCAAAGAGGATCCCAAGAAGGAAGAGCGAAAAATTGATAAATCTGGTCGAAAGATAATTGATAAAGAAAAATCGCGAGAGGAAATTAAAAAAGATGAATTGCGTAAGAAATTGGATGAAGAGAAACGTAAGGAAATGAAGAAAGATTCTCCGAAAAAAAGAGAACGTGAGGAATATCCGAATGATTGTCAACGCGATGAGCGTCGTCCCTTGAGATCAAGGGATGGAAGGAATGATCGCAGACACAGTTCTCGCGATCGCTATGAGAATAGAGATAATATTGAGGGCAGAGGTCGTCACAATTCACGAGATCGACAGTTATCAAATAGAGACCGAGAATCCAGTCGGGATCGTCGAGACAGTAGAAATCACGAGAGGCCTCGTGAGAGATCCAGAAGCCTGCGTAGATCACGTTCTCCACGTCATCGAGGTGATAGAGATAGAAATGATAGATGGAGAAGATCTATTTCGAGGGGCCGAAGAGATCGAGACCGACATGGAAGAGATGACAGAGATCGAGAGAAAAATGGTAAACGTGAGAGAAATGACAAGTACAAGGATTCATTGTCTGAGGGTCTGAAAATTGATAAATCCGAGAGTTCAAGTGAAGAAGATATGAAAGATATTGATATCGAAGAGGAAGAAGATGAAGAAGCCATCATTGAACGACGTAGGAAACAGAGGGAAGAGTTGCTAAAGAGATTAGGTGGTCCACCAGAGGATTCTAATCTATCTGCCGACATGAGCGTAACTGCAGTATCACCACAAACCGTCCAGTCAAATTCTTCGCCAAAATCAGTTGAAGTTATTATGAATAATAATGAATCAACCTCTGAGAGCCACACGCCTCCTTTACCCAAAGATAAATCACCAATTATAACAAAGAAACGAAAATCTAGATTTGAAGATGCACCTGAGAATAAAGAAGAGGATGACGACAAGATGGATGAAAAATTTGAGGATAAGAATGAGAAGAAGGATGAGAAGAATAGCACGAAGAAAACTAATGAGTGGGATATGTTTGCTGAAGCTGACAATATCACTGATTTTAATAGTCCAACTGTTGAGGGTAAGAGACCTGGTGGACCTGATAATCCAAGTTTGACGGATAATTGGGACGATGCAGAAGGATATTACAGAGTTAGAGTTGGAGAAACACTCGACTCGCGATATGTTGTTTATGGCTATACTGGACAGGGTGTATTTAGTAACGTGGTGAGAGCCAGAGATACAGCTAGAGGGAATATGGATGTTGCTGTCAAAATTATTCGAAACAACGAGATAATGCATAGAACTGGACTGAAGGAATTAGAAGTTCTCAGAAAGCTCAATGATGCTGATCCAGAGGATCGTTTCCACTGCCTGCGTTTATTCAGACACTTTTTCCACAAGAATCATTTGTGTATGGTATTTGAACCACTAGCTATGAATTTACGAGAAGTAAGTTGTACTTTTTTTTTGTTCTATCCATGATGATGCTTACTAGCTTATCGATTATATTATTGTCTTATTTTGCAGGTACTGAAGAAATATGGAAAGGACGTAGGGCTGCATGTTAAAGCTGTGCGTTCTTATACACAACAGCTGTTTTTAGCATTGAAACTATTGAAACGTGCAAACATACTACATGGTGATATAAAACCTGATAATATTCTAGTCAGTGAGACGAAACTTGTGCTAAAACTTTGTGACTTCGGATCAGCGTGTCATGCACGCGAGAATGAAGTTACGCCGTATCTTGTCTCTCGATTCTACCGTGCACCAGAAATTAGTGAGTATTCATTCTCTCTTTTTCTTGATTCAGGGAAAAGTGGGGTAAAATGGAAATTCCAATGAAAGGGCTTGAGATGGATTTTTTTTCTCATTGATTCTATTAAAAATTTTTTTTAAATGGAAATTCATTCAACTTTTCAATAGAAGCATCAAAAGAAACCCATCTCAAATGTTTTTACTGATTTCATCCATAATTCATGATGTAAAATATTGAAACTAAAATGTATCCTTTCTACTCCACCTTGCCCTTTTATTATTTCAATGAGCTGATACATTTTTCTTTTATCATCATCATTGATATTTATTGTATCCTTGGAATCATTTGTTTTTCCTATTTAGGCTGCATCTTCTTACCTTTGAACGAATAATAACATTTGTATTTTCTAGTTCTTGGTATTCCTTATGATTTTGGAATTGACATGTGGTCAGTTGGCTGCACAATTTACGAGCTCTACACTGGGAAAATAATGTTCTCAGGAAAAACAAACAATCAAATGTTGAAATTCTTCATGGATCTCAAAGGAAAAATGCCAAACAAATTAATAAGAAAAGGAACATTTAAGGAGCAGCATTTTGATTCAAACTGCAATTTTCTTTATCACGAAGTCGATAAGGTTACAGAACGGGTAAGTTACAATTCTCAATAATAATAATAAATAAAAAATGAAAAAAAAAAATTATAAACAGTCATCAACTGAAATTCTTAGTGGTAAGTTTACTTTTTCTTCGATAAACGAAAGCAAGAAAAAGGATTATTAATTTTTTATTTATTTGTGTGTGTGTCTCTAAAGGAAAAAGTCGTAGTAATGTCGACTCTGCCAGCTACTCGTGATCTTGGAACTGAATTAGGAGGTAGTTCATTGCCACCAGAACAGAATCGAAAGGTTGGACAACTAAAGGATTTATTGGAACGTACATTAATGCTGGATGCAGCCAAGAGAATAACTGTGAACCATGCTCTGGCACATCCATTTATACAAGAAAAAATCTAGGTAACCCTAGTGCCCGAGGAATCAATCGTGTACGGAGTTATCTCAGTGAGATTAATAACGTAATTCTTGAACATTTTTAATGTTGAATTTATTCATTTTAATTCAAGTATTCTTTTTTCATGCAAGGCGACAGTCAATGAATCGAAATAAAAAATAATAATCATAATGATAATATACAATTTAAAGTTCTCAAAGTGGTTTTTACACTTAAAAATCTATTTTAAATCAAATTATAAATTTAATTTTGACATCTATTTAGTTTTCGTGCTTATTGCCCAATTTTATTTGACTGATTTGAGGAAAATTATAAATCAATTGAATATAAATATTGAAAATGAACGTAAACATATATTTATATATATCCATAAATGATGATATATATATAAAAAGATAAATAATGTTTTCACTGCATCATTTGCTCTCGAAAAATCGCGAATTTTACATTAAAAATATGTTTGAAATGGATTTCAAAGAAATTTATTTATGAATTATGTGACTGTGCGATGTAACGCACCTTCGTTCTCTTTAAATACTTGCTATTTTTTTTCCTTTTATTTTCATTCTAGAAGTAGAGGGAAATTTTTTAAAATGAATTTGATGCAATTGTTAATGATTCGATGAGAGATGTTTGATACGCTCATAAGAAAACAAAAGGAAAAAAATATATATCATACTTATGAACACGCGTATACACAATCGTGAGGGAAGGAGAATAAAAGAAATACACACAACATTACTCATTTTATCACATCAAAACACATGGCATAGAGATGCAAAATCACAACAACAAAAAAAAATAGATATTAAAAGAAAAAAAGGAAAAAAAAAGATTGAAAAAAAAAAATTGGTGTACTAACATTTGAAAATGCAAAAACAAAAAGATGAAAAATTGTATAGTAAATAGGCTTGTAGTTGAAATAAAACGCTTGAATGATTGATAACGAAGGATTTGAGAAGATAAAAAAGAAAGAAGTCCCGTTAAATTACTCACAACGTGTAAGAAAAAGAAAATACATAAAAATTAATTTATGCAAGTGAAGGAAAAGAAAAAAAAACCTATTAAAAAAAATGAAACTATTTACATTCATGTAGTTTCCGGTATGCTAATCGCGACAATTTGGCAAGCAAGATTGTACGTGGCTGCTTATGTTTCAGATGAGCTCAACAGTATCGAAAGCAACGTTAAGTGCAGGTGGACTGTAGCAAGGGCCAAATAATAGCGCTGTTTCCCGCTGCAAGGTATTCATGGGGACTGCCTAATAGGATATTTTCCGAATTTCTTTCTGATTTTGAAAACATATATCAAAATGATGGTCTTGAAGCGTTTGAAAATTCGAGAGAATATTCATTAAAAAAAAAAAGAGGGGAATAAAAAATGCGTATTGGCTTTCATTTCTTTTGTGTGCGGGATGTGAAGATTTCTTTGATCGTTTGGAAAGAACAAGTTGACAAACAGTTAGATTGAATGGCTTTTTTTTTTAAAGAGAAAAAAAAAACAATATTGAACAAGAATGGTGAATTAATTGAGCGACTCTTATCTAATTGGCTATTTGGTAATGTTTTCACTTGTAGCCCTCCCTTGTGAGGAGGGGAGGAAAGGGCATCAGGATTTGAGGAGTATGAACGCCACGTGAACAGAGATACAATTGGAAACTTGGTGCTTTTGCTCAGCCTTCTCATCCATCAGTCGTCTCAATAGCTCTTAGGTTTGTCATAAAGTTTTAACTTTTATCAATGCGTAAGTATTCTCATCAACAGGTATGGTATCAATGTGTTAATCATGTGAATTAATGTTTTTTTTTCTTAGATTGTTTAGCGGGTGTAATCTGGAAGTTGTGATGAATTGGTTCAAATGAATAATACTGTGAAAGATAACGTGCAAAATCGAAAAAAAAATAGGCAAGGTCAATTGACTCGCATGAATTGCGACTTCCAGATTCCACTCAGCATGATAGTTCGTGATTTAATACTCAATAATTTGAGTTTTCAGATGGAATATTACCTCAACTAAGAAGAGGAATTAAATATAATTTATATGCCAATTATGACTATTAATTGTTCCTTAATTATTATTAATTGAACAATAAAAATCAAATTCATTTATTAAATTTTATTAAGTTTTATTGAACATGAAGTATATTTCCATTCTCTTAAGTACAGTGGACAAAAATAAGTCTTTCTTTTTCTTCAGGATTACCGAAGGAAAAATGATAAATGCCTTGACTTTTGCAACAACCGTGAGAATCTCCCCTTATAATAAATATCAACAATTTTTGTTCTCCTTTGATACACATTTGGTTTCGGGAATCATGAATTTATGTTCCTTTATTTGCTTTCAATCATGTTCTGGATAATACTGGACCAAGTGACCCGTTATTTCATTTGCAAGTTCGATAGAAGAAGCGCAAAGAATTCTGCGGCTCATGAGATTGAGTTTACCACCTGGAATAGTATATTATCTCATTATATATGTTTAAGTAATGAAGATAATCGTCTTTTCATTGAATGAAAGAAATGATAGTTAATCTCACCAGCTGGATCAATGCACACTCCGCCTGCTTCACGTACTATTAAATCTCCTGCTGCGATGTCCCACACGTGTATTCCATATTCGAAATTCGCATCAGCACCACCCATTGCTACCATGCACATGTTCAGGGCTGCTGATCCTAGTGCTCTCAAGCTGAAAAAAATCACAGTAGAGTGCAATAGGGGAAGGTGGGGCAAAATGGACATCAGGGGTAAAATGGACACATCTAAATTTTTAGGCAAATATTATGGAAAACTCTTGAAATCAATAGAAATATTGGCGGTAGATTGATTTTGATGATTTCATTGGAAAGTTGAGGAAATTTTGGGCGGGAAACAAGTGCCGGAATTAATTTTTTTGAATTTTTGGTGATTTTGACTTTTTTGAGCATTTTAGAGGGATAAAACCCTTCCTTTTTTTGAAAATTTTCAGTTTGTTGAGAATATCTTCGGTTCTATTTGTCGTAGCGTAAAAATTTCGACGGGAGGTGAAAGGTGAGATCATTTTCCATCGATTTATAGGGTTTTCAATTTAAAAATATTGTTTTTTGAGGTATTTATGGGCATCTTTGTAAAACAGTTTTGTGAAATAGTTTTTGGCCTATAACTATTCCAAAAATTGATATTTTTGGATTCAAAACCCCATAAATCCATGGGAAATGAGCTCACCTTTCATTTGAGACCAGCCCCGAATTGCTAGGACCAATAGAACCAAAGATATTTGCAAAAAACTGAAAATTTTCCAAAAAGGAAAGGCTGTTATCCCTCAAAAATGCCAAAAATATCGAATTTTCAAAAAAAATCGGAAAAAATACATCTGACACTCGTTTTCCAGCTAAAATTTCCTCAGCTTCTCAATAGAATCATCAAAAAAATTCCATCTCTAATCGTTTAATTATAGTGTTCATTTTGCCCCACTCTCCCCTATAAGATAATAAATGAGAGGCTTTTATTGACCCCTCAAGTACGACGCAAATAAGCTGTAAATCTGTTTCCATCAGACGAAAAGTTCCTCGAAAACAGTTTTATCATCCATCCAAATCGGTTTTTTTAATGTCAATACTCTGATAGTATTTGAAGGGATGACTTTTGATTTTTATCGGATTTTTTATTGTGATCAGGGTCGATACGATGCATAGATCCCGTACTTGAGGGCTTAAAAATTCATTTTTCAATCTTACCCGTGAACTTTTGATGTTAGAATTTGCATATTTTCCATTACAACTTTCATCTTTTCCGGATCTCGGCTTGTACCCAATTCTGACATGAGAAGAGCTTTCTTTAACTCTGAAAAGTGAAAACTTGCTAGAAATTTAAAGGAAACCAATGGCAAGTGAGTTTGTATTAGAATTTAATGTTTCTACCTTTTTCACCAGATACTTTGATTGGTTGTCCATTTAAAAATGCTCCCTGGCCTCTTCTGGCAGTGAAAAATTGTTCAATAATTGGATTATAGACGAATCCAATTTCTGAGACTTTGTCAATGAGCAAAGCAACTGATATGCAAGTATGTGGAAGACCATGAACAAAATTCATTGTTCCATCAATTGGATCAATGACCCACGTTGGTGCTTCTGTTAGTTGAACTTTGGCTCCTGAACTTGTTGTCTCCTCGCCAATAAATCTATGATATGACATTAATTTTAATGAAATTCAATCCAAGTGAATAATCTGGAATATTCTCCTCTGTTTTTTTTTTGACGAATGAAGCAATACCTGTGATCAGGAAATTTAGATGATATTCCCTCCATAAAAAGTTTTTCAACCCGCTGATCCGATTCAGTGACTAGGTCAACATCGCAGGATTTTACCATTATATCTTTTGGTCTGTTGATGTTGTCTCGTATAATCTAATGAGAACAAACATAAATTATCTTTATCAATGTGAAAACTATACCAATAGTGATAATAATCATAATTTCTACAGTTCCAGGAAATAGATTTGCTTATAATTTAATTGCGATAAATTCCCAGAAAATCTGTTTTCCTCAATTCAATATATTCTTCTCTATTCTTGGCAAATCTTTGAGCAAGCATAAATTATAAATTTATTAGAGTTTTCTCGGTCACGAGATGGCCTACTTATGTGACCTTCAACAAGGGTAGCTATCAGATACAATCGATAGTTGTTTTGCGCATGTTTTCAATCCTAAATGAGATTATTTCAGTCGTCTAAAATACGACGAGATTCTCTCAGTTACAATCACCTCATTAGTTTCATATTCCCTTGATGAAGCTCACAGGAAGGAAAAAATGATATTAAAACTGCACTTACCACTCCAGCCTGCTTGACAAGATCTAGAGCGACCTCGTAATAGTTGTCTAGACTCATTGTGAAAGGTATCGTAAGGAAAAGAAAATCTTAAATGTTTGATTTACTATCTTCGCAATTTAACCGATACGGTATGTCGTCCGTTTCGATGACGACTGGAGGCCACTGCTCACATCAGCTGGCCTTCAATAATGCTGAATCACACGCCCCCTCTTGAGATTTCCTGGCAATTCGAACTATTTCCTTTCTCTAAAACTAATTGGAAAATACAACAACATTCAAAATAAAGTGCGATTGAAGGAACTTCAGTTTTGATAAAATATTTATTTGAATCAATACAATATTTTTCTCCAGTGTTCATAATTTTTGTTTTAAAACCAAAGAAAATAAGGGGAATTTTTTTACAATCATTTTAAATTTCGATCTTTATATCAAAATATTATTACTTAAAATAATTATGAAACTATTATAAAAGATAAAATCATTAACTAAAATATAGATTTTTTTTAAACTAAAGGGGATCAATAATAGGTCTATTTGGCTACATATAACATTATGCTTGAGTCTTAAGGTATGTATATATACATATACATTATACAACGTTATTGGAATTTATTTATTGTTAAATCATAAGTTCTTCATTTTTCTTTTATATCTATAATTATCTCTTAGAATAATTATCACACCTAGAAATAGTTTTTTATTCTTTGTTCCGCCTGGAATGATATGTATCCAACGTTACCTCTTGGAGCGAGGCTAACGTAAATAAATTAATTTCCATTGTTCTTCTAATGTATAATAGGGAAAGGTGGGGTAAAATGGAGATGCCAATTGAACGGTTCGAGATACAAATTCTCTGATGATTCCATTGAAAAGCTGAGGAAATTTGAGGCAGAAAACATGTGTCAAAATTTTTTTTTCTCGATTTTTGTAAAAATTTACTTTTTTGGCCAAGTTTTGAAAGGATTTTCCTTTTGAAAGTCGAAAAAATTTACTTTTTCGGAAATATCTCCAGTTCTGTTGGTTGTAGCAATCTGGAATGGATCTCAAATGAAAGATGAGCTCATTTCTCATCAATTTATGTGTTTCAAAATTTTTTAAATATCGATTTTTCAAATATTTATAGGTCATTTTCTGAAAATCTGTTTTTGCCCTATAAGTACTTGAAAAAATTGATATTTTTCTTTTTCAACCCCATAAATCGATGGGAAATGAGCTCACCTTTCATTTAAGATTCACCCCAGATCGCTACGATCAATAGAACCAGAGATATTCCCGAAAACCTGAAATTTTACAGACATTTCCTCATCTTTCCAATGGAATCATCAGAAAAAACCTATCTCCAATATTTCCATCCATTTCGAGTAAATTTCATAGTATAGAATACCAACATTAACCCGTGTCCGTTTTACCCCACCTCCCCCTATAGATTCTCCATTATAATTCAAATTTTGTGGCCATTCTTGAACAAATGAATTCATCGTTACATCACATGTGCATTGGTGCAAAAGTGCGTTTCCTGTTTACCTTTATAATTAGTAACTTTCTTTCGTTTTTCAGAATAATATTATTTGTCTCTGTTGAAATTTTTACACTCTCTTTGCTCGATATATTATCTCCAAAATTTCAAAGTGTTTCCAATCAATGGCACTTAATTATCTTGACTATTCAAACATGAATTTCATCAATTCTCTGAGGTTCAAATTCTATTTAAGTAGTAAAGACATGAAACAAGATGAACTATTGTCATTTCAATTGTAAAATAAAATAAATTCATCTCGTTTTACTTATTCACTACAATTTATCTCTTCTGTTTATCAACAATAATTCATATCTAGCACTTGAATTTGTGGTCATAAGCGTTCAAGCATCTTTTTGTTTTAGTTCTCCCGGACAGAAAAACATTATATAAACAATTACATTCATTAACAATAATCGTTGATACTAGTGCATACTTTCATAATATTCTCATTACTTTCGTATGTTCAACAAGAATTTTTATCTTAGGCCTGTGGCCTCAATTGAAAGAGTAGATCAACTATACCCGCATCAGCGAGGGTAGAAACGTCACCCACATTTCTATCACCAACTGCTATTTTTCTAAGTACACGTCTCATTATTTTTCCTGAGCGAGTTTTTGGCAAGCCTGGAGCATGCTGGACTACATCGGGTTGAGCAAAAGGTCCAATTTTTTCTCTTACTGCAAAAGAAAGTGATAATTCTATAGCTGCACTTATTATATTAAATGGATACAAGAGATAAAGCGGTCTTATGTTAGTATTTTATACCAATGTGTTTGAAAAACCATGGATAATCCAACTCACCTTTCTTTTTGAGTTCATCCTGTAGTTGTTTATCGAACAATTTTCCCTCATTTGGTGTTACAAAGCAGTAGAGACACTGCCCTTTAACTGGGTGTGGTTTACTGACAACAGCAGCTTCAGCTACACTTGAATGCTCTGTAAGTACACTCTCAACTTCAGCTGTTGACATTAAATGACCTGATACATTCAGCATATCATCAATACGTCCGGTAACCCATAGATATCCATCTGCATCGCGTCTTGCCCCTATTTATTAAATAAAGAGCATCGATTAAAGCCTTCAACTATTTTTGATAACCTTTCATTCCGGAATAGTTATTCTAAATTCCCAGTATATATTTTTCTTTATTGATAAATCAGAAAATGCCAATTGAAAAGATCAAAGCTCGTCAAATATTCGACAGCAGGGGTGAACCCACCCTTGAGGTCGATGTCATTACTGACATTGGCCTTTTGAGGTCTTCTGTGTCATGTACTCATTCTCCAAATCCAAATGAAGCCATCGAAATTCGTGATAATGATCAATTAAAATTTAACGGAAGATCAGTTCTCAAAGCTGTGGATAATGTGAATCGAATTATTGGACCCGAATTAGTAAAGAGCCGTTTTGAGGTTTGTCAGCAAAGCGACATAGACTCGATGATGTGCAGATTAGATGGAACGAGTGATAAATCGAAACTTGGTGCTAATGCGATTCTTGGTGTATCAATGGCATGCTGCAAAGCAGGCGCTATAAAAAAGGGCCTTCCTTTGTACAAATACATTGCCCAGTTGGCGTCAAGTGTTGGCCCAATCATTCCAGTTCCAGTATTTACTATCATTACTGGGGGTAAATTGGCTGGGAATCCTCTGCCTTGTCAGGAATTTCTTATTATGCCAACAGGTAAGTGCAGAAGAAATAAATAAATAAAAGTGTCCATTTCATTCAACTGTTTATATTTCCTCTGCTGTTTTACGATTTTTTTCGGATTTTCTTTTGGCAAGGTGCTGCATCATTTGGAGAAGCTATGAAAATGGCATTTGAGATTTTTCACACGGTAGAGAAGGATATTGCCGAATCTCAAGAACTAAAATTGCCTTTAGCAGCTGGAGATGAGGGAGGATTTTCACCAGAATTGGAAGAAGATCGAGAAGCTTTGACGCTAATCTCAGAAGCTATAAAAGCTTGTGGTTATGAGGGTAGAGTAAAGATAGCTATAGATATGGGAGCAAGTTCTTTTTTCAAGGATGGTCGGTATGATCTGGCTTTTAAAACGGAAGAGACAGATCCGGAAGATCACTTGGAGCCAGAGGCATTAAAAGATCAATATTTGGAACTCTTGGGTGAATTCCCGGAGATAACGTCTATAGAAGATCCTTTTGATCAAGAGGATTGGGATGCATGGACGCTTCTTGCAGATAGTCAAATTCAATTACTCGGTGATGATTTAACTGCTACAAATAAGGAAAGAATTGAAGAAGCTCTGGAAAAACAGAGTTGCAATGGAATAGTAATCAGATTATCACAAATTGGAACGATAACTGAAGCAATTGATTGTCATAAAATGGCTAGAGCAGGTGGATGGTCTAGTGTTGTTGCTGCAGGATACGGAGAGACTGAAGATAATTTCATCGCTGATTTTGCAGTAGGATTAGCTGCTGGACAGTTTAAAGCTGGTGCTCCTTGTCGGGGTGAGCGAGTTTGCAAGTACAATCAAATTTTGCGAATTGAGGAGGAACTTGGAAAAGACTCGGCTTATGCTGGAGAAATGTTTAGAAATCCTCTGCAGCTTGCAGAAAAGAAAAAAGAGGAAAAAGGGAAGGGTAAGAAGAAAAAGTAGTAAACTCACCATCTCCAGTGCAATAAAAACCGTGGAATCTGTCGAAATATGTGGTCTGGAAGCGCTCGTGATTTCCATAGAGAGTTCTCATCATACCAGGCCAGGGTTTTCTAAAAACCAAGTATCCTTCGCCTTCTCCCTCAATTATTCTGCCATCCTCGTCTAGGAGCTCTGGTTGTACACCGAAGAATGGGAATGTCTGGCAATTTCAATAAGAATTCCTTCATACAGGGACATGTGCGCATTACTAGCATACTCTATTCTTGAGATGACTTACTGCTGATCCTGGTTTCATGGGAGTAGCTCCTGGCAGTGGTGTAATAACATGTCCTCCCGTCTCGGTTTGCCAGAATGTATCAGCTATACTGCATTTACCATGTCCAACTAGATTATAGAACCACAGCCAAGCTTCAGGGTTTATGGGCTCGCCAACAGATCCAAGGACCTTTGATAATCAATAATCGATTTATAATTAATAATTTTACATGATTATTTCGTTTTATTGTGGCAATACAATTTGAATAGAAGGCCAACTCTATTCGCTTTTATTTCCAAGGAGAAGAATATAGTAACATATTCATATTAATTTTCATTAAAAGTTAGTTTTGATCAAAACTATATGAACTCTTACCTTCAGAGTACTGAGATCATGTTTCTGTACAAACTCATCTCCAAACTTCATCAAGCTTCTAATTGCCGTGGGTGCAGTATAAAACTGTGTTACTTTATATTTATCAATAATCGACCAATATCTGTCGTTTTGTGGATAGAATGGAGTACCTTCAAACTGAAATACAATTAATCAAGTATTACTATGAAATATAGTTTATAATAATCTTGCGAATCTTTGGTCAAAAGGATTCATACAATAACAGATGTAGCACCATTAGCAAGAGGTCCATAAACAACATAAGTGTGTCCAGTAATCCAGCCAATATCTGCAGTGCACCAGTAAATATCCCCTGGATTATAGTCGAAAACGTATTTGAATGTTGTGGCAGCGTAGATTAAGTAGCCGGCTGTAGTGTGGAGAACTCCTTTCGGCTTACCAGTTGATCCACTGGTGGCATTCAAATTATTTTGTTCATTAAAACACTGAAATAGATGGAAGAAAAAAGAGCATGTATATTAGTTACCTTGTATAGAGGATAAAGAGTGGATCCTCAGCTGCAACCCACACAGGATAACAACTCGGTTCAGCATCCTCCATTTCTTCGTGCCACCAACAATCTCTATCATCGTCCCACGTCATACTTGGTTGACTCTGTGTTCCATTACTTGTACCATTCATTCCATTTTTATTATCTATCATTGAAATATTTATCTACTTTTAATTAACAAATTCTTAACAAGCATTGATGGTCGATTTACGTACCGTAAATCGAGTCTCGTTTCGTAAGCGAAAAGTTGCATTCTCACCCCCAGTTGATGGTTTTCCTGATGGATTTGCGAGCCTCCTCAGATGTGAAACAACGATACAGCTCTCCACTTCTTGGCCTTGTGCTTTAACCTTTGCTAATGCTTCATCGCAGATTGTCTTTAGTATGAGCAGTTTCTCACCACGCAGCACACCGTCTGCTGTTATCAGGACTTTGGCTTTGCAATCCATGATACGTTCTGCTAAAGAATCCGATGAATATCCTCCAAACTAGATGACAAAATTCATTCTGAGATGAGAATCATCGTAATACTCAAGGTCGTATATTAATTGGAACTTGCATACAACTGTGTAATAAATAATCCAATACAATACGATATTTCATTATAATATATTACAATTTTATTCAATGTCAATTGTCAGTGAAGGTGTATGAATTATTGATCATGATATTGTTCATTGGTAAAATTTACAATGCTCGATCAACGAATTGTCAAAGGAATATTTTAAAGATGATGTACTTACAACAACGCTATGAACGGCACCAATTCTCGTACACGCGAGCATTGCAATTGGCAACTCGAGGATCATCGGCATGTAAATAGCAACTCGATCTCCTTTCTGTACACCCTTTGATTTGAGGACATTGGCAAACATACATGTCTCTTGCAAGAGCTTTCTGTATGTCAATTTCGAGTAGTCTTCCGGGTCATTGCCCTCCCTGTTTCATTAATGGAGTAAAATCATAGTATATATAAAAAATTTTAGTCAAAAAAAAAATTATAGTTATCGTCTCCGTTATACTCTTATTCTATTCATTCGAAGAATTTGAATTCAAACTTGTGAATCGCGCCTTATTTTTTGATTTTATCATATATTGATGGGTGTATCCACCAAGTAGTGTCAAATGTCAAGTTACCTCTAAACATTTACGATGCCACGCGCATTTGTTCGTGAATCGGCGCGTAAATACCCTCGCATTTTCATAATGTTTGTCATCGAAATATCGTTGGCACATTTAGCCTCATATCATTCTACATATTACATCTCATTGTTGAGTGTTTTTTTTTTCCTGTTCCATTTCGGGAATTATTCAGAAATCTGCGGTTCTTTATTGTAGTAAATTTATTCAAAACTATATTTCCTGATCTCTCATAAATAGTTATATGTTTGTTAATTTATAAAAATTTATTCCCAAGTGGCAAAAGTTCTTGACCCAGACATACGATAATTTTTTTTTGCTCTTATCGCAATTACGTGATCACTTTTTACAATTGAAGAAAAACAAAAATTGTAGAAAAATAATTATCGACAGTTTAATTTTTACAGTAGAGGAACTTTTCCGAGACCTTATCTACAAAGTATTCTATGTCATGTAGGTCGTAGCTTTTTCACAACTATGAATGCGAATAACTAATAGTCCAACGTCATTAAACATTTTTTTGAAATCATTTTTCATGATCAGTAAATATTTTTAATTTTTAAGTTCTTGTAAACTTGACCGTTTCAAATCCGGTTATATTTTTAACAATGACCATGAAATGAAGCAATAAATAATATCTCTTTAAAGAAATTATCCAGATAAAGTCGGTGAAAAAGATTTTTTATAATTTCAAATTCATTACATCAGATCCAGCGTAATAAAAGATAGCGAAACTTTCATGTGGCAATGGTTCTGGTACAGTATAAGGTACCATAGACCAGTCTACCAATCACCGTAATTTCTTGAAACCGCGCGTTACATTTGGACGAATCAGATGGCAGAGTAGTATCATACGAGCGTAGAAATTATCCACTGAAATTTGAATTCTAATTTTCACTTTTTTGTTGAGTTTTCTTCCTCTCAATTCTGAATGAGTGAAGCTAATGTGTATAATCATTAATTTACATTCCGTGTTGTTAATTATTCTAAATGTATGAGGTGAAAGCATTCATGTCTTTCAATGAATGCACACGTGGTCATAGCAAATTATTATCTTCATGAATTCTTTCTCAATTGTATTTCTTAATTTGACTTACCAGTAAAATGCTATTTTATCTCCATTGCCACATTTAACATTTTTATCCAGCAAGTTGAAGCTTATATTTGTCGTAGCACCTTCCATCCATTTTATGTAAATATCGCCCTCGTTGAGGTCAAAGTTATATGAGAAAAACTTGTCGTTTGACGTTGATGTCTCCCAGTAAAATTGCTTTGCAATTTCACCCCAAAATGCTTCTGGATATTTCAGAGATCTATGATTTTTTTTGAAATTAAACAATATTCAATTTAATTTTACTTACAAAAACACCTATGTACATGAATATTTAGTTTTTTTCTTTCGAAAAGTGACTCCTACATATTTGACTTGCTCATTAAGATTTAAAAAATTAAAAGAAACGAAATTTTTTTTTATCCTGTGTCAGCGCTTAAAATGTCTTTGCCTTGGCGAAATTATCCCACCACTATGTTATCCAGGGCGTAGAGAGGTAGGATCGATATTTTGATTCTATTTTTGATACTCTTGAATGAAATACCGGAGATATTTAAATCGTGATAATACTTTTGATTAGAATTTTTGTATGTTATCAGAATGTAATTAAGCATTGAGTATACTCGTATAATTTACGATTATAGTGTCAAGTTCTTTGATAAATTACAACAGTATTCGGCACTTTATTGAAAAGAGTGAATCAGCTGATGCTTAACTTTCGTCTTAATTTTATTTTCTCGTTGTAAAAATCAATGAAAATTAAATTATTCGTACAACTTACTTTTCGTGCATTGTCTTGTATTGCTCGAGGCTTTTGCAGTGAGCTTTTTTCGCAAGTTCAGCATTAGGATAGTATATCCTGTCCGCCATTTTAACAAATCTTATTTAGAAATATCTGCACAGGGTCCTTTTCACCTCCAACTTACTCTAAAAAAAAAAATCCCACATTTGTTTTTCTCTATCAAGCAATCACATTATTCACTCGATTGAAAGTTTCAATACAATGAAATTTGAATAAGAGTAACGATATGATATGATTAAAAATGACTTGTACGATTATGATACTGTTTACTCCAATTTGCTCTTCTACTCAATGATAATCATCGTAATAATTAAAAAAGGGGGAACTTGTGCTTGAAAGGACATAAAATTTAAATGTTAATATCCCTCGTTGGCTAAACTATTAGCTACTTAAATCATCAGAATAGTTTATTAATTGATCAGTTGATAATAAACCGTTTATTTACCTGTAACTCTGTTTCACACCGGCTGCGAACGGTGAAACGCGACTGATTTATGTTTTAGCAGTGTCTGAGCACGATGCGCGCCGCGATAATACCGAGGAAAGTGGGGATAGAGAGTTGCGCGGATCGATACACGTGGTAGTATAAACATGCAGCTGCAATGACCCATTCTGCACTACTGTGAATCTCCAAATCATAAATTTAACCATTCATATTTTTTTCTTTATTTTGACATTATGAAACATCTTTTGAAAGAGAATAACTTGTTAATTTCATTATTCAAAGGAAATTGCAGCAATCATAAGCAGGAAAAAACGTCTACTTTTGTTTATCTTTTTTCGTTTTTTTCCAAACTACATTTGCATTGAAAATGAAGGAATTGCAAGTGCGTTGTTGCATTGTAAAAATTTACATTCAACATTTAAAAATGTAAACTTTGGAATTGAGACAGGAGGTAAATTGGGTCAATCATAGTCTAGTTATGCACTCAATTTTACCTTGAATATACCGGATAGAACGAAAATATTATGCAGGCACCCACTGAGAGACTTGATATTGATCTATGAAGGTTCACCAAAATGGGAACAGCCTCTCACTTCTCGGAGGGTTCTTGACAATTATTTCATAGAATGAGCAAAAGGACTTCAACTACGTCTCCTGTGATTAATCCTTTCCATTTCAAGGATCTCAGGCATTCTATTGTCGTTGGGAATTGAAGTCAATTCTTGCGTATTATCGATTAGTAGAAAGGACTAAAAATACAAGTACAACACTGAATGAAGCATTTTTTATTCAAATTGGCTTTTGTTTGATCCTATGAATCCAGAAACAACATTGCAAGTATTTCGTATCAATCGACGTCATGGCAAATTGACGTTTCTTCATATTTTTTACATTTATGTAAATGATGAATCATTGGATTGGACGAAAAATTCCGAATAAATGTAATGCTTCAATTCTCAATGGAATAGGGACAAGTGGAATTGGTCAATTAAATGAATTCAAACTCAAGCTTGTCGATCAAGAAGAAAGTTGGTGATAACTTGCCGGCAAAAGACAAGTTATTAACACTCAATACAGCTGATTCCTATATGAACAATTATTATCAAGTGAGGTATCGTCATTCAAGAATTATCACGAGATGAAGAAATTAAAAATTCGATGCATCACATCAGACAAAGCAATAAGAGAAATAATTATCAATGACGGTGATATCATACTATATGAATAATATTTAAGAGCTTATAATTCAGATTTTTCAATTAGCGGCTCATGCAATTATCATTATCACTTTTTATTGAGAAAAAAAGTATGACTATTTTTTCCTTATAATATTTATGGTACGTGATCTTTGAAATATTCAACATAGTTTAAACAGAAAATTCAATTTTTCAAGAGCTGAATAATTTCTCTGATAATTACAAATTCCGCGTTTCTCAAGGAATTTCTTCACTCAACAGTTGCAACATTCTCATCAATTTGTTACAGTAAACTGAGATAACTCGGAAAATTTCAAATTCTCTCCATAAATTGATATTTACGATTAATTTTTACCTGTTAAACTTTTCTTAATTCTCGTCATGCTCAAATGAGGGAAGAATACTAATTTTCAGAAAACAAATAGGACATTGTTTGAGGTCTATTAGTATCATTAAAAATAGTATCTGAAAAAAATCACTAAACAGAATTTATATATTCGCTCTTGACACAAATAATCTCGTCATTGTTGTGAATTTGAGTTGATAGTTATTTCGTTGTTGAATAGCTAGTTGAGAAGTTCAATCTCTTGTTTTGTACACGCGTTTTGCGATAAATGCTGACAAATCATCGAGGTCTTGGGAAAAACCCATTGCCCCTAGTTTGCACCTTTGAATTGCTTTCTTCTTTTTTTTTCACTCTTCTCAATCAGGTATTTTTTTTGGAGAGGGTTATTGTATCTCAGATTACTCGTTACGCTATCAGAAAAAAAATTAGAGTAGAATTTGTCTTATCATTAAAAGCAATGCATTCTATAATGAATGATTCCACGGAGCAGATATTTCCAAATTAATTAAACCATCTTTATCACATTCCAATTTATTTGCATGATATTAATCAGATTATTTAAAATTTTTTATAAACGATAATATTTACAACAACTAATAAACATGCCGAATTGAGTTCATGTAGACGAACTTTTGAATCGAGTACTTTTTATTATCAATAGATTTCACAATTTAATCTATCATTCTAATCTAATTTTTTCATAAGGATAGAACTCAACGATTCATCTCCAACGATTTATCACGCACGATCGATTGAGCGTTCGATAACGAAATTTTTAAAATTACTTTTATGGATATCATAGATGTTTCCAATTTTCGTTGTTAATATCTGATCCGTGTAATTGTTACTTCATAATTAATCGGAAGAATCGGGCTATAGCCGAGAGATATGAATTCCTTGGTTGAACCATTTAGGGAGGGATAATCTACCTTTGTCTTGGTGTGGTAGACAGGTGGCGGTTTGTGAATAAATACTCGGTGCTCTGTGAAAATCTAGACACATGTACACCATATTTTGAAGAGGGTAAGTCATTAAGTTTCTACAGTTCAAAAATTGATTATTTTTGATGAGTTATTTTATCATTTAATTGCCTATGTTAATGGTGTTTTTAGTGGGAACATGTTGAAATTCATAGTATTTTTGGGGCTCTTTGTCCTGGCCGCAGGCGGAAAGGAGAGTTTTGAGAATTACAAAGTCTTTAGAATATTACCGACCAATACTGAACAAATTACCTTGTTGCATCACATTTCAGAATTTTCCGATGGAGTAAGTACACTGCTAGAAATATTTTTTACAATTCCCATACTCTATTGGCTCATAGTATAAAAGTATTGCGAATTTTTACATAACAGTAATGCCTAAAAAATTTGTGGATTGCCAAGAATTGGATGAAAAAAGTCAGAGCATTGCAATCCCTCTCATAGAACGGTTGAATAATTTTCCTCAGCAAAAATACGACTTTGTTGAGAAATTTCATTCAGAAAACTGGATAATAATAATGACCGAGTCCTTTAGAAATTGTTATAATGTATATTGAGCAATTGTTTTTTTCCCTGTCCGGAGGAGAAGAGAAATGGGAGGGATAGAGAATAATGAAAAAATGAAATTGATTTTAGTATTCTTTCTGGAATGGACCGAGTAATGTTAATACAACTGCTGATTTGATGGTTTCTCCAAGGAAACTTGGCGAATTTGCGGAATTGATGAAAGTAACCGATATGAAATATGTATCTCACATTGAGAATGTACAAGAATTGATTAGAGCAGAGAATCCCACTCACTTGAGATATAGTAAGGCGGGTGCTTTCGACTGGACTAGTTATCATACTTTGGATGAAATTTACGCATGGTTGGATACACTTGCTGTAACTTATCCTGATAAAGTTGAGGTAGTTGTTGCTGGACACTCTTACGAGGATCGCCCAATTAAAGGAGTTAAAATATCTTTTAAAGAGGGAAATCCTGGTATTTTTCTGGAAGGAAATATCCATGCGCGTGAATGGATTACCTCAGCTACAGTAACTTATATAATTAATCAATTGCTTACTAGTACTGATGCTGATATCAGAGAATTGGCAGATAGACACGACTGGTATATTTTCCCAGTTTTCAATCCTGATGGATTCCATTTTACACACAACAAGGTATATTTAATTTTTCATTATCTTAATAGAGTTTATGATTTATTCAAAGCGGCATTTCTATCATTGATAAAAGTGTTTCAGTATTCTTTTATTAGTTTATCAAAATGGGTCACTGTTAACTCGTGTTACGCCAACATTTTTCCTAATTTCTTTATCCTATCTATTTTACAAATTTCTTTGATAATAAAAAAGTAATAACGTGCAAAAAAAAAATTACATAGCAATATGATTCACATGTTTATGGTCTATAAATCCACAGAACCGTTTGTGGCGTAAAACTAGGAAGCCCTACAGTGTATTCTGTGTTGGAGCAGATCCCAACCGCAATTGGGGCTACAAGTGGAACCGTAAGTATATTTTAATTAATTCTGGCATTGAAGATTTATTTTCTCTCTCTCTCAGCGAAGTACATATATGAAAAAATTGATTTATCATTCAATTTTTGTAGATGGTGGTGCCAGCAGTTTGCCATGCGCTGAAACTTATGCTGGATCAGGTCCCTTCTCCGATACCGAGACCCAAACTGTTTCAAAATACATTGCTAGTATTAGTGACAAATTCTACGCTTACATTGCATTCCACAGTTATTCTCAACTTCTTCTATTTCCTTACGGTCACACTCAAGAGCATCTCGATAATCACGATGAACTGGTGAGATTATAAAAATTTTATATTTGTATTGAATTTAAAATTATTATTTTAGATTATTTATTCCAATTTTCTGTTTAATATCAGATGGAAATTGGAAAAGAAACTATTCAGGGCCTTGCCAAGAGATATGGTACGAAATACATCACTGGAAACATTGCTGAAACTATTTGTGAGTGATTTTTTTAATTATTTATCTCGACTTTTTTTCCTATTTAGGAAATTCAATTATTCTTTTCTTTTTTGTCCTTCAAAATTTAATTGCAAGTGACATTGTAATTGATACTATATTGAATAATCACAAACACTTGAATGGAAATAATAGAATAAATGTATCTCAATTAGACGTAGCCAGTGGCAGTTCAATGGATTGGGTGAAAGCAACCTTCAAGACACCAATCAGTTATACTTATGAACTTCGTGATAAGGGCCGACATGGATTCCTTCTTCCAGCAGATCAAATCATCCCAACAGGAGAAGAAACCCTAGACTCTCTCATTGCCATGTTCAAAGGTGCCAAAGGACGAGGATACCCAAAGAATGTATAAATTCATCATCAACAGATACTGACATATAGAATTTATATACTTTCGTCTACTCTTCACATGTATTTCTGATAGCTAAAAATAAAGTACAACTTTTAAAATTGATAATTTTTCATTGTTTTATTTGTAAAATTCAAATTATAAATTTATATGACGGGCAATTTGATGTATTGTGAAATAAAGGTTGATCTGTTATTCGATTAAAAAAAGATCTTACTTATTATATTAATTGTATTTTTACAGAATTTGATTTGAAATTTGAAGCTGTGAGGTTCCTCGGTAGCTTAATGGCAAAGCTACCCATCTGAGTTCCATCCCGAGCATCTTCAAAATTTCTCCAAAAACTTGTGCATTCTAATTAATTCAATTGCTTCAATTCTTTCATCCAATTGATTCCTTTAATTATTTAATCTCCATCTTTACGCGATAATATGAGTTTCAACTCGTATAAACTGAATAGATTGGGAGTTTCAAGACTCGAGCAAAGTTGAGACTTCTCTCCATTTAAGTTCAGATCAAGTGATGTCACGAAATAATAAATAATCTATATGCGGTCTATAAAATCAAATTCTGTTAGGGGAAGGTGGGGTAAAATGGACGCGGGTTGATTTCGGTATTTCATACTATGAAATTTACTCGAAATGGATAGAAATAGTGGAAATAGATTTTTTCCAATAAATCCATTGGAAAGCTGAGAAAATTTCACATGAAAATCACATTTCGGAAGCTTTTTCTTTGAATTTTTTCAAAAATTCCATTTTTTGGTCAAGATTTGAAGGTGAAACCCTTCTGTTTTTGAAAAAGTTCAGGTTTTCGGAAATATCTCTGGTTCTATCGGTCGTAGCGACCTGGGGTTGATCTTAAATGAAAGGTGAGCTCATTTCGCATCGATTTATGTCATTGGAAAAAAAAATTATCAATTTTTCAAGTACTTAGAGGGCAAAAAATGATTTTCAGAAAATCGCCTATAAGTGTTAAAAATCCTGGCAATTATTATTTGAAAAATTGATTTTAAAAAAATTAAAAACACCAAAATCGATGGAAAATGAGCTCACCTTCCATTGGAGATCAATCCCAAGTCGTTGCGACCGACAGAACCGGAGATATCGCCGAAAAAGTGAATTTTTTCGATTTTCAAAAGAGTAATCCCTTAAAATCTTGACCAAAAAAATAAATATTTCAAAAAATTGAAAAAAAAATTTTGACCCATGTTTTCCGCCTAAAATTTCCACAGCTTTCCAATGAAAATATTTAAAAAAATTTCAGTCTCGAACCGTTCAATTGGAGTGCCCATTTTACCCCACCTTCCCCTATAATATACAATTAATTAATGCAAAATAATTTTAGAGATAAATGCAATGAGCAATTCCTTTATCCAATCGAGCTTATAATTGCTGAGCAAGCTGTCTTGCCAATTGCCGCAAATCCTTCTTAGCAATTTTCCCGGATGCTGTGTAAGGCATTTGGTTGAGAAATTCAACGCCACCGTACAACTTCATTTTATCGGATAGTTTGTTTTCTACAAGCTCCATAATTTCTTTCTCAGTGACCTTGAACAAATAATTAGGTGATTAATAGAATTGAAGAGAAAAACAGAGGAATTTCATTTGAAATAAGGGAGACTGGGTCTATCAAATAGACCTGTGACTGCAAAAATCTTCATGAAAACATCTGAAAAATATTTTATCAAATTATAATACCTCCATTCCAGGAAGTTTCGTGATAAATGCCATTGGTTGTTCTCTTTCTTGACTGTATGGTTTAGCAACTACAGCTACTTCAGCAACACCGGGATGGCCTTGAATGCATTTTTCGATTGGAGCTGGTGCAATATCGTACAATTTACACTTTATTAATTCCTTGAGTCGATCAACAACATAGAAATCACCGTCATCATCGTAATATCCGAGATCATCAGAATGATACCATCCTAGGGTGAGTTTTTAATAGAATAATTTTCTATCTTCATACTTTCATATGAATTTTTCAGCAATAATCTTGAGCATTACCTTCAGAATCAATAACACGTGCTGTAGCCTCGGGATTTTTGAAATAACCATTCATAATGTATGGGCTTCTGAAACATATTTCACCCTCCTGATTGGGGCCAAGTACTTTTCCAGTTGATGGATCAATGACTTTCATTTCTACATTATTCGTTGGCTTTCCACATGTGCATGCTTTTGATTTTTCAGCTATTCTTGCTACTGTAGCACCACCAGCAAGCTCCGTGGCACCTGAAGGAATATAAATATGAGTTAGAACAGTAATTGGTATTGAAATAACTAAAGGGGACATTGGGGTGAAATGGAGATTATGATAGGAGGAAAGGAAATGAATTTTCTTAAAAAGATTTCATTGGAAAAATGAGGGAATTTCCAATAGAAAACCCATGTTATAATTTAATTTATCGATTTTTTTTGGAAATTCCACTTCATTTGCTTCGAATATTGGGTCAAATCCTTCTCATTTTCAATTGTTTTTTTCACTTTTCTATAGAATATCCCCGTTTTTCAGAGATAAAAAAATCGTAAAGATAAATTTTGACATGGAGTTTCTAATGAAAATCCCCGCATTGTTAATTCCACCCCTTATGTCCTTAATAGCCCACTTTCTCTTACACAAATATTCTCACCATAAGACTGGAATATGGCTGCATTTGGGAAGATTTTAAGGAGATATTGTTCAATTTCATATTTAACAATAGCACCACCGAAAAACAAAAGATCTACTGAGGACATATCGCAGGTCAAAGATTCTTTTGTATTGAATAATCGGTTTGCAATGCCAGTACCAAGAATTAGGAAGTTAATCTGAGAAAAAAAATAATGTAAATGCTTCTTAATGTCAAGTTTTTCGTTTTACCAGTAAATCTAATTGTCATGAAAAGACTCAAAGTAACCTTGTATTTTTCAATTAATTTACACAATTCCGCCTCGGATGGATTGGGGTAGACAATCGCTGTAGCACCATTTACAAAACAATTCATTATTCCTAGCACAGCGGAAATCCAACATAAACTTGAGCACCAAAAACCTCTGCTATTAACAAGTTCTTCATCTTTAGCGTGTGATACTCCAGCTGTTAATGAGCCACAATTCAAAAGAACTCCCTTAGGTACACCAGTTGTTCCAGAAGTATAAATTAATACAGCTGGATGATCAGGCGTTTCAATCTTTTCGCATTCGAAATTTCGCACTTTTTCACTGTTTTGTGTGTTCAAAACTTCTCGAAGCGACTGCATACCAAGTACTTCCCCCAACACAATAACTTTTATATTGGGTTTAACTTTCCTAACAATTTCCTGGATGAAAGCAGCTGATTCAGCACTTGCGAAAATTACTTTGGGCTCAGTAAGTTCAAGAAAATAATTTATAAGATCTGGAAAATGAAAATAATAAAATTTCTATAATGCCACATCCTTGTCGATTCTTCATTATTTCTCTGTTTGATAATTAAAAGTGGATATAATAGGATAATTGGGGTTGATAAATGATTGTTACCTTGCTCCAAGCATGTTTCCCACCATGGATTACAAACAGCTCCAATAAACAAAGTGCCTAGAAATACGACCGTAGAATCTAATTGATTATGAGAACAAAGAGCGACAATATCTCCGGATTTAATTCCCTGCTGTTTCATCCATAAAGCACACCTGACGCTTCTATCTGTTATTTCTTCAAAAGTATCTTCCTCTCCAGTTTTTGCATCAAGCTAAATGCCATGAAAAATTATGAGTATTATCATACTCCTCATATCCGATATGTTTGTATATTTTGAAAAATTTACCTGGCCAATACGGTTTGGATTTTCTCTCAAGAGTTTCAAAATTTTCTCACCATACTTCCAGTGGTCATCTGAATGTTTCAATATTGATCCTTTATGAATTAAATATCGAGGAGTGCTGTCACTGCGTGTCTAGTGAGTGAAAAAGAAAAACATTTAATAATATTTCACTGGAGAAAAATCACATTAAATAATTACCACGACCATCTTGTCGCGCGTGCGTTCTGCTAATGGATAGTAAGACGAAATCAATTAATAACATCATTCCCATTATTTTCATAATAAATTCTGTGATATCCGACACTCTTGATTACGATATCGATGGGAAATTTCTCGAATTATATGTATGCAATAGAATTGCTTGGGACATCGTGATAAGATACCCAAACGGGGGCATTAGAGATTACGTGTGAATTGTCAATTCTACTCGAAAATTCTGGACTTTGAGCGAATAGTTTGATACATATCGATATTCACGTGTAAAATTTTTAGATTGAATACAAAGCAACGCCATAGGTGCGCGAAACGCACTCATCAGCCAAGTGCTTTGAAATAAAGAGAGAGGATGAGTTTATTTTTTGATGAGCGGTCGAAGTTGAAATCAGTTCCATTCCAATTAATGATGAGAGAAGATCTTACTTTGTATTCCAGTGTATTTTTTTCTATACAAGTTTAAATATAATTTTTTTATTCACTTAAATAAATATTTCTTGTTCCTTAATGATTTTGATCCTACCCAAATAATGTATCACATGGTTATTTTCATTTTACCATAGCTCTAGCTCGTGCTCGTAGTTCTTTCTTTGCAATTTTACCAGAAGCGGTATGAGGCATCTCGTTCAAAAAACAAACTCCACCACGGAGTCTCATCCGATCGTGCAGCTTATTTTCAACTAATTGTATTATTTCTGCTTCTGTTACCTGAGGAGAGAGATACAAACACTATCATTGTTAATTATTACATGAAATTACATACGAATGCGTACATTAGCGCCAGGGCGTTTAGTGATGAAAGCAATAGGCTGTTCCATATCATCATTATCTGGTTTTCCTACAACACCAACTTCAGCGATCGCTGGATGATCCTGTATGACACTCTCAATGGCTGCAGGAGGAACGTGATGAAGTCTATACTTTATAAGCTCCTTCATACGCTCAGTGATGTAAAAATCTCCATCTTCGTCGTAATGTCCCACATCTCCCGTATGATACCATCCTATAGAATTTTAATCATCTTGAGATTGAGATTCACTCACGTATCCCTTTAAATGATTAAAAAATATACCCTCAGCATCTATAGCTTCCGCTGTGGCTTTTGAATTATTCCAGTAGCGAATCATCATTGGTGGACCTCTTGCACAAAGTTCTCCTTCTTCATTTGGCCCAAGAATTTTATTTGTTTCGGGATCTATTATCTTTAGTTCTGTATTTTGAAATACTTTTCCACTAGTTGTTGGCTTGCTTTCACTCACTAAACCCATGAGTGCACCACCAAGTTCAGTAGCACCTAGAATCATGGAAGAACTTGAATGTTTTTCCTTTCTTCAGAAAATTTAGATGATAAAGAGCGAATAAAATGATATTTTTTTTACCATAAACAGCCAAAATGATGGCTTTTGGGAATAATTTCTTCAAAAATAAAGATACTTCTGCTTTTATAACACCTCCACCGAATGAAACTCGAGTGACTCCAGACAAATCATATTTCAATGCAGCTTCTGTTTTATAGAGACGATTTGCCATAGCAGTGCCCATTGTTAACCACGTTACCTGGAAATTAATGGTTTATCAACGTGTAGTACAATGTAGCAATGAATGCTATGGCACTTACCCCAAACTTTTCTACCACTCTACAAGCCTCTTCTTCACCAGGGCAGTCATAGATGATTGAAGTCGATTTGAGGAAGATAGATCTTGCAAGACTTCCTATACCACTTATCCAGCAGAGGCTTGCAAACCACAAGCCAACTTTTTTGCCCTCATAGTCGGGAAAAAAGCCGAGCATATTAGCGAATGAACCATTAGAATACAGGGCTCCTTTCGGATTACCGGTAGTTCCGGAAGTGTACATAATTACAGCTGGATCATTCGGTGATTTTAATTTGGTGCATTGAAAGTTTTTCACTTCATCAGAGCTCACTTCTTTCATTATAACATCTCTGAAGCTTTTTAACCCATCGATTTTCTCAAAAGCTACTATTTTCGGTTTATTCTTGATACCAGTTAAAGATTTTAATATTATCTCGGCCGATGCTTTATCAATAAATATTACTTTAGGTTTCGTGAATTCAATAAAGTACTTGATAATGCCTGTAAAAATACATATTTTATTATCTCTTCTCTTTATTTTATTTATTATTAAAATATCAGACCTTCTTCCAAGCAACTGTCCCACCATGGATTGAAGATTGTTGCAATATAAAATGAAGCGAAAACTGGAGCGAAAGAATCGAGATTGTTTTTGGAGCAGTAACCGATTACATCTCCTGGCTTTACTCCTTGTTTTTTTAACCATATTGCACATCGTATACTCCTATCCAGCATCATACCAAACGTATCTTTCTCCTCCGTTATCGCATCAATCTACATTATTATTATTACAAAAATATTCATTGTTCATTGAGGAAAACTTGTACTATAATACTCTATTAATTTACCTGGCCAATAAATTCAGGGGAATTTTTCAGTGAATTATATAATTTTTCTCCAAAGCGGAAGTAATCTGGAGTGGGGCTGACCTTGGGTCCACTCCAAATTCCATCTCTGTATACAGGCACTGGTGGGCTCTGAACAAAGGAGAGTGAAATAAAATAGACATTCTAATGGAAAGACTTGGGATGGATTTATGTTAACGATTTCATTGAGAAAGTGAAGATATCTCCAGTGGAAAACATGTGTCAGAGTTGTGCGTTTCTTTGAACTTTTAAATAAACAGTTTACTTTTTTGCGTACAAATAGGGGGTCAAACCCTCGTCATTTTTTAGGAAATTCCCTTTTTTTTAGCAATAGCTCTGGTTATATTGTTTGCAGTGAGCTAGCGATGATCGATGATTGATGGCGAATGATCGCGCCTTCTATTTAAGACCAGCCTTGAGTGGTTACGACTAATAGAGCCAGAGATATCTCCGAAAATGTGAAATTATTCGAATTAGTAATGAATTAGAGCCCGATTTTTGACTGAAAAATTCGAATTTTTCATAAAATTTCACAAATACGTTTCGACCTATATTTTTTAACGAGAAATTTCCTCATGATTCGAGGCATTTCCATAATATGGAAGTAAAATGTGTCTATTTTACCCTTTATGTACTTTTTAGCTGACCTTTCACTATACTTTATCTAGTGGATTATTTCATAATCACATTAGTTGACCAAGGCATACGAATACATTATCTATAATGTTTTTCTTAGTGAAGGTCTCTATGGAAAAAATTTGAAAAAAATTGAAAAGATACTCCAGCATCCCTACATTATTGACTATTCGTTCAAAAAAATTTCCGTAAAGGCCTTCACTTAGAAAAAGATGCTTGTCCATTTTATCGAATTGCTCTTTTTTGCCCCGATTTCCCTCGTATCTTTGGAACATTCCAAAGAAGACATTTCATAGAAAGATAACACATTCCAATAGTCAAAAAATTGAAGAAAATGGAATAAACGATTATCAATGATATGTTTGTTTGAGGGGAGATAGCTTGTTTGAAGAATCACGCAACAGATTACGAACTTTAAATGTATTTTCACAAATATCGAGTGTTTTTCTCTTCTATTATGAAATTATATACACACATACCTTGTCTGCCATGCTCCTCTTGATAGTACTAGTAGGATTGTAAGTTTCAGACTGACATTGACTTCTTGAATTGATACACTTTTTCACTATTCCCTTCCATAGTTTTTCTGTACATAATGGAACCATAAACCTTTCATTAAACCTGCTCTGAATTAGTTATGAAAACAGTCCATCTATTGTGAAATACTGAGTCATGCTGGATTGTCAGAATTTTACAGACATATTGAGCCTATAATTATTTCAGACATGTCATTACCTGGATTTAGTAATATTGTTGTTTTTCTGATGCAGACAAAAAGTGCTGACGTCTACTTTGAAATAATGTAGTAGATGATGTAAAAGAAACTTTAAATTCAATAATAGTTTTCGTCACGACTTTTTACTCCTCACATGAACGATTTAAAATGCTTCTATTGATATAATTATCGCTACAAGTGTTAGTTCGCGTGTTAACTGTTCAGAGCGAGCGAGATCAACAAGTTAGCTGGTATTTGTTTCAATGAAATTTTTTTTATTCCCCTCCGGTGAATTCAGTTTTATAAAACTTTGCTGGATGCTCGATGGGGGAATTATCGTATAAATAAAGTATATATCCGTCAAAGAGGTCATATTATTTTTCAACCACTTAAAATTACACGAGTTATTGAATTAAAAGCATAATAAAAGAAGAACAAAGAAAAAGTCGGATTTTTTGGTGCCATAATGTTTTATTACTCACATTTAATTGATTACAAGAGGAAAAGATTCTATAACTATAATCGAGATTGAATTCCTAATCTAGTTATTATAATTAAAATATCACTAATGAAAATTTAAATGAAGTTTCATGCATCACGAATAAATTTTTGAGCCATTTGTTTAATTTCTGTTCTTCCAACTTTTCCCGATGCTGTGTGGGGCATTTGCTCCAGTATTTGTACACCCGCTCTCAACCACATCTGTTCTGGTAAATTTTCTTCCACCAATTTCTCAATCTCTTCTTCATTTATCTAGAATTATTGAATAATCATTTTTGTTTTCAAATTCCACTAAAAAGAATATTAACAAATAAAAAGTTTATTACATCTATGCTTGGGGATTTCGTAATAAAAGCAATCGGTCTCTCATCGTCTTCCCAATCTGGTACACCAACTACTGCAGCCTCTATTACTCCTGGATATTTGAGAATAAGTTGCTCAACAACCGATGGTGATACATGGTGTCCCCTCCACTTTATGAGTTCTTTCAACCTGTCAATTATATAAATTGCACCATCATCGTCGTAATAACCAAGATCTCCAGTATATAGAAAACCTGTAGTGTTAAAAGTTTCGATGGATGACAACATATAAACCTTGAATTTAATATATAACACTACCAACCGTCAGATTTGATAGCTTCGTCAGTTTTTTCAGGGTTTTTATAGTATCCAATCATCATGAAGGGCGATCGAACGCAAATCTCTCCCTTCTCATTTGCGTCTAATACTTTTTCCGTTTCAGGATCGATGATCTTTATTTCAAAACATCTCGCAATCGTACCAAGGGAATTTGGTTTAGCCATTGTTGTTTGATGTATGCAAACACCGCCAATCTCAGTAGCTCCTATGATAGAATAGTTATTTTTTTTCTATATTTTCCTCATTCTTGGTTCATATTGGAAACAAATATTCACCATAAAGTTGTACAATTTGAGCCTCCGGAAGTGCTTCAGAAAGAGCTGCTTGAGTTTCTTCCTTCAGCATAGCACCACCAATCCAGATTGACTTTAAAGAGGAAACGTCGTACTCGGTTACGACTCCTGACTTGAGGAGCCTATTGGCAGAGCTTGTTCCCGTCAATATCCATGTAACCTGATTGAATTTGAAAATTCAAACAAAAAGCAAACAGTCATTACTGGAGACAGTTAATTCTGATTTATTCTGAAATTACCTTGTACTTTTCGACAAGTTGACATAAGTTTTCAGGAGTAAAGGTCGACGCAATTATCCTCTTATGGTAATAGGCAATCGATACAAATGTACAAACTATACCAGTTATCCAACACAAATTAGAATAGCAAAGTGCAATTTGATGGCTCCCACCAAATGTTCCAGTATTCATAATATTCCCAAACAATGATCGATGAGAGTGAAGTGCACCTTTGGGTAAACCAGTTGATCCTGAGGTATATTCAATGTATGCTGGTTCATCCATACTTGCGAGCTCGATACATTCAAAATTCTCGATATCATCTGTAGAGTCGTATTGTTGCATTATGCTATCGAACGTTTCGAAATCCGAAGAAGTACGTTCAAATACAACAATTTTGATAGTGGTATTAAGCTCATTAGCAACATCATTGACGAGTTCCGTGTATTTTTCATCAGTGAATAAGACTTTTGGCGTTGTGAGCGTCATAAAATGCTTAGCCGTATCTGTCATGAGAATAATGAAAAAAAAACTATGCATCATATTATAGAATATATGATTAATCCATTTTCATCCAGTTCTACAAATACCTTTTGTCAAACCATGATCCCACCATGGATTGAATACAGCACCAATGCATAAACATGCCATAATTGGGATCGGTGAGTCCAGATGATTATGTGTGCATATTGCAACAACATCACCAGATTCAATGCCTTGGCTGAGCAGCCACTGTGCACATTTCACAATTCTATCAGCCATCTCTCCAAATGTATCCTCTTTCTCACTTTCACTGTCTACCTGCATAGAAAATATCACGACGAATTATATTATGAATTCCCTTAGATTAATCTTAAATTAGAACTATACGTAAAATCATTTTACCTGACTGATGAATGTAGGATTTTCTTTCATTCCTGTGAGCAAAACTTTGCCGAAATTATTCTCATCCATTCGGTATGAAGCGTGTTCTGCTCTGATAATTCCATTTTCTATCGTGAATTTTGGTTCAATCTGTGAACAAAAAAAAAAATTCAAATCTAGTAATACAACGAAATATTTTTTTATTTATTTTCATATAATCCAAACTAACATCGAGAATATTTTCGATCTCAGCAATCATTTCGAAATTGCAATTTTCTTGAGCGAAAATCGCGCGCCAAGTTCAAAGTTGATCTGACACGTAAATCAATCTATCGTCCTCCTGATGTAGCGTTTCTCCTCGAAGAGTCGAAAAGTCACTGTTGTTCGACAAGAAGAGATAAATTGGGAAATCAAAGTTCGTCCAAGTCGGCTTTAAATGTTGACATTTGTCTTTAGAAAAGAGAAAAAATTAATGCAGTACTACAATACTTTTGATAAGCTATGCGGATCTAGATAATACCTACTATCTGTTTGAACACTAGTGAAGAAATGCTGAACTGCAGTATTATAACATGACGAGGCAGCTCTAATAGGTAATTGGTTGCTAGAATGACTATACACACAAGTTGCTATGAGTGATATAACGAAAATCCTTTAGTCACTGCAGAATAGACATACTTGGTAGATTTCATGGACCAAATACTAATTACAAGTCGATAAATATGCAATTTGTATTACTGTGTGATTATTTCTCATTACATTGTTACGAAAGAAAATAATTTTCAATTGAAGATATTTCATTGGTCATTACTGCGGCTAATAAGTTCGTATAGTCATGTGTTCCGCGAAAGTTGCCAAGCAACACTGCAATGTCAATATTCCATTTACTTGCGAAAATTTTTTATAAGTGACATTGACTTTTTCATAAGTGGTATTGATAAAGTTTTCCGAGGTGATTTTTCACCCAATCTCTTCCTATATTCCTATCCTATAGCTTCATGCGTAGGCAAAGGGTATATAAGTGGAATACAATTTAAGAATACTTACATGCTTGATGTTCATGAGAAAATGAATAAATAATTTATGGAAACAATATTGACCAATCTCCACTTTTTTCCAGTCTTGAGCATCTATTACTGACCTTTGTTCAATTAAGAAATTGACAAAATCTACTTAATATCAACACTCTAGCTATTCATAAGGAAATTGAAAAATCAATGATTTTCCAATTTCCCTGTGAACAACTAGAGTGTTAATTAAAAATTAATGGAAATGAATCCGATAATTAGCTACTCAATATTTTTGTCATTTATCCTCGATCAACGGATATTTCGAAAAAAGGCAACAAGTCATTCGAGAATAAGAGAATCAGGAAGCAATTATCTCGTACTAGTCACGAGTTCCGAGTTTTCCCGAACCTTTGTCTAGTCTGATGTAACATTTGAGTTATAGGGTAATCAAAGAAATACTGTACGATTAAAATTGAATAAAGTTTGTAATTTGTTTCCACTCAAATGCTCTGCAATTGATAAAAAAATTTAATTTCGAGAGAAAAAAATAGAATACATGGGAGCAATGCACAATAAAAAATTAAATATCCAAAATAGATAATTGAACAAATACTCTTCATGTTTTTTCTTTTCTTTTTATTTTAAATAATTTCGATCATTCTTATGTCACTTTATTCGTCTGCTTCTTTTCCTTGAAGATACGCCGCATAGTATAGCGAATAGTAACATATTCTATGAATTCATTAATCACCTTAGAAATTCCCAAAACTCTCCAATCGTAATTATTACTTATTGATTGTTAATAATTATCACAGAAAGTTTACAAAACAATTGCCGTGACTCTTCATTTGTTAGACGGAGAAATTGTTAATTTAATATTTTAATTTCATGTTCCAATATATATATGTTTACAATATTTTTTTTCTTCTCATAATAATAACAATAGTAGCGGTTTCAATAGTTTTAGGAATAAGATTTTTCTGAACAAATAATGACAATAGTACTGATAAATTGTAGAATTTCATTGTAATTGATCTTAATCTTTTCTATTAATTTATTGCATAATATCTTCAGATAGTAAATAGCAGATTCACGAGTATTTTAGGGCATTTCCAATTGTTTAACCTAATATAAGGGAGAGTGGCGGAAAAATGGATATTACAATTGAACGATTCGAGATAGAGATTTTTCAATGTTTCCATTGAAAAGCTGAGAAATTTTAGGTGTAAATGATCGTAAGTGCCAAAAATTCGAGGATGAAAATCAATCGAGATTCAAGATTCGAAGACGTACTCCTTTACAAAATCGGAAAAATTCACTTTTTTTAGGGATATCTTCGGTTCTATTGGTCGTAGCGACCTAAATCTGATCTTGAATGAAAAGTAGGATCATTTTCCATCGATTTATAGGGGAGAGTGGGGTAAAATGGACACTGTAATGAAACGGTTAGAGATGGATTTTTTTTGATGATTCTATTGAAAAGCTGAGGAAATTTTAGCCGGAAAACGAGTGTCAGATGTATTTTTTTCGATTTTTTTGAAAATTCGATATTTTTTGGCATTTTTGAGTGGTAAAAGCCTTTCCTTCTTTGAAAAATTTCAGTTTTTCGCAAATATCTCTGGTTCTATTGGTCGTAGCAATTCGGGGTTGGTCTCAAATGAAAGGTGAGCTCATTTCCCATCGATTTATGGGGTTTTGAATTCAAAAATATCAATTTTTGGGATAGTTATAGGTCAAAAAATATTTCACAAAACTGTTTCACAAAAATGCCCATAAATACCTTAAAAATTGATATTTTTCAATTGAAAACCATATGAATCAATGGCAAATGATCTCACCTTTCACCTCCATTTGGAATTTTTGCGCTACGACAAATAGAACCAAAGATATTCTAAAAAAACTGGAAATTTTCAAAAAAAGGAAGGCTTTTACCCCTCTACAATGCTCAAAAAAGTCAAAATCGCCAAAAAATCGAAAAAATTAATTCTGGCACTTGTATCCCGCCTAAAATTTCCTCAGCTTTCCAATGAAATTATCAAAAACAATCTACCACCAATATTTCTATTAATTTCCAGAGTTTCCACAATATTTGCCTAAAAATTTAGATGTGTCCATTTTGCCCCTGCCCCTATTTTTCTAAATGTTTTTTATTGAATTTTCAATTGGTTACAACTCATCTCTTGGGAATAATTTTATATTTTATTTGAAAAATCGACAATTTTTTTCAACCCAATAAATCGATGGAAAATGAACTCACCTTCCATTTGAAATCAGCCCCAGGTCACTATGACCAACAAAACCGGATAGATCCTTCAAAAAGTGAAATTTCTGAAAAACAAAAAGGGTTTCACCTCCAAATCTTGACCAAAAAAGTGAATTTCTGAAAGAATGAAAAAAATCTATTCTGGCACATGATTTTCATCTGAAATTTCCTCAACTTTCCAATAGAATCAGCAGGAAGAATCTAGCTTCGATATTTTTATTGATTATGAGTGATTTTCATAATATCACACATCAAAACTAAGATGTATCCATTTCACCCCACATTCCCCTACTACGTGAGAGAATACGTAATTTCATAATACTGTAAATAATAATATCAAGAATTAAGTAATCCATTGGAAAAATTGGAAAATTCATTGATGAGAAAGCTTCAGATTCATTCGAGATGATTAAACTAACTTTCAATAATCATAAAACATAGATAATATCATTCTTTTCTCACTCAACTTTTTCGAATTTCATTCTGGCTATAAATGATGTATGAATAATTTTTAATTATGATGAATTTTACGGTCTAACACTCTCTATACGTTGTATGAGAAAATAAAAAAGTAAATCCAAGCACTATCTGTGAATTCTGAGGCATAAAACATTATATTTTATTATTGACGTGAAAATTTTACGATTCAACTTGAACAATTCTTCTGTTTCACTTCTACTTTTTTTTTTTTTTTTTTGAATATATTGCTACGATTTAGAGGAAATAATTCTCTTTAGTATGACACGGAAAGCGACCTTTTCTAAACTTGGAACAATTTAAGAATGGTGGTTTTTTTTTTAATTATTTTCATTTTAAAATTTGTTATATTATTTTATCTGAAAATGGTAAAAATTACTTAACATACTTATCGTAACCACAATCCTGCGTATAATTATCATTAGTTTCAATTGTATAACTAATTAATACGATATTCAATTTTAATATTACAATCGTTTTATTCATTTTCTTTATTGAATTTCTCATGCCTCTATAATTTCCACATTTTCATCATTTTCTGTTTGAGAAAGGAAAGATAATTAAAATTAATAAAGCATTTATTTTGATTTATTTTTGTGAAATAATAATAAAAAAGCATTCTTCGATATAACATTAATCGATGATCACTTTTATTGGGGTAAAACCCATTCTCTTTCCATTGCAATTGAAAATGAACCGCATTTGATCTCTTTATTCATTCTCTCGTACTCACAGTACATATTTGTATTGAATCAAATGAAACATCTCCCTTGATATATGATGTAGACCATTCTCGTATTTATAAAAAAAATTGTGACAATGAAAAGTGGAGATATTCAGTGAGAGAATAATGAAGAGCACTGTTATCTCTTTGTTTTTCTCAGTTCAGAATTTATTGCAAACGACAAAGCAAAACAAAATGAAATTTCGTTGGAAGGCTACTGCATATATGCAGAGTGCACCTGAGAGAAGGACATGAACGGGACTTGAATCCAAGAGAGATGAGATACGAATTACCAATTGTATTTCTACATTGCTTTGAGTTGTGTTTCAAGGTGAGTCACACTATTTTAAATTCAGAGTGGAAGAAAAAACAGGAAGAACACAAGGAAGAAAGCATTCCAAACTCGGCACAATTTCAACTCAACTTTTTAACGATGTAATTAAGATGAGATTAGTCATCTCTCCTTCTCTGTTTAATCTTCCTCTAAGAATTATTGACAAAGTCTATCATCAGAATTCAACAATTTTCTATTTTAATTGAAGAAAAAAAAAGGTAAAATCCAAATGATTCGGCTTCTCCCATATCCATGATAATGTGATCAGTAGCCGGTGAATTGCAATATTGAAATTCAATTGGAGCTGCCATGTAATGGAGCTCAATAAATGAATTAATGATCTCTTTAAATAATCATTTCGATTGATGGTGAAATTCAACATGATGAAAGAACAGTTAGCCCTGGTACAATTGAGAATTGAATCAATGATCAAACTATTGACTGGGCAGAATCATTGAAAATATCGTATCTAGTACATTAAAATGGAACCATAACCACTCTCCATTAGACTCATCATACCCTCTCATATACTGCTGTATGCCAGCGATAAATTTATCGAGAAAATGGTTGTATGAATTTATATGAGCCACAGTGACCATTCGAAGAATTGCAAGTAGTAAAATTTGTCATAACCAGACAGTAGTACTCCATATCCCCGTGTATAGTGTGACTCGTTAGGGAGTGAGCTTGATTACTATCACAATTTTTTATGACACACTCACATGTCACTCGAACTTTCGGACACTCTTGAATGAAGATTGTAACACACAGCGTGTTGACAGTACAAGTTACTACTTGGCTGGGAAAGAATGAAAAAAAAGTCCATAATTATCCTCCCTTGCTATGTAATTTCAAAGGAGTAGAGTGGTGTTTCTTGTTTGAATTTCTTCGGAGAGGTATGGGAGGAGTTGTGTAGAAGGTTCCGAGCTCAGTAGATCTATGGGAGAATAGGAGATTGCTGGAGGATGAAATAGAGGCATGGAGTATCGAATGGTGGGAGGATGAGGGAAGTTTGCCAATATCGGAAATTTCACAAGACCCCACTCGGTTGATGAAAAAAAAAAAGAAGAAAGATAGGAAGGAAAAGGAAAGCTCAGTAGTGGTTTTCTGGCTCAAGGGACACTACTAGTATGTGTGTGGTCATAACCTTGAGTGGTAAAATCCCAGACATGTCCTGGATGCTTCATTCAAAATTATGGGAGTGAAAAAAATGTAAAATCAGGAGAGTTAAAGAATAATCATGATAATGGGAATTATTCACCTCCGTGAAAAAATATGACATTGATGCTGAGAGATATCTAGAGAATATATAGGTAGCAATGTTTCAATCAGAGATTTCAATCTAACCAGGCTTCGGAAACCAAACTCATTTTCTCTTCGACATCGCGGTTCATTTCGTGTTCTTTCTTTTCTCCTTTCATCGTTTTTCTTTTTTTTCCATTTCTTATTTCCTTTATTACTTTTTGACAGAATGTAGAAACCAGTGTTTCTCTATTACACGCTATTCACAGAGACGCATCGGGATTAACATGAGAAAAACTTTAACAGGTTGAAAATTTAATAACAATGTAACATTAGAAATATCATTAGATTATTTTTGTGCGCTAGAAAAAATACGACCTCAATGAAGTCCATCATCGTTTTTTGTATATCCATTCAATCTTGAATTAAACTGCGAGCAGAACATATCGTGCAAAGAAAGTTCAAACTCGGTCATCGCGTGGTCGCTAAAAACATGTTTCAATAATCATATTCTTTATGTGTATATATATTTTCTTCTTGTTAGTTTAATCTCAAGCCGGACGTTGACGATATATATCTAAGTGGGCCGAGCATTTTGAGGGCTGATATTATTTAAATCCCTTTTTTTTTACTGCTTCTCATCTTGTTTCTGATTTTTTTTTCCCCTATTTCTTGTGTCGTTCACGGAGATTTTTCAAACTCCTGGCAGAATATGCTGGGGTTAACCCAGTACTGGTGTCGGCACTCTCTAGGTGGATAAAGAGAGCCACGTTTCTGGCCAGCTTCCAGTAACCATCCAATGAAGGACACCTCTTTTATTCGCACTTTACTGGATTTATTCTGATGGGAATTTCGTTTTCAATACAATGTCATATCAGTCAATCTATCGAGTAGCGATGAGATTTTTTTTTTCTCAATAACTATACCCATTGACTGTTCAAGTATGTTGATAAATAAGGAGAATCATTGGAATGAGGGAATAGGAAAAATGTTCCTCACTGATCTGAGTTGTTGATTTTTTTGTTTCTCTATGAATTAATTCACTGTGGGTTACTCTCCACCGAGTGAGAGTGCCTGAACGATTCTCGGATCAGCTTTACTACCCTCTCTAAATTCTTCCAGGGTTAGCCGGTCGTCGTGATTCTTGTCCATTTGATCAAATATTTTGTCTACCCTCTTTTGCGGCGTATTTTCATCCTCTGCGTGTGGCTGTTGACCCTGTCAATTTGAAATTTATTTTCATTAGAAGCTTTTTCTTTGAGTTATGTCATTCGAGATATAATAAAAAGTAGAATAATTTTTTGGTAATTGCAGAAAAACATGAAATGATCATTCTTATTATTCTAGAAAATCTCAAAAATTTTATTGTATAATCAATGAGAAAACTTTAACAATCACGGGAGTAGTACTTGTTTCTGACTATCGTGGAATATTTATTCTGAATCAAGTTTAAAATGAGTTTAATAAACGATATGAATAATCAAACTTTGATAAACTTGAAAGGGAAATAATGAGATGTAAAAAGTCTTGAGTTTGATATAGAATGCCTATATGAAATTCTTTAATTCTCAGTCAATCTACAAAAAAAAAACTCAATAAGGTGAAATGATATCTCGGTGTCAGCTAAAGTATGACTGGATTATTTGCTCACTTCTACATCTGGCAATATAGACAACAGCTTGTACGTGCTGTTCGCCTTGGCGATCTGTGGATTTACCCTTCTCTCAAGCTCTTATTCACTTGAACAAACCTACTTCTCCGAAAAGCAACCGTAAACCGCCTTCAATGTTATTGCAAACTTGTACGTAAACGCGAAATTCCACTTTAACCAAGGTAACTTGGCATTTATATGAGACTAGTCGGTATCCGTGCCTGTATATCAGACTGTTGTGTCGTTGGCTACGATTATTATGTGCGTTCATGCTTCATCTTGAACCTCAAACCCTCTATATACTTGTTTATCTCTTTTCTTCCTCCTTTATATCTCAATGTCAATACAAAAGTAGATCGCCCTCTTGCAAAGTACTATTCACAGATGGTCAATTGTTGTTAAAGCTTCTGTGTAATGGTTGAGATGAGGGGAATAGCAAAGTTTTCAGGAAATTGAGTGAACTCACCACCATTTGATATATTGCATCCACTATATTGTACATTTCTTCTCGTGTGATAAAGCCATCGTTATCAACATCGTAAAGTCGAAATGCCCCTGGAAAAGAGAAAAATATTAGTGTGCGAGATACATTGAATTACTTTTTCACGAGATTTATGATGTATTGAGTAAATGTGTGGGTGATTTTACATGGATTTTGAAAATTCATCTTCACTTTATGTGTTTTTCTTCTCTGAAAATGGTTTTATGGAAAATTTACTATGAAAAATTGTATTAAATTCCGATGAAAATCAAAGTACAAAATTCCTTTCAACATGGCTTGGAAACATTAATATTGCTTTATTAGAATGAGGATATTCTTTAATTGTCAAATTGTTTTTATGCTCAGAATTACAGATAGAGCTTCATTTGAAAATCTCCATTATAGGATAAAGAAGAAATAAAGATAGTGGTACGAAGCCATCGATTAGTTAAATCCCAGAGTATTATTTTTCTCCATATTCATTTATTATTTTCTTCACATTCGTCTATATTTTTTTCATCTATCACGTTTATTTCACGTCTTTTTCTACTTGTTACTCTCTCTCCCTCGTTTAATGCTGATAAAAACCTGGGGGACTTTTTTCTCTCTACTATTTGTTGTTTTATTATGCATTGGGATATAGATGACGTTCTCCTACCACTTGTGAATAACTAACTGATGAGAAAAAGTCAATACAAGTATAGGGATTTTATTTTTCAATTCAGATTCAATAAAAAGAAAAATATTTCATTGTTTCCATTCATCAGCTGTGAACAATCGAATTTATCCGTGAGCTACATACTTCTGTTTTCACCTTAAAAAAATCCGATTGATTTGAAACTGACAGGTAGAAAATGGATTTATAGAAAGGTTGAAATTTCAGCGAAATAAATAAATACTCACAGTGTAACTTTTCATCGAGATTTCCTCTTGACGTTACCGACAAGGCCTTAATGAATTCTTCAAATTCTATCGTTCCATCCTAAATAAACATTAAGTGTTTCTACAATGTTATAATGAAAAAATTATGAAAAAGATGAAAAAAGTTTTATTCTTACATTATTTTCATCAAAGACCCTAAAAACAAGTGATGCAAATTTAGAAGGATCACCTTGTGGAAAGAACTGCTTATATATCTTGATAAATCCCTACAACAATCATTAAAAGAAAGAGCATAAAAAAAATGGTAAAATCCTTAACTAAGAAGCTCGTTTACACGTAGTAAACTTTGAATTTTGCATAATCTTCAAATCCTTTAGAATCAAGACTGTACCTGCTCCGTCAAGAGACCGTCTGGACAGTCCTTAAGAAATCCTTTATGCCTGGAATGGATGAAAAACAAAAAATAATCCATAAAAGGATGTAAGCGTAAAAAATAAAACTAGTTACAAGAGAGTAAAAAATTAATTAATTCTTTCTTTCCTCTTAAATTGACTTACCACTGCCGGATTTCCTTTTCCGTGACTGCAAAGAAATTAAAACAGTTCGATTAATTATGGGTGTTAATACTTTTGCAAATAGAATGAAGAGTGAAGAAAAAAAAGTAGATGAGAATAAGTGTGATTAATAACAAGCGAAGAAGGAGATGAGAAAGGAAAAAAAAAAGGAAATTGAAATTTGCAACAAAGGATTGAAGCTAAACGAGTCGTGGCATTAAAAAATAAAACAGACGAAAGGCATGAAATGAAAGAGAAAAATCATAATCGAGAGGAAATTGTTCCTGAAGGATTGGTCAACTTGAAATTCGATGAATGCCCATTCTTGGTTCATTCATTTTTTTTCTTCATTCTCGTTGCTTCGACTGATCTCTCTACTCTTGTATTTCAACAGTCGCTCTTGAGTACAGGGCTGTGACCATGATTTGAAAATTGGAAGAGTCATGCAAGCCTCTTTCCTCCAATAAAGTGCATTCCCCAATCTAGCTCTTTTCCTTTATCTCTACCAAAGAGAATGATAAAAGGGTTATATCTGTGAGGCAATTGATTGATTGAATTCAACCGAGTAATACATTGTGTACATTCAAAATCTCCATTGAATTTGCCGTTTCGTTGAATTTCGTCAAACCAATTATAGCTAACTACTTTTTTTATTTTTTTTTACTCAAATTCCAAGTAATCGTCCGAAAAGATCCCGATGATCTATCATGAACGATCATTCGTAATTTCAAAGTTTGCTTAATACTACCATCAAACTATTAGCAATTTCATTATCCCTAATTTCTATTTCCTTTGATCCAATTGATCACTAATTATAGATAGGAACGCATTGCCGATTCAAGTTTGCGGTAATTCAATATTAATGATCCCTGTGAAGTTCAAATGCTCGAGTATCATGCGCGAAACATAATATTTTAATGAGTGATAAATTGGTAATGAATGAATTGGTCGAAATGTTACCATGAATATAACAGACAGTGAGGTAAAATGGACTTTCCAATCTAATGGCTTGAGATCAAATTATTTCATTGATTCTATTGACAAATTGTGGATTTTAAATGGAAATTATTGATTTTTGACCTACTCATGGGCCATTTTTTGAAAACTGATCTTTGCCCTATAAGTACTGCAAAAGTCCATAATTTTTTCTTCAGAACCTCCAAATAACAAACTGCTACGATGAATAAAACGAGAGATATTCCCGAAAATGTGAAATTGTTCGATTTTTTTTGAAGGGTTATAGTCCCGATATTTAACCAAAAAAGTCCTATTACAAAAAAAAACAAAAATAAATGTTGAAATATATTTTCAAATGAGAATTTCACCAGCTTTTCAATGGAATCATTAACAATTTGGGACAACTTCATCATATAAAATATCAAAACAAGAATTAGTTCCTTCATCCCCTATAATCATCACGATTCAAGTAAATATAGTTTATAAAAAAATAAATTTGTCGATAAAATCTACTTTCTGAGTAGACAAAAACATAATTTACCAGTTTAATGAGAAGATATTTGATATGATTGTACGTAGAAATTCATTTACAAGTTTTGGTACAAGTTTCAGCTATTTCTCAAAGCAATCGGTGAAATAGTCGTATGTAGGCTTTCATTCTTTTCTCTCTATTCTCCTGTGAGAAGGTAGTTTGGCGAGTAAAAAACTTCCGTCAATTTAACACCATTATGAAACATTACAAGACTCATACTCCAGAAAATTTAATTAACTACAGCACAAACTTATGCTGTTGACGTAATAAACTGTAGAGTACTTTTAAAATGAACTTCAAGGAGTAATTTTTACTCGAGTAGATTCAATCTCGAAGCAACTACAACCCATAAACTACATAATTTACTCTAAATATGTTGGCTTTGGCTAAAATTTCGTTAGTTCAGACACCTCGGACTCATTCTATTTGTTTCCCTAATTAATCTACATAATTAGGAGTGCTAATATTTATCCCATTCAAATCCTTGAGAGTAGAGAAGTTCATGAATTCAAAATTAACACTTTTTTTATTTTCATTAAAAAATAGATAAACAGTCACCATGGGAGTTCAATAACAATGTCCTATGTTGCAAATATAAAATAAACTTTGTTTCGGTAAATGACAAAACTTTGTGGTTTATATGATAATTCAGTACTATCCAGAGTTTTCGTCGCTGAGGTTTCCACAGAGAGAAACCACTTGGGATGTATTTATAATACAAGGTTAGTAAAAACATATTTCAAAAAGTTGACATGAATTCACTATAACTTCAGTTGACTTTCTACATAATGTTGAATTAGAGAATATAAATTTCTTGTGAACGATTCACTTGAAGTGCGTGTATGGGAAAAGTCTTATTTCTTAACTTCATTTCTCCTTGTGGCTAGTTTCATAGAATTTCATTATCAACCTGGGATGTCTGCAAATGAGAATGTTCAAATTGCCGAAACTAATGACTTTTGTAGGAGAAATATTCGCTTTGTTAAATTGCCAGTGTAAATTTTTTATTCTACAAAGGAGAAAATATTTTAATGAATTTTTATTTCTATGGTATTTTTCTGGGTACAAGTAGAATTAGGTGATGCTGAAAGCACACTTACTAAGCAGAAAAGGATGACTCGTGACTTCTGTTGCATGACCAACGGGCTTGCAACCATCAAAAGCTCTATCCATGCTGGCTTGTCCCATTCGTCATTTGGAAACCTAACGATTTCCTGAACTAGCGGAGAATGAGAAAGAGAGAGACAGCTTGCTGCCGTAAGCGACTTTAGCTGCCCATTCTACTTTGTTATAACTCTAAAGTTCTGTCAAGAGAAGTGAACTACTCTAAAGTCCTATTGAATTCCTCTATCACACCTTATCCAATCTGAAACGTGATCCACTTTTTACAATCAAAATTTCTAATTTAAATTATTCTACTTTTTTCTTTCATAATATTTCACTACGAAGTATTTTTGGAATACATGTCTGAATCCTGTACACAGGATACTTTTTTCAAACTCCCTCTAAAAGTTGCCCAACTCAAAATTCGATTTAAAAAGAAGGAGGAGCTTTGAAAATATCCTTTCTCGTTCACAATGAAGCTTCGTCAGTAGAGTTTTCCATGTTTCCGTCAAGTGCAACTTGTACCTCGTGACTATCCAACTTTTTTCCTTCATTTTTATCTTTCAATCCCTTAGATTTTCAACCATCTTTCCCTCACAACTCATTGGAAACTTTTCTGTTAATATCAAACTGATTAGCAGAAAAACAATTTCACAAGCACTCTCTTTCAATTTCATTTCCTCACAGAATAATATGTGTTTTTTTTCTTCCTCTCTTTGGTGAATGAGAAATTTTATGATTTTCAACTGAGTATATACTCCATCACGAAGCATTAGTAACATATTTTCAACTACATTTTTCGAAATGAATGATTTTTTCCATTGTAAGAAAAATGTAATCCATTTTGAATAGTATCATGCCTTTATCTCCAATTCTGAGAGTCTAAATTCAATGTGATTCCAGGGGAACTGAACCATATAGAGGAGAGAAAGACGGCAAAATAAAGAAGAAGAAACATATCCTGTATAGAGAAATTGACATCGACACGTTTCCAAGAATATTCCAGATATATATTACAACATATACTCTATCTAATCCCATTTGGATAGAAGGAAAAATATTGCTCAGTGTAAATATACTCAGGAGTATTCTCATGCACCCTCTTCTACATGAATAAAGGACGTATTTACATAAAATTCTTTGTAGTAATACAGCTGTGTAAAGGAAATGTACAAAGCTACATGAATATCTACTTGCTCATTGTCAAGAGTAAAAGAAAATATCTTACTGAGACAGTGAGAATATGAAATTATTCCTCAATGAATTCATCTGTTATTTCTATCTTTACTTGATTTCTATCCAACTTTTCCACTAGTCTAGTTCAAAAGTAAATATTCTTAAAATTCATTAACGAACCGGTAAGATATAGGATTCTTCTCTTTTCCTTCAGACACTTTCATTCGCCTTTCGTTACTCAAATGTTCTAGTGTAGTTCTTCATTGAAATGGAAAGGGTTAGAATTTTTTGTCGGCTGAGAGCTTTCGAGTAAAGCCTGGCAACGTTGGGGCAAAAATTGAGTCGACAAGCTAACTCGCATAATCAACGCTATCCCATTTTTCACTATCTTGTTCAAAATAAATATTTTTCAATATACAATAAATGAATACTTATCGATTATAAGTCTATCTAACGATAATACATATATCAAAGAGAGAATTGGTAAAGTGTGAAGTCATAGTTTTCGTCAAAAGAACGGTTTCACGCTCATAGCGCGAGTAGCGAAAGGTTAAATCCCTTAAATTTATTCCTCTCTTTTATCACATGAAGAAATGAAAGGCTCTCATTTTTCGCCAGAAAATTAATGAGTCAGTATAACTAAAGCAAGTTCAGAAGAGAAAAATATTTCAAAGGGAAAAATGCAATTTTCGAAATATTTCTTTTATTATTCCGCTTTATTCCTCTCATTTTGTAGTTCTCCTTTAAAATTTATCTTCATGCTCTGTGAATATATGAATGGATATGCTCGTGGTATATTCAGGTGAATTTAATGGGATAGGTATCGTTTATGGTATGGCTATAGCCATTGCAATGACTCGTCCATATCTCGGCCATAATACAATGGTAATTCAGTATTGGGGATTTTCGATGCTGAATTACTCAGGAATCAGTATCAGTGACAATACAATATCCATATTAGAGCTATCGAATAAATTGGTTAAAAACCGGGTACATTGCAATATGTCATGTTAAATGAATTGTAATGATGTCGCGTATACCTCAGCAAATTATCACATGACAACTGGACAAAATAAGGTTATACTCGTGTGCGAACTGTTCTCAGACCGAGAATAAAATTCCAGATTCAAAAATATTTCTCACTTATAATTCAGAGACAAGTGGAAAATATAGAATTGTCCCAGTAAAAGTCATGTGTCACTTATTGAGGATAGAAGGTGGTTTAAGTGGAAAAGTACTTTCAAGTCAGACATTTCAATGTTTCTGATTCATTTTTCACAGATATAGACAGAGAATGTCACTTTAAAATTCAAAGGGCGAAATATCCGAGTGGAGATTCCAACAATTGTCAGGTTGTGAAGGTAATCTACGTTTAGTAATACATCCTTTGAAATTTCGATCTTTCTTCACTTGTTTTTCATTCACTCAATCAAGGAATAGATATTTTTCCTCAAGAAAAAGTTTTCAATCGTTTGCTCGCGCAATAGAAGCTTGACGACACGATCCTTCACCTTTTTATTCTCCAAAGAGAATTCTCAAAAGACGTTATTACGTGTCATTCAAGAAACACATATTGCGAGCTTTTCCAAAACTCTTCCTCCTCCTCCTTCTATTCCACCTCATATATTCTCAATGATGGGGACAAAAAGCCTAGACAAAATATCACAGATATGCTTTCTTTTCTCTCCGAAGAGTTGGAAATATTTTCTCTCTCTATATCTCCGAAAGCTTGTACCCGTTAGAATCCGATTGTGCATTGTTAGCTAGTAATACTGAATACAGTCGGGCTGTATTATGTTTGGTTCAGGAGAATGGGCTTTGTAATGAATTTTATTGCAAGCTTTTGTCATTATTGTTCCGAGTAGTTTATTAAGGTTAATAATCATGAATTGGAATCATAACTAGGAAAAAAAAAAGAAACCTTCAACGTTTGTATGAAAGTATTATGAAAGCGATTCGATATGTAATTTCTCCTTATTAAGTGCTATGTAGCGAAAAAAAAAAAACCAATGACTAGAAATGACAATGAATTTTTCCACCCACGTTGTGCTGTCAATTTAACGACGCGGGTGCGGCCAATAAATTAATTCACATGACATGTAGAATTTGCACGCTGAGAATCGACCAATAGTTTATCCCAATAATAAGCCCATAAAGCCGACACGTACGCCCCGTGCTGGATACAATGTTGCGTTAAATGGTGGACCATTAAACCTTTTCCCCTTGCAGAATATCACTCCCACTATTAATCATCAATTTTCTACGATTAATTAACTGAAAAGTGGGTATAAATCATGAATTCCATGCAATTCATTCACACTGACTCTTTTTTATCGATGCGAATCGCACAAAATATGAAAATACCACGACGATTAAGCGGTTTCGTAGAGTTTTACAAAAAATAAAGGAGAAAATAAAAGAAGCGGGAAGGAGGAGAGTAAGCAGCTCTTGACAAAAAGGAAGAAAGAAGGAAAGCAAACAGAGAGCTTGGATGTATGTGGTGGTATGAAAGTCGTTGCCGAGGGGGATGAAAAAATGTAGGCCACACTAACGGAGCGTGTGCCGCATCATGAGATGAAATTAGGTCGTACAAAGCTGAGTGAAAGAGTATCAAAAATGACAGAAGGTATAATACATCTTTATGTTCCTTCTTCATTCTCTTTCTTGTCTTCTCAAGCTACATCACTTACGTGATTTGGACAGATTACAGTATTTTTTCTCATGAATTTCTCTATAGAGATACGAATCTATTACTCAATGCCTTAATTTTACTCTTTTTTTATTTTCAATCAGCTGGAATTCATTGGAAGTGACTGAATAGAGTGTGGAGATGAAAAGTTAACAGAAAATCGCCAAGACATGACCAAGTTCTTGTAAAAAACCGTTTTTTCACTGTATTATACTCGTCTAATTAAAATATTTTAGGATAATTCTCTGATTTGCAATTGCAAAAAAAAACTTATTTCTAATGGGAATTGAGTTTTAAAAGCCTTTGAAAAAGTAAACATTATGTAAAATTCAATGGTTTTCCACTCAATGCTTCTCAGGATATTGGAAATGCTAATTCTATCGTTGAAAATTTCTTTTCATGCGCTTCATCATAAATTAATGAAAACAGACTTTGGTATTATTCTAAATGGAAAATAGTCCCTTTTGCTCGTAATCTTATTTTCCTCATTCCATTTCCATGAAAAATAACATAATTCCTTTCATGAAACAACTCATTACCCTGAAATTTCGCCTGACGAAATGTTTTTATTCAATTTCTGAGAGGAGATAAAATTGGATGATACAATCATAAAAGCATCTCAAGGTAGTAGATATAGAGGAGAAAACCATCTCTACCACCGCCACATCTGTCGTATTAAGAAGGATTCTTTGATTTCCGGAGAGTAGATTCGAGAAAGCTCTGTGTACCTTCACAAAAAAATCTTTGAAATCTTACTTCAGCTAGCCAGTAGAATAGGTAAGCCTTGAAGAGGAAAATCGAGAGAAAAGTATCTTGTGCCTCGGCTGTATAGATATTCTGAAGCTTTTCTTTCATTGATCTAGTAAATCAAAGTTGGTTTTCACACAATGAAGTTTACATATCACGTTTACATATCTTTATAGTTTTGAGAATAAAAGTGCTGATAGTAATGGAGTGATTATAGACGGAATCAGGTTTTTTTATGTGGTCACTTTCATAAATCTGGCTGATGTTTAACTTGTCGTCTGAGCGGATATTAACACTCTCCGTTAATAGCCTCCATCGTTTTCAGAGAAAATTTCATAAAGTTTATGTGAATTTTCCAATCTCGAAGGATTCCTTTTTCGTAGATAATCACGGCAGTCCTTTTGCAGTGAATCAACGGATATTTCAACGGATATTCGATTGGAAAGTCCAGTAACAACTGGACGTCTCCCCGGCCTTTCACCAAATAGCTACATTCGATGCTCTTCAATTATCGGATTGACAAGGGCGTGGGCGGCCCAAAGGGCAAAAAAAACTACTACTGCATCGCAATGAGCAGAAAGTTTTTTTCCATTTCACACTTTTTCAATAAAATCACAGTTTATTACATAGAGTTTTCTTACTTAGTTGAGTTTTTCGATAGTAAAAAGGTGGTGAGGAACAATTGTATTGGAAAAATTTATCGTGTACTGAATTTTTATGAAAAGATCTAGGAATAGTAAGAAGTAGAATGAAAATTTTGAGAGGGGGTGAATGTCATTATTATTCTACGACAATAATTGGGTATATTGTATAAGCTAAATAGCCATTCATTCAAGCCTAGTGTAACAACTTAATTGTCCTAATTAAAGACCAAAGGAGAAGACAAGAACGATACAATGCTCAGCAAGATTCTGAATCTCGTCAAGTTGACAGTGTATATGATTCAATGGCTGTTTGTTTTCACTCCCATTCAGATTACAGTGCAACAGCCATTACTCAGTCACATACGAAAATTGTGTATATATATTTAAGATCTCATCTGAACGCCAACATGTAAACATTGAAATAGTTGCCACTGTAGATATTCTAGTTTTAAAACATCTACTATCATTCCCACATATGTTGATTCTCTTCCTGTAGGTTTATAAATAATATATACACGGAAATAACTTCAAAATTTATTTGTGAATGGAAATCATTCAGTTTTCAATTTCCGCTAGAAAGATCAATTGATTATTTCTTACAATTTGAGAACTAATATTATCTCTGACACTCATGCAAATTCTATTTTTCTACGATTTTCCATTTAACTTTTTACTAAATTATTTCTTAATTGATTTACATTCAGCCCGTGTGGTATGAAATTTACTCTCTACATTATCACTATAACAGCAGATACTGCCTGTGTTCAGAGTTTAACTTGAAATGAAGAGGAAAAAAGTAGGGTAAAATGAAAATTCCAATGGAACGCTCTTTATTCCGAAATATGTAATTTGAAAAATTCGAGTGGAAATTATATTGAACATTGTGAATATTATTCACTTTTTTTTTCTGATATAACACATGGATATAGAGTCTTGCATTGATCGGTGGTCACTCGTCAAGGTAGTGTACGCCAGTTCTAACCGGACGACGAAGTGAATGAAAATGAATAATAAAAGCATCAAGCAATACATATATATACATATATATAGATTCTCTCCTCCCCTGGCCATGATGATAGACACAAGGGAGTTTCTGTTCTCAGTTTGTCGGAGAATTTAGCTCATAATCCACCTGGTTTTACCACACAAAACCACATTGTATATTCACTGCTTTTACATTCATCACATTTATATATATATATATATATATGTGTCTAGAACTTCTCCTCGGCGTATATAACGTTGAAAAAATTCGCAAAAAGAAAAAAAAGGAAAATTATATTTTGTAAAGTTTCCACGAAAGTTAATTTCTTGTGCCTCTGTTGAAGTGATAAAGGTGAATCTCCCTTCATGAATTCTCGATAGAATGAAGAATCATAGTTTTTATCAATTGATCCTCCTCATTGGAATTGCTTGAAGAGAATCGACTTAGCTTCGGATTCTTTCGCTACATGTCTGGGCATTTCATTCAACTCAAGTTGGAATAGGTCAACTGGAAGAATTGCACGAACCATCGTCAGTGCTTTTATTTTTCTTAAACCCTAGCCCATTTTCTCTATTCCCTATTCCCAGGTATCCCGCTATTCTACATTCCCAACGAGACATGCTTATATAATAGCATCATACTTCCTTCCTTAGTCAAGGATACAGCGACTTAATTTGTGTCGTACAAGTATTCATGATTCTGCAACTTCATCGCTTTCATTATAATGAAATATGGAAAATTATTTACGCCATGTATAATTGAATTTCTTTTTCTTTGGAGTAATATCTCGTTTTCTCTGCTTATAACAAAATTGAAAAACTTCTTTCTCCTGTTTGCAATAGTTCAATTATCCTCTATATTTATTCATTCTGTATTCATACTGAACTCATCCGGGGTCTGAATATTGAAACTGGACACACATGTGCGAACATTGTTTTAGTACATATGCAAAGCACACTCGAAAATTTTTTCAAATAAGAAAATAAGCTATAGTTTGTATGATACTCTGGTGGTTTTTGCTTGTGTTTCTTTAAATACCAAACTCCTGTCATATCAGTGAGTAAATTAATCGTTTTAACATTAATAGAATAAATAAAATAAAAAAGATATTAAAAAACAAGAGTATAGAACCAGTGAAAAATAGTTATTGAAATGTGAAAATAGAATGAAAAAAGAGAAATCAAGTAAATTGTACTTTTCCACTGAGTTTAACTCATCTTGTAAATGCTCTTTACCGAACAATCCGAATGAGATAACACACAGAATGGATACGTACAAATCAGAACCAGATAGAATTGTTGGTTTTTGACATGGAGAAAAACTTTTTGCTGATAAAAATAAACTACATTGAATTAATAGAATTGCTAGAGAAGTTGGTGCATTTTGTGAGAATTTCGGAAGAAAAATTAAATTTAAAAAACTGAAATCAATATATATGTGTATAATAATAAAGTATGAAAGTTTTTACTTACAATATGTAGCGGTGGTTAAGCGATCGATAGTGTCCTGCTTGAGTTTGCTGTTTTTCTTTCCCATTTTTGATCTACCCTTTTATTTTCTGTTCTCGTTTTCTAAAATTTCTTTAACCCACCAGGTCTTCACTGGTGGATTCACTTCACTAGACGTGAGTTAATTCACCCCAACGTATTCATCGCCCTCTATGCAAAGTATTTTTTTTCTTTTTGAGTACTTTCTTCTTTTTTATTACGTGTCCTTCGAGATTTATGCACTAGCTGTCCTTTCAGCGGCACCAAAAAAATTTATTGACTGTGTCTAAAGGTCTATTTTTCTTATTTAATGTTTAGAACGAAGTCTTCTCTTCGTCGCAATATCCTGCTAGTATATCAGCCAGAAATAGTTGAGCATAAACAGAGAAATAAGCATTAACTAAAAATTCAATGGATAAATATTGAAGGATATATATCCACTAGGAATGAGGAAAAAAACGAAAATAGGAATTAGAATTTCTTCGAGTGAAGATTAAATTCTCCAATTATGCGAATGAACTGCAGACTTGTACCGTCTTATATCGTCTGGAATCGGGAATCTCCCTGATACTGAAATGAAATTCCCCCTAGCAAGGAATCTTCGGCTTCGCCTCAATTGTAAAGCTATTCACAAAACCAATCGAAATATTCCAGTGAAAATAGTTCTTTTCATTCAATTTAACGACAGAATGATTCTTGCAAGTAACTGAAAATAGCTGAAGAAACGAGATATTACAGAAGTTTATAGCAGTATATTGGAAACTTTTCAGTAGTGCAGTTTTTCCATTCTTCTAACCAAACTACGGGCCCTTAAGAAAGAAAGAAGAAAAGAGTTATGAACGAAAGACGCATGAAGTAAATTTTACGAAAAGTGTCGTTAAAAATTGAGTTTACTCCTTCACTGGTAAACAATGTCATATTCTCTATTTTTTCGTGTTCTTTTCTCTTACTGGAGACTACTCATGAAGATGATACTGGAGAGGAGTCAACATGAAAGCAAGTACCCTTAATTCTTCATCCTTTTTGAATTAAAGCTGCTCAAACTAAAGAGACTCGAGATATACTGACTGGGACGGTGCAATAGTACACTTCTTCAAGACGAATAGTTAAACTACCCCGGTCATTAGAGATGGTAGTGTGAAGAGTTCAAGAACAAGACTGTGCTATCTGCAAAATTACAAGCAAATAATTCATTAAAATTCTTCATATTGTCTTGACTATGCTACATTAGTTGAAATTCAAATAATTGATAAATATATCTGTTTCAGTAATGCACTTGAGCAGCTACTGAAATATCTATCGAGTCTTCTCACATTTTCTGACAAAATAACTTTCGGAACTTTAGTTTCAAGTGAGAATAATAGATAAATAAACCATGCGATTAAGTGTTGCCAAAGAAATTGTATATTTATCTTACTCAATGAAGCTAGTGTTGATTCATTTTGAGCTTTAACGAAGCTCTTTATAGGAATATATATTAAAAAATTTTGTTTAAATTAGAAAGGCACATTTTATATGAGAAGAGAAGCTGGGTGAATGAGGAACAGCACGCGCATTGAATAAACGAGATAAATCCTTGCTACCAGCTGGAGTGGAAACGAGAGAACGAGGGAGATGGCGATTGGCGCAAAAGCGCTTGGAGCCGCTGTGTGATGTTACACCGCGTGCACCAAATTTCTCGTCCTTGGCCCCATGTAACACACATTGAAACAGTTGGATATTTTTTTTTCTCTCCCTCAAATGCCATGTAGAATTATGGCTTTGCTAGAGGAGTTCTGAAAAATGCTTACAACTGTATTTTTGACATTAATGAAAACTGCTTGAAGGTAATAATTAATGAAAAACTTTAATCACTCACAATTAAATAAATAATTTCACTCAATTCTGTAAAATTTACACTTCACTTTACGAAGATGAATTGATGAAATATTGAGGAAGGATTTTCTCAAAGTAATTTTGAAAATTATCCAATCATACACATAATTGAAGCTTTCAATGTGATTTTCATCGTTGAAGCTTGAAGATATAGAAATAATGAATGTTATTACACCATCGGACCAACTTTTCATTCATAAAATTCAGGAGGAAGACAAACGATAGAGTATAGAAGGGGAAAGTTGACTTAGCACGATTTTATCCCCTGGACAATGAGTAACCAGTATTAGAATTCAACTTGGTATCATGGTCATAGCGTCACGGGCCCCGGCGTCAGACTGGCTCGCGTATATACGTGGAGTTAGACGGGTGGCACTTGGTAGAAAAGTACGATTGAAGCGCAGGCGCCCTCCACAGTTTCCTATGACTTCAACAACCCAAAAAACCCGAAACAAGGGGAGAGTTGACGGGAAAGGGGCAACAGAAAAAAAAAATAATAATGAAGAACTGGAGAAATTCATGTGCATTTCGTTATAAACCGATGATCGTGCGGTTGGTCAACTTGGCACCTATTCCAATAATTTATTAACATGCAATCCTCTCGGTTGAAAAATCTATTGGTTTTGTTCTCAAATGAAAACAGGATAATCGCAAAGCAATAAATCTGATGTTTATTTGGATTTCGTGCATTTACCAACGAAAGCCATCAATTATTTTGACATTCAACAATTTCTAGGATCTGAAAAAAAAAAAATGTGGAAGAGAAAAGACCGGAGATCAACAAGTTCGTTTCCGATTTAAGGAATAAATTCTTAGACGGAGATCCAAAATTATCAGAGACATATAAGAGCAACTGATTTTTTTTTTTTACAAGTAAAAGCTCCCACCCATTCCATTTGACGCGAAAAAGGAATATTCACTGCTAATGGCATTGAGTTTATGTGTGTTTGTTACTTGTATGGTAGGCTCTTATCTTTACGAGGGTGGAACACTATGTAGATGAGAGACCAATGGCTGGGTGGAAAGAGATTCATCGTTGGATAGAAGCCATGAATGGCCCAGTTGAGATAAGTTCACGTACAACTTGTATCTCAGTGCTTAAAATCCATTCAATGAGTGTGGACCTGTGATGATAAATGTTGAGGAGTGGGAAGAGATTTTATAGCTGTATCATGACTATATATATATGTATACTACAGATAGATTGACAATATAATGTGAGAGCTTATGATGGGCTAGGTAGACTGATGGATTAATATTGACACATTCACAAACGTTTTTCTACATTATTTTGTATGGAACTGAAATGCCTGTAATTGGAAAAATAGTTGATTTATATAGAGGAAAAAACTCTCGCCCTATCTAAAAATATTAATCTCGAATGAGGTGGAAAGGAATCGACTGGGGTATTTCAGTGAAATTAATTGGCCACGAATTTTATCACAGCCCTTGCAATGGAAGCAATTGGTGAAATATATGTATCCATTTATCATTTCCTCTCTTCGTCCGGACTACATTTATACTTCACATTAATGAATTGTATAGTATTAATTTTTAGTGAATAACAATTAGTGAAAATAAAGAAGAAAATTTTCACATTAGCGTTCTACAAATGATGAAAGTTCAAAAGTAATAGATACACTAAAGTTTCTGATTAAATAAGCTGCCTGCAATGACAATTAGGTCAAGCCCCCCCCCCCCCCCCCCCCTCCTGAGTACTTGTGCGTGTCAGCAGGAAGTCTTGACTGGGGAGTTAAAGTTCTGCGTGAGCCATTTCTCCACCGATCATCTGAGGGTGATTTTGTAAACACGAAACAGCATTTCTCTCTCTCACACCTTCTCCAGATACCATAATACTGCTATACTCATAACTCGATAAATCGTTATCTTTCCTCTGGTTTCACTATGCAACCGAGTAAACTTTGCCCAGTAGAAAAGCCCTCGTGTCATCGAGTTTCACTTTGGCCAATTTCATTTGGCCTTTCAAGCTATCTAGTATATAGTTATAGTCAGGTGCTTTGGAATTCCAATTTTATTAATGCAAAAATCCTTTCACGAACGAATCATTCAGTAAAACCGAAGGGCCAATATTTGAGTAGCTGGGCCACGCATTCTTCACTTGGCCCTCCATTTTTTTCCATTTTCATTTTGCAGATGCATTTCCATTTTGGCTATTTCCAGTATTCCTATTGTACTCCCAATGAGATAACATTTTTTTCGTACACTCCAATTGAATATTGCAAAAAATGAGAAACTCTTTGGAACATGTTGTACATATAAAAAGATGAAAAAGTTACAACTCTTTTTGTAAGCATCCTTATTGGCCATTCTATACAGCCATGGTGGCTATTTTACAGTTTTCCACGCAAGTTAACTTCCACCTTGTTAGCTCCAACAGTTCTGCATCTCTAATTGCTGTGCAAATCGCTTTTCCACTTGGCACAGCTGTTGTCTCAGCAACTCGATGAAAATCATTTTTTTTTCATCTATACATGACTACTCGAAATTCAGAAACGAAAAAAGTGTTGAAGGCATAGAGGTCAAATAGAACACAATGGCGCCACCATGTCACATCCCTTCTTCGTGTTTATAGCTCCGATAAACTCGGAAAAATAAAATAGGCTCAACATTATCATTTTGTTTTTATATTTCTATTTGCCCTCATATATCATTCGCTGACGCCCACAAATTCCCATTTTTTTGGCAATTTTTTTGTTTCTATGCATACATTCTAATTTCTTCCAAAATAGTATGTTAAAATTCACATCCCAAGATGCTGCATACCTGAATATTGATAGTATTGCAATTGAAAAAATAACAAGTTTAAAGTGATAAGATTTCGTTATCTCATTAGCTAACAAGTAGTGAACACGAAATTGCGGTAAATTCATGTGGTCTGCATTCAAGACAGTCTGGTGCAGGCGTAGAAAACGTGACCGGAAATCGCTCAGTTAGATTTTACCCAAAAGGCCCCCTACAATTTTCCCATTCATCTCATACTACCAACTCCCATAATTCTTAACTCGCTCACATCCTTCATTGTAATGATGGCTACTTAAAAATACAATCACTTTGCTACTTCATATTAGTAGTGAATTTGATAATTTTGTATAAAACTCCTATTAAGGGCTATAATCATATCGGGTCATAGCCAAGAGCTTTTTTTTCCATAACACTACACTAAAGAAAAGCTTCGAACAATTGAAGAAAAATATCACTTGACGCTTCGTTTTCATCTTTTATTTTTTTCCTTCATTATTCCATTCTTCCCGAGGATACAATTATTCTGATAAAAAAAGGCCGTTTGAAGGATCAAGAAGAAAGCTGGAATGAGTAGTAGAAAAAGTCAGAACACTTTAGAAATTTTATAATCCGTTACAGTATCACGATGTGACCTTTAACCTCTCTGCATTAATTCCACTCGATTTTTCTTCTCATCACCCTTCAATTTTATGTAATATTAATCTTTCATGCACTTTATTGTCTCTGATCTCTATTTTTTCAGGGTATTTAGGGAACCTATTCTGGGTATTACATGAACAGTATGAGTGTTGAAGGGAAAGAGGAATGAATTTGAAAAAATCCACGTGTTTCATCTTGACTATGCAAATGATGTAATGATGAGAGAAAATAATAATTTCAAATTTATTCATTAATAATGATTAATTTATTTATTTTCTGTTCTGAAGTGAAGAGTAAAAAGTGGGTTTCTCCGACTCGGAGGAATAAGTATCGTTTAGAGCATTCAGTGTAAGGTGTAATTGTCAAAGTGGGGGATAAAATGACAATGAAGAGTAGAGATGCGGTAGTAAGGGTATTCTGTATCCCCTCTCGAGGGTTCTCCCTGTGGATACCAACGAAGCCACCCTGTATCGACCCACCAACGCCCACTGAACGTTTCCTACTTTCTGACTCCCTACTTCTACACCTACGCTCTCTTCATCCGTTGCAAGTTCAACGGTGCATTCTCAATAATATCCAAAAATTTCATAGAAATAGAAATTATTCAGACAATCCATTAATTCATGTTCTCGAATTTCTCCAATTCCCCTTATATTCAAATCCCAAAACTCATTTAATTCCTATCTAAAGTGAGTTGAATTGTCTATGACATTGGGGTACTCGCTAGGAAGTTTAATTCTCAATTAAACTGTCCCAGATTATAATCGCAATATAATTCGCTCGAATGGGCTGATGTACACAACCGAAAATGCGGCACAAACTCCATACACCAATGTACTACTACAGTTGCAAGCACTTAGATGGTCAAATCATTAATTAAAGCCCTGGAGGTAGTTTCACTTCCAAGACAAAGAAGACACAGCCCAGCTCATCTCCATTGGTTATCTGGGTATGCTGTATAGATATACTCTCTACAGTTGAATACGACAGTGAAATAGAATTCTAAACTGGATGCGGGTATAGAAATTGCATGAATTTCTGTGATCTCCATGTTGGCACTTACTTACAGAGGTTTCCTTCAACATCCAACTCCATCCATATAGGGGAAGGTCGGGCAAAATGGACATCAGGGGTAAAATGGACACATCTAAATTTTTAGGCAAATATTATGGAAAACTCTTGAAATTAATAGAAATATTGGCGGTAGATTAATTTTGATGATTCCATTGGAAAGCTAAGGAAATTTTGGGCGGAAAACAAGTGCCGGAATTAATTTTTTTTTATTTTTGGCGATTATGACTTTTTTGAGCATTTTAAAGGGGTAAAACTTTCTTTTTTTGAAAATCTTCAGTTTTTTTAGAATATTTTCGGTTCTATCTATCGTAGCGTAAAAATTCCGATTGGAGGTGAAAGGTGAGATCATTTGCCATCGATTCATAGGGTTTTCAATTTAAAAATATCGATTTTTAAGGTATTTATGGGCATTTTTGTGAAACACTTTTGTGGAACGGTTTTTGGCCTATAACTATCCCAAAAATTGATATTTTTGAATTCAAAACCCCATAAATCGATGGGAAATGAGCTCACCTTTCATTTGAGACCAGCCCCGAATTGCTACGACCAGTAGAACCAGAGATATTTGCGAAAAACTGAACATTTTCAGAAAAGCAAAGGCTTTTACCCCTCAAACATGCCGAAAAATATCGAATTTTCAAAAAAATCTAGAAAAATACATCTGACACTGGTTTTCCGGCTAAAATTTCCTCAGCTTTTCAATAGAATCATCGAAAAAAATCCATCTCCAACCGTTTCATTACAGTGTCCATTTTGCCCCACTTTCCCCTACTTATTAACATTGGTTCTTTATGTATTTGTCCTGAATTTTAAGATTTTATCTTCAATTCAAGTGTAAATGCATGTTTGAACAGATGGACTACAAGCACTGAATCATATAAGAATAAATGTTTTTTACTAATTAATTTAATTAAAATGCTATTCTATAGGTAATTAATTTTTTTTCATTGATTGAGCTACGAAACAATTGTGAATAATGTTGGTGGTGCCATTGATTTCTTCCATCTCTGCTGCGAAAACACATTTTACTACGTACCATAAAAATAGCTCACCCTTGCATCGATAATTAAGGTCATTGAGTTTGACTTTTGCAATTTAATCTTGAGTGTCACGCAATCATTAATATAAGAGGCTGAGATAGAATCAGTGCTCAATTACACTCACCTACTACCCTCCAATCTATGATTATCAAATAAAACAAATATTGAAAAAAATATATATATATTATCTCTAAACGATCTATTTTATTCAGTTTATATTTATAAATAAAAACAGGTACGTTTAATGTCTAATGTTACATGTTTAGGCATAATAAAATCACCGAAATAATGTTCATTCATAGAACAATTTTATTTAACATTATAATCACACACTAGCACGTGCCACATGACCGGGTGTGGCAACAGCAGTTGTTGGTGGGGTTGTTGTGGTTGTTGGCCTTGGTATAGGTGATCTTTTCATAGGCATTCGCCTGTTCTCCCCTTCGGTTTTTCCCCATGGCCATTGTAACGTACGGATAAGAGTATTGCGAAAGTCCTCCGAAAATAGGCAGTATATGTAGAACGTTATCGAGTAGTTTATTATCTCAAGTAAATTAGCCAGAGCACGGAATATCTATATAGAAGAACAGAAAATTCCACATTTGGATTCTATTGAAACTCAGTACATATAGAAGAAAGTCGGCTTGAATGAAATCATCGCCTTAGTAACAAACGGTCGTAAGTGCCACAAATTACTAACAGAGTATCTCTAGCACTTGCGTTTTTTTGTTTTTACTGATTTACTTTTGTTGACTTGTCAGAGATGATATTACTAGAATTACATTCTCATGTCCATTTTCTTCTACTTGCCCCTATATTGAACAATCTCGGAAATAAATGGACGCAAGAGCGTTATTAATTTTTCTATGTATTGAAAAATAGTAAAAGCAAAGAAACGTAAGTGTGGAGATGATAAAATAAAGTTTGAGGAGATTTTTCCAATAAATTAAACTATTTCAATTTTCAAAAGGGGTATTTTTGGAAGATTGCCATAAAATAGAATCAATTATTGTCTACTTTGACTCTAATGTTTATTCTATCCTGGTCTCCCCTATTTCAAGTGATTTAGAAGATTTTCGTTGATCTCCTCTGGGAAAGGGATCAAGTGAGAGGATACTACTGTTATTTGTCGATATTCAGTAAGTGAGACTAGAGCCAACTTGATCCCTCCCTTGTATATTGTCTTATTTTGTAACTCTCTTGGTAATGGTTGAAGGATAAAAACATTACCTGGTAAGAATAAAGGCTCAAATTGCTCTCACTGAGTGTTACATTTAGAATGACCATTGGGCTGACACACACTAGGAACAGTATACTTGTACTACTCAGCAAAAGTACAAGACGACGCTCTTCAGCGAATGTACGTGGGTCCTCATCACCAGAGCTCACTGTACGTGATAATGTCATTCTACGTCTTCTTTCACATGATCTTCTGTACACTATCATAATGCGAAGATTGAAACCAGCTAATAATAAAGTTGGCGCTACTTTGAACACTACCTCCAGTACTACCTTGTAGACCTGGAATTTAATCAAAATTTTATCGAAAAATTCTTCTACAGTATATGAATGAGTGAGGAACGTCAAATGTTGATTTAGGAATATTGATATCCTCCGAGCGTTGAAAGAGCCAGAAAAAAAATAAGGAAAGACTCTTCTATCGAGAAATCTCTCTATCAATCTGAATGTTTTCATTCGATGGTTTGGAATTCTCGGTACTAAATATGAGAAAAATTCTGTTCTTACTTTGATTAAAGTTAGAAAACTTACTTGGTAAAATACAGAGTGCATAAATGACAAATTGTCACGCTTCTGATAGATAAGGGGACCCCCAGATGACACGAGACACGTCGTTATTTCACCTCGAAATACGCTTGGTAGATAAACCAGAAAGGTAGCAAGTGGTATAAGTGATACCGTCAGATGAGGTGGTCCACATAACGGACGAGTATGTTGACCCGGATGACATACGCTAACATACCGTTCCACTGTCAGTGCGAGTAACATCATAACACCAACACCTGCAAAAAAATGAAAATTCAAGACAGAATGAAGAGGAAAAAAAAGCTCTTCCATTTATTACTTTGCATTTATTATTATTCATTGTTGAGCTTAAATAAATAAAATAAATTCAATAATTTAATTCTCATGAATGCACATTCCAATTAATCTCACACTCAACTAGAGAAGTGACGAATTCGTAACAAGCAATTAAGTAAAGAGCCATCAATTTATTGCTCATTCAATAAACAGCCATCATCATTTTATGGCTATAATTAAATTTCCCAAGTCTTCATTAAATAGACCGTAATGTTGATTCATGTGAAGACAATTGAATGTACAATTATTATTAGTAATTCAAATTTTACATTGAATAGCCAACAGCGGTGTGGTCATGTAAATTTTCGAGTGATAATTAATATTATTTTACCTAAACAAGCATTTCCGAGGAAAAGCTCCAAGTGTGCATGGTAAAATGCCTGTGACCAATTGCTCCATCTTCCAGTTTCCTTGTGAATAAGTACCCTCAGGGCGAATGGTATGCAAAAAAATATTGCCAACAATGATGCCGCTGAGTATCCTGCAAGAAGGATAATAAAACAATGTGAGATTTTCCTCTCTCTTTGCCTAATCTATTCTGAAAAGAAATATGCGCTTGTCTGTGTAACAAAGTATGTTTCCACTAGTTTAATTACTCTCATTATTGTTGAAATTGTTTTGCTTTGCATTAGGGTTTCTAATTTTCTTTCAGAGTGAAAGCTATTTTGCTCCTTTCTCCCTCATCGATAAAGATGATTTGCCAGGAGAGCATTGCTCAAATCAATAAACACGGGGATGAAACACTTTTCCCCCCCCAAATATAAAGGTTCAATGGCAAAATCTTCTTTACCAGTAGCCCAGGGTTTAGCAACTGGTGAGAGTACAGAGAGTCGGCTATTCGACTAATGATAAGCTTCCAGAAATTCTACCTTACCATTCTCAGTTTCAACAAGTTTTCTCATGATTTTTCGGAAAATTGAAATGGAATGGGGTAAATTTCTCCAACTTATTTAATGCTTAATTAATTTTATTTCCTATGAATCTACAAAGATAATGATATGAATGAACACCTTACAAACATTATAGTGGTTGCCCAAGCCATCATCAATGCATTACACGATCCAAACTTCGGCACCAAGTAGGATAATAAAAGCGCCATGAAAAGAAATCCCATTGAATGAACAAATAAAAATATTTGAAATAACCATTAAAGTAATACGTGACAGGTCTTATGTATATATATATATATATTTAAAGGTAACAATTCCAGCGTCGCGACTCTTTATTGGGTGCCTTTGGCCTCTTCAACTGCTTCCATGCGCCAGCCATCTCTCTAGGCATCATATTTCTTCGTTAATGCTTGGCCCCTCTGGGGTAGCTTTCTTCTCGGTACTTCTCGTCATCACCTCTTTTCTGTTTGCCCTCGCTGGCTATCCTCTTTCATCGTTCTCATAAGATGACGACGTTATTGCAGACGTTCCAGCGATTCTTTTCTGTCGTGGGAATTATAACTGTCATCGTTGTTCTAGCTGGTGATGATACCAACGAATGACGATGGGAACTAGTGATGAATGTGGAAGGAGAAAAGCAAAAGAAAAGGGCAAGAGATGATTTTTGTAGAGGAAACATACCCTGGACTGCGGTTGTCCTTTGGGAGTTTAAATGCGGGAAACCTGTTGATAGGGTGGGTCACGAAGTTGAAAGGAAACATCGAATGTGACTCCTGGGAAAAGTAAAACCCGGATGAAAGAGCTAAACAGTCTTTACAGTTGGTCATACTCATCCTGACATTTACGTATACTGCGATTTATTAAAACAAAAAAATCTTTCTAAATGCTCATTGCAGTTGTTCTCATCCAGTGAATAGACCTTTTATGGATCAATGACCTCACTCAAGATATAACACATACTGAAGAACTTATAATGAACGGATTTCTTGTCCCTCGAGCATTCTTAAGTAGTGAGATAGTACATTCATGCGAGAATTCATAAACCATTTCAAGCGTGATATTGTTCCTAGGCATTTGAATGTGATGAGAGAGAGGAGAAAGTCAATGTACGCAGAATAGAGTATGTGTTTTTCAGAGAAATAAAACTTTTCGAGGCATACCATTGAGCATTCTTGAATTTTATCCTTGGATTCTGCGACCCCAATATTCTGATGCTACTGACAGAGCCATCTGCATTTGATAGTTTCCAAGATATAAACTGTGCAAGGACTGAAGGAGAAAATACGGAAAAACGAGAGGGAAATACCAGTTCGAAGAGAGGTTCAGCTGCAACTGGCATTGATGCTATTCTTTTATTTTTGAAAAATTTCATTCTTTTTTAATGACTTTCCATTTAATTGGCCCTTCCATCATGATCGTTCGACCTTTGAGAGCGAATAAAAAGACCATTACGCTTTTCATCGATCAAACTATGAGTAAAAATGATTTCCTTCCTTTTCTTATTAAATTACTCAGATTCATTGAACAAAGTCAATTTGAATAATCTTTTGAACAATTAACTTGATTGAATCTGGCAAGAATAATTTTAATTTCAATGTTTTTTTTCGAGAATTTACCAATTTGATGGAAAAATTAAGTTGTTCGATTGGGAAAAAAAGAGAAAAATGAAAAGAAATCCCTTGTAAATAACAAAGGAAGTTATCCTCAATTGGTTGATTGATGCCTGCACAGGGTAGACAGGCTTGTTGGTTTAATTTCATTTATATACGTACTGTGCTCGCAAAGAATCGAGTGGTAACGAACCGTGTTTGGGTAGACTTCCATCCATCCCCATTCTGGATTTATCAGTGTCCACTTTAACTTCTCGTCTTCTTCTCTCGTTCCATTTTTTTTCCTCCCCCGATAATAAATAAAAATAGAAGAAACTTATGAAATGGAAGGATTGTTGATGGAGTTAACCCAGTGTTTTACCATGATCATTTTGCCCTTGTTGTAGCTTTTCCCGGGTTATATTCTCTGAGTGTATTCGACTGGGGGTATTTCACGACGATCGTCCATGCGTTTGCATACAAAGTGCATTGCACACAGCCAGTGTCTCAACGGTATTATCCCTTGCCTCGCTTTATTCCGAGGGTGGGCTCTCTCAGATGGTGAACATTTTCCTCGGAAAACCGAGTATACGTTTCATGCTGATAGTCCCTCGACAACGATCGACGCTCCAGTTGACATGGCAATCATGAATACTTTTTTTTTAATACTTCCTCTTGACTAATAAATTATGTCGAATCAATTATTTTAAAAGTATCAAATTATTCCAATAATTTTCGGAAGTATTACAAATCTGTAATTTCCTATCTTTCTCTGTGAAAAATTTAACATGGAAATGGTATTTTTTTTTCCATGAAAAAATGAATAAAGCAAAGAGGAAGAAAAACAAGGATGAAGAAGGAGTAATGGAAGAATGGATGTTTTTTTAGCTGGAATTTTTTCGGGTTATTTCACTGGCCAGAAGAAGAATGTAAAATGAAAAAATAAAAATAATGGCATTTTTATGTATTATACATAGAACATTTTCGCTTCGCCTATTTGAAGAGTATGTACATACAGACTCAAAATTTAGAGCATAGTTCTCGATGCAGGCCAATGCCAAAAGTTACGATCGATTCTACTTCCGAATATCAAGTATAGCGCGGAAAATAGTAAACACTTATTGACAAGTGCTTTCTTTCATGTGGAAATCTCTATTAAATAAGATTACTCCTGGAATAGAAAAAATGAAAAAGACGCTTTTCACGCATATACAGATGTTATCGTGTCTCCATTGTTATCCAATGTCTTCTCATAATTGTTATTTCTCTTGTTTCTCGGCTTCTGCCGAGGAAGTAACCTTTCTCTCCCGAGAGTAAAGTGCAAAAAGAAGAGGTAAAAACCGAGGTTATAGTCGCATACGAATTGCATGATCTAGCCGAGATCCCAAGGACCTCTTATATAATGCTGTTGTCCGATAAAAAGAAAATGAAAAAAAAAAAAAAAACAGAATCAAGAAGAAAAGAAACGAAACTTTATTCTTCCTTGTATTCTAGCCCGCTCTCATTTTCCCGCGACTATCTTTCTTTGTCTACTTGCTATTGCCGTGCTATTCGCACTACTACTCAGCTTTTTCGGCAAACATTCACTAAAATGTTTCCGTTAGTTGAAACACTCGGTCTTCTTAACAGAATCTTTTCTCTTTCTCCTGTGTATTTTAAAAAAGAAAAATGATCCTTCATCTTTTCTGTTCTCCTTAACGAGGTTCACGCGTATCTCATGTAAAAATCATTTTCTATTCATTATTAAACTTGTGGAGAAATTTTACAACGATTTACTGTAGAAATTGAGATATTCGATCTCAAAGTAGTGATGTTTTATAACTTCAATATTGTGTCTCATGGCGTTAGGGATAAATTTAGAAATTAAATATTTATATCTGTAGAGGCTAAATCGTTGTGAAATTTCTCCACAAACTGAACATTGCTTAAAACTTAAAAAATGGTGAGTAATTTTTACGTGGCTCTTAAGTGGAGCTACAAGCGGAAACTAAGCTAGATAGGGCGATTTACCCCACTTCTCTTTTTTTTAGAGATTTTCAAGAGCCACGAGGAAGGATCAAAACAAAATTACCTCATCTCGCTTAGTTTTCGAGATATTCCGTAAAAACCAATAAATCATTTCGGAGGAAAAGTGGCGCAACGCGTGAACCTCCTTAATTTCGTGATAATTTATGGCTACAGATAGTGGCGTTGCCGCCTTTTTGCTGTTAGCCCGATAGCACATGAATTTTATTCCTCCAATTATCTGTAGAAATAGTGACACGAGAGAAAAATTTAAGCGGATGATGAGCAGTTTCACTGCCTCTATTGTCCGCCTTATTTTTCCACCCGGAAATTTTTCTTGTACTCAACTTTTTGTCGTATTGGCTAGATTGGTGTGGGAGAAATTTTTGTGATAGAAAATAAGAGGATGATTGACTAGGGAAAGCGCTTTGAACTCAATGAATATTGATAGATACCTGGGTCACCAGTAATAGACACACACACAAGGGTATCCACTGTCCTCGAGTAAAGGCTTCCAAACACACGCGATCAGTTTCCTAGTGTAATTACCAGTTTCTCAAAATTATTGAAAAATATCATATATCAAAAAGCAGAGAAGTAAAATGTAAAAAAAGTTCGAGCCACATGAAATTATAATTTTTCTCAAGTTATTTACTATATGGAAAACACGATAGTGAAATTCTATGAATATTGATAAGATTCGTAGGGAAACTATGATGCAGGCACGTGTCCTATGAAGTTTATTTTAGTAGTAGAGTACTAGGGTACACTTTGTCCAGCCAGCCATAATCCTATATGCCAGGGATTGTGGTAGCAGTGAATTTAGCCCATACTGGTTTTACCAAGAAAACGCAAAGGATAATAGGAATATCATGAACGATGAAAATCTTCTTCGTGAAATATGTATTCCATTTGCATAGAAAAATATGTATCTTCTTGATGACATACTTTGTAATTAAGAGTATTTTCATAAGAAAAGAATTCTCATTTTGTCAATGCTGGAAATATGGAAATGACAGATCCATCAAATGAAAATTAAATTCTTTACATCTAGAGAAATAATGGAACAAAAAGAAATCCTTTATAGTTGCCTGAAGCGTAAATTTCCACAGCTTTTCAGTAATTATGATTGAAATTTCAATTTCAATGAACACTAGTATTGAAAAAGACTGGAGGAAGAATCGATAATGAAAAAGGACAAAATAAATGGGTACAATTCAACAATTCGTTGAAACAATCGAGAATTGTACAATCGAATTACTCGTTAGGAACGTTCTGCAATGGGAAATGAAAGTAGACACAATTGTGTGAAAATTTTTCGGAATTCAAAGAGAGATGATTGTTTACTTGTATTGGCATATGGAGAATCGAAACAATTCATTCACTTTATATGGGAAAAAGTCATTCTAGAAAAATCATAGCTTCAATTATATTGACTCTGAGTAATTTTCAGCAAGTTGCCAAAAAATATGTGCAATATTTAGGAGGAATATCAGGAGGCCGTAGTAAATCTTTCAGGGAAATGCAAGAAACAATATCAGAATTCAGCCAACGATAATAAATCACGATTCTCACAGCGCTTTTTCTCTGGAGAGGTAAAATAAATCTTATTTACAAGAACAAAAGACAAAAAAGTTCTCTCCAACAGGAGAATAAAAAGGGGATTAAAAAGAGAAAAGAGGAAAACTGAAAAACTGAATGATGTAAAAAACATTGGGGGATATGAAAGAAACATTTATCGTTGAGTCTGACCTAAACAGGTCACAAACCCACTACTATTGTTCTATATACTGACTTTGCTGGGAATTTGAAATTCCATATAATTGGCAAGTGTGTAGACGTCGAAACGCGTGAATCTTCCTCTGTCCTACTCTCTATCCATAATGTATCATTCCCCACAGACACTTTTCGCATCCTCACTAATTCTATTTACATTCAAACATAATTTCATTTGCATAACATGGAATTAATCAAGATCAATGAATTTCATTTTGAATAAAATAAATATTAAATATGAATATCTCTCAGTTTATTATATTTGTGACGTAATTAATTCATCTATATCGTTGCCTTGGTAATAAAAGCTGCGAAAATTTTCAGTGGAAATCATGTGTAAGAAATGATTTTTTTGTATTTTTTGGAAATTCAATTTTTTCGGTCCAAAGTTTTCAACACATCTTCGGTTCTATTAGTCGTAGTGTGAAAACAAATAGACGCGAGAGCGTTATTAATTTTTCCCTGTATTAAAAAACAGTAAAAGCAAAAAGACATAAATGTGGAGCTTTTTTCACTTTTACATTGCCAGTGATTCTGCTATTGAAATTTATAAGAAAAAAATGTTCTGAATGTCATGAAATAAATTTTGGTAGTGGTTTGTGGAGACTTTTTGATTTTCATTCTCGAGTTTTTGGGCACTCGCGACCATTTGTTACCAAGGCGACGATATATTACGATGAAAATTGGAAGAATCATTAGTTACTTGAGTGTCAGCGAGAACTGTTCCGTGTAATTCTCGTGTGATCGTCAACAATTCTTTTTCCCTCCATTAGTTTTTCAGAACATCCAAAAAAAAAAAACTGTTCCTTGATATCTCGAGAAGTAATGGATGGTGAGGCTCTCATTCACCAGCTTTATTCTCCAATAGATAGAAGAGTATCAAGCCCAATGCCTTCAATGGAATTACCCTCTCATCTATCTATCTAATTCTCTTAATTTAATGGCCATTAATAAAATATATACCAATGCTTGGTTTAAAAAGATGTCAGATAATGAAATTATCTGATTAAAACAACAACAAAAAAACTCCATTCATAATTTATCCTGCTACTACACAGATAACCCTCATCACTCCATCCAACACTACTAACAACTTTTATCCCCAAAACTCAAGACACCCAGTGAATTACTTCAGCGTGAGACCTCTCGTGCACCTCTCGTACATAAACAAACATCTCTGAGCCACTACCCCATGGGTAAACTACCAAATTTTCCCTTTCCGCTCTCGTAACTTCTACCAAATCACTGTGTATAACTTTGCCAAGGCAAAATATACATGAAAGATGTGTAATTCAAATGAACTTTTGTCATGTATATTGTGGAAATTTTTCTCCTATTTCGTATTGATGATTTTTTTCTTCTTATTCCCTTGCTTTTCCTCCTTGTTGTTGAAACATCCAGGAAGCCTTGAAGGGAAAGAGGCATATTTGATATTCAACAGGGAACTCCTTGCTCATATTCGGCTCGAGATATTGCATTGCCTCAATGTCCCATGCATTTCATGTTAGTTTGAAATGCATAACATACCATTGGAATTTTTTCCTTTTCATTCATTTCTCTTTTATTTTTTTTTCTTATTTTTCAAAACATTAAAGCCCAATGCGCTTTCCATAATGCTGTTAACGTCAAGGTATTTTTCTGAGATCTTTTCATCATGACTGTGGAATTAAAGTTTATTACCTCACACCATGTTGCTTTGGGGTAATCCCTATTAATTCAAAAGTCTTCAGAAGTCTCGCCGGTTCAAAGACATGAAATGAGAGAAATTTCCTCAAGAGTACACGAGATGTATCTTTGAGTAGACTTTTTCGAGACGGAGCCATGATCTCAAGTGGCAATTGCTTTCTCCTGTTGTTTCATTTTCTTTCTGTTTTTTTTTCTTTTTTCATCTATTTTCGCCTGCGCGTTAATTGGATCGGACGAGATTAAAACAGGATTAACCGTGGGATTGCCGAGGAGACTTTATTGCTCTCTCTCATCCGCTTTTTATAATAACGTATCTTCGAAGGCACAGGGATAAACATGTCACAACTGAAATGTCTTGCTGGAAGATGGATTAATTAATAAATCGATAATTGATTGCATTCTATCCGGGTAATTCCATTTGAAAATGCTTTGAAATGAATAGATTATTTTTCTTTTGTTTTCTCTCCGAAGAACCAGTGTAAAATATCTATTTCGAAAGCTTCGATATATCTCTCAGATGCACACGCCGAGTACCGTATCGATTCTTTTCCAGCAATATTACATAAACATGGAATAATATTATTATCTTTATAAATGAAAAATAATACATTGAATAACCAAAGAGAAAAATAGAAAAATTGATGAACGTTATAAATTTTTTGAATTATGATATATAGTTGTTATTGGAAAGTTGGTTGATTGCCTGATGGCCATTTCGTAAATTTTAGGCCCTATACCGTTTTGTTATATAAACTGTAGTTTGGGGTAAACTGGAGGGGTTGCAGTGAAAATCTATGAGGCACTCCAACCAATTACCTGGAACAACCCTGGGTATGTTCGAACGCATGGAAATTACTACTATCTCATCCTGATGGTCTGCGTGTTAAACTTATTTATGGCCTTGAGCCCATTTCAAACAGCCAACTTTTCTATTTTATAAATTGCTATTTTTTTTTGTTTTTTTTTTCATTTATTACTTTCTTTCTATATTTGATTTTTACTTGTGGAAGATTTATATGAAAAATAACTCACCTCTCATGTAAATGTAAGCAGTGCCTCGCATGTTCCTCCTTGTGAGTACAACTAGGTTTAGGATGTTACCGATTATACCCAAGCAACAGATGGCTGGCAGTACAATTCCGTAACTGACCCGTTTGAGGGAAGCTGTTCTTGGATCTTCCAGAATTTCAAGCTCTTCTGGTAGCAGGCATATTCGTAGCTCTGTATTACTTGCATTCACAATTTCAGTCATGATGTTATATTGACACGCACTACACTTATAAATTAATATAGGTACTTGATTAAAATAGTTGTCCACAATGAAGACTCCATCTTTCGTATCGAATAATCGAATTCTTTTTCAATGTCGTCCTTCATGTTATTGCCATGATGGCAATAAGTGATGATCGTGTCGATTATCCACTTATTTGGATATGTCAAGGCCACGAGCCTCGTGGCCTCAAGGCCACAGTCCTCGAAAATCATTGAGGGCAGCTCTCAAATTGAAAGGATAAACCCTTGAATGCTCCTTTCTTCAAAATCTAATTATATTCCAAGTAATAGAATGAATCTGCAAATGACATGAAGACACCGAGATAAAGGGGTGAAAGAATCGTGCAGATACGAGTTATTTACACGATTCTCGTTTTCTCTATGCGCGTCTTTCTCAATCTGTGGAGCATCACGTATCCGTATCACGTCCCTCGTATTCGACATTCGACGCCACGCGCTTCTACCAGTTTTAATAGACACGCCAATGGGAACTCCATCTACTCTACTCTAGGTGGTGTCTCATACTCGTGTCCAGTGCTTTTTCAATACTATGAGCGATCAAAATTAATCCATTCTTTCCTTCTGCATGAAGAATTCTGAAACAGAAATTATTGTTATTTTTTTTTCTTTTTCAATTTTTCAGAAAATTCTCTCCGTTTAGGCGGTTTATCATTTTATTATGCGTTTCATATAAAAATATTTTTTTCTCCATTTATTCCATTAATTTATCGAATTCCCTTTCGTATTATTGAAAAGAAGTAGGAATTCAATGGAACATCTTGGAATTTCATAGCTTGTAATTTGAATTGTCTCTTCAGATGGCTGTGTCGAATATCACCGGTACAATAAAATATGCAATTGATGAAAAATCATTGATAAAAATACTCTCCTACTGTAGTTCATGAATGTTATATATGTATATAGATAGATAAATGCTTTATTGAACTATTTTTATGGGCATCAATATGTCTTTTGTATTAGTCGATAGGAAATTTGAAGGTAGAAAGGACGTGTGGGCACGGCCGTCTCGGAACTTGGTAATTTCTTCGTAGCACGCGTGTTTCGCGTGACAATCGGCATCTGAGCTTTCAGCGATTATCACCCTCACGTCTCTCTTATTCCTCTCTTCTAGGAGAAAAGGCAATAAAAGGAAAGAAAGCTAAAATCGTGTTGAAAATGAATGTATATAGTAAGACATGCTTCATGCATCCCTGTATCATGTAATTTCCAACGAGAATTTCTTCCACGATACATGATATGATTATTTGAAGCCATCTACATATAAATAACCTGGAGAAAGTGCTTTGATTTTAAAAATGATATTCGGTGATTCTTCAAAGCAATCTCAGAAGATAAAATTCACACGATTACAGTGCTGTTATTTGAAAGTATGGCGAAGAGAGAGAGAGAGAGAAAGAGAGAGAGAGGGAAATGAGAGAATCCCCAGGCAATTTTCGCGCACATCCCCGTAGCGGAGATTTATCGATTAAGGATCTACGAGCCACTAGAGAATCCGTTTCACGTCGTCGTCTTTCTCGAATATCGGCAGCTTATCGATGACTCCCCAAACGTTACCGATTTATCTTGTTTGAAATTAAAAATAATAAAAAATAAATAAAGCAGATGCTTACTGAGCTACTGACGCGGCTTTTGCGGCCAATGGTATTTTTTGCTTTTTACAATATCATTTTCAAATACCTTTGTTTGACAAAGACCATTGGCCCTAATTAGTCAATTGCACATAGAGCATTGATTAGATACAATCAAGTTAATTACCATTGGAATTGGAGATGAAGAAAATTGTCATTGGGATAATAACCCTGAAATCAAACTTCATTTTGAATTTCTCGTCAACTTATTAACGTAGAGCTTGCTCATATTTTTCGAGTTTAGATCTCAAGTTGAAAGATATAATCTCATGGGAATCTGTAAGATTCTCCCAAGTGAATCAAGATCCCCCCTATGGATGAAAATTCAGCAAATACTTTCAAATCCCTTAGTGTGGATTAATATCTTATTTTTTCGTGTTGGTATATATTTCACGATTTCCAAGAAATGAAGAAATGTATTATACACATATTGCTTATGGGGCAATGAACTTTTCAACAACGAGAATACGAATTTTGTTAAATCCAGTGAAGTACACTGGGAAAAATAATGAGAGCAGTAGGTTGGTAGCCTCGAATAAAATGAAAAGCAAAAAAAAATTGGGCTTGGATGAAATCCAACAATCTCTTATCTTTCACAACTATATTTGGAGTTGGTTCCAACTCGAGAAGTTGTTTACCTCAATTTTTCCCCTCTTTATTTACTACATTTATAGAATTTAATAAATTCTCCATCTCTACGATTTCTTCTAAAATATAAACTAAATGAGTCTTAATGAAGCAATGCTCCTCAAATAAAACGGAGCGTTTATTAACCTTTATACATTCGCATACTTGATTGATAGCAGAAAGTTGGGTAAAATGGACACTCCAATGAAACGGTTTGAGATGAATTTCTATTAATGATTCTATTGAAAAACTTGGCGAATTCCCGGTAAAATAAGTTTGTTAGACTTTTTTTTTAATTTTTTGAAAATCCTACTTTTTTGGGGGGGTCACAATTCGGGGGGTTTTCCATTTTCAATTTTTTCCACTTTTTCAAGAATATCTCCGGTTTTATTCATCATAACGAATTGGGTCCAGTCTCTAATGAAAGGGGAGATCATTCGCTATAGAGTTACGTGGTTTTGAAAGAGAAAATGATTTATTTTTGAAGGACTCGTGGATTTTTTTTGATAGAAATCAGTTTTAGATTCACAAGTACCTGAACTTTTGACAAGTTTTTTCCCAAAACCACGCAGATCGATGATAAAAGATTTCACCTTTCATACAAGACCAGCTCCAAATGGCTACGAAAACCAAAAATATGAATATTCAAAAAAAAAAAAAAAAAACAAATGAACAATATATTTTGACACATGTTTTCTAACGAAAATTTCCTCAGATTTTCAATTTTCAAAGATTTTCACAATATGCATCCTCCAAACTGGAACAGGTCGTTCACCTGTACCAATTTTTTTTTGTTCACGAGAAAAAAAAATTGTGTTGCGAGTATCGTTAACGTTATCGGAACATTCATGAACATCAGCCTGAACGTGAAATAAACGAGAAAGTGTCAGCACTTGGGTTTTCCAGGAAATGAGAGAGATTCAGAGCCATTGCAACTGGGTGAAGTACGTTAATTAAACAAATTTATGGACCAATTATTGTATTCAACAATTGTAGTGGACAACAGTATGAAACTGTTTTATTTATTAAATATTCGTGGGGGTGAGCTTTTAAGAGCCATCTGAGCGTGTGTCTTTTGACGTGGGTCGTGTGGTCTGACCACGACGTGAGCCATTTCCACTTGTTTCACTCCCACCACCATGGCAAAATTAACCTCGGAAAATTACTCGTGCTCTAAATGCTTTTGCACATTGTGCTCACAGGGAATTCGCTTCCTTTCTATTTTCATGATAATCAAAATCAAATTGTTATTCACTAATAACTATTCCGAGAGAATAACAATGTGGGAAAAAAGATGAAATAATAAAATTGGATTTTTTCATTGGATTCGCCTTTTAAGATTTGGCTGGAATTAACGACCCAGTTTAGTCAAGTTTTGTTTTATTCAGTATCTATGACACAGTGAGCTACCACGACAGCCATTTCCTCAAGACGAAACTTTTCGGAAAAGCATCCCAGAGCATTGCCCATATACGATATCAAGTACCACGTTCTCAAAATGATCGCTGACACTATCTTTCGCTCGAAAACTTCCCGTTTCCATTTACTTTGCCTCCAGCCGCCACTGCCGCCTGCTTTCCTCCTTGCTGCCCCAACAGAACAAACTCTCCATGTTCTCTTTAACCCCTTGAAGTACCCATATACATTACGTGACAGTAATACTTGCCCAATTCTTTTTTTCTTCCTCTCTCTTTCTCTCTCCGTATTCCCCCTTTTTATCTGTCACATGAATTTATCCTCACTTGATATCATCGCCGTAGAAAAGACTCGATCTTTTTAAACGTCCAGTTTGTTTTCCATTCTTATTTCTTCGAAGGAGCAAAACTGCTCCTTGACGCGGAGAAGTAAAATATAAATATATATATATATATATATATTTATATATATACATATATATATATGTATAGGAAAGACTATGGGATACACATATTTCATTGTGACGGATTTCGGTCACTGAGAACGCCCAATTTTCTGAATGTTTTTGTCTTTCCTCGTTGTACAAAAGTGTTTTCATAGATAGTAAAACATTCCAGGCGTGAAATTAGAACTATTTTTTAGATTTTTGCTTCCGAATGGAAGCTACGTAATTGTGTTTTTTTTTTAATTCAAGATATCATCGGGATGAGACTCTAAATGATTGAAAACGTCGAAAAATAATATTTTTAAAAAAATTTCTGTATGTATGTATGTATGTTATATCTGGTGATCTGTAATTGACAGGATTCTCCCTTCTCAAGCGAAATGCTGCCAGTTAAATTTGAGCGAAATTGGTTGAGTGCTTTCCGTGAAAAGTGGAATTTTCAAAATATCGTTTTTTCAAGTTTTCTCCGCGAAAATCAATTCACAGGGTCCATGGCCAACGGGAAGATGCACACTGATGAAGATATACATTTAAGCTTTGGGGTGCCACTTTCTCTGATTTTCGGTTTATTCATTATATCAACTTGAATGTAAATTTTGAAAAAGTATTGTTAACACAATAGCTCAAAGATATTTGAGCTAGAGACTCGAAATTTTGAGGGTTTGTACATCTTATGAGTGCAAAATTTGGTATTGAATCTGGGCGAAATAAGTTTTATAATGTTCATTATCTTTGTACTCCCGTGCCAATGCAAACTAAAGCATTACTATCTTGAAAAACTTTCTTTATATTCTCGCAATGCACAGCAATAATTCCAGTGATTATTTATAACGTCTCATCAGTAAAAACTCAGCAGAATAGAAAAAAAAATCAAACAATATTGAGCCGAAAAAAGAACTAGCCCTATGATTTAATAACGTTGATACATCCTACAGCAATGTCAGAATCCTGAGCTATTCTGTCAGCTAATCAGCCTTTATTGCACGACCTAATCATCACAGCTTCGGCATTCGGTCAAGACGATAATAAACGGCATGTTACGTCAAGGCTAATGAAAATCAAGAGCCCGAGAACAAGAAACTTGACATTCAATTAATCATGATAGTAAATTATCAATTAATTACTTATCCAATTCAAGTTAGACAGTTGAACATAATTGAAAAATTTAATTTCACAAATTTAGTGTAAAATTAAGAATTTCGAAGCAATAATGAATCCAATTGAGACTTGCTAATAATTCCACTGATTGAATTGTTAAAGATGCAATAGAAATTAATTAAGAGCAATCATCCACACCCTCAGATACTAAGCGCACCTTTTTTCATGGTTCATGCTGTCATCAGCCTCTTCATGAAATTACGCATTTCTTTTTATTCGCAGTCTCGTTTACATTGGCTTGCGGCTAGACTCCGGTATCTCACCGTCCCCTTCCTTCTACCACCCTGCTCACTAACACCCACTCTTGGTTACCCGATAAGCCAATAAAGTCGCCGTAGAGTTCCTCGTTAACGCGCTATTTTTTTTTATCGCTCCAAAGTACCCGCCTAGGCAATGCTTTATTATGCAACATCAATTTAATCAGTGTCGTGCCAACTTTTACCCCTCATTTCTTATTTTTATAACTTTTTTCTCCTCCTCATACTTCCGAATGGAAGCTCTGTCGCGATAAATTAAAAAAAAAATGGAAATACATTATTAGACTTTTAGTCGAGTTAAATAAATGAAAGGTCATTTGAATGAATTTAATTTAAAAAAAAGAGTAATGTTTACATTATTGATATTTACTATTTCTATCTTCAAATGGGAAATGAATCACGGTAAAAACGGTTGGAAAATATTTTTCCACATGAATATTACATGAAATGATGATTTCAACTTGTTTTCAAATGGATCTTTCCTTTTCATTCATTTTATGCGAATTGAGAGGAGTTGTCAGTTAAAAACGATGGGCATAGATCATGTGCAGTGTTATAGTTTTCCCCAGTCAGTTCCTTCGAAAACTTTATATGCGATATGATATACAACGTTTTTTTCTCCGTCTACTGCTCTCTTTTGCTGTATCTCTTTGCCCTATGTACTGTCAAAGTTATGCGAACAAGTCTAGGAGACAGTTCTAACCCACTTTCAAGATACCATCTTCACAATGGTCACTTTTTTTTTTTTTCCTTTTCATTTCTCTCTTCCTCTGTCTCTGTCCCATTTCATTCTCTAATACAATAAACTGTCGACTCGGAATTTATACAGAAACTGTTCCCATGTGATGGGTGAGGAAATGTATTTTTTTTTATTTTTTCAAAAAATAAGAGTAGAGATAACATTCATGATAGATATTACAAACTACATTTATTCTCATTATTACTATTATCATTATTTATCTTCTCCTCATACAAATAAATGAAATATGACTGCTCTTGAAAAACTTGTATAAGTACTCACCCTCCTTGTACTCCAGAATTAATACATTTTAATTGATTATTTTCACTTGATAAATAACATTTGTTAGTATTTCCAAATTAATAGTAAATTCACTTGGCAGTTGTTAACGAAATGATGCAGTTAATATGAGGACCGCAGAAAAATTGCTAACAGAGGCTAGATCACAAGTGGCTATAGTTTTCTTTACTTTTTTTATTGAGAAGATAGAAAGGGTGGGAGTGAGAGGGAATGAGAGAGAGAGAGAGGGAAGGAAAAGAACTTTCGGTGCTTGAGAGGAGTACTCTCGTGTCAAGTCACGGCGCCGACTGACGGCTTTCGCATCACCGCTACAACGACACCACGAGGGAGAAACGAGACGATGAAACCATGAGAGGAGGGAAAAAGGGGTATACTATCGCGTGGAGTATATACAATATGAATTGTACGCGTGCGCATCAAATAAGGAGGGAAAAAGCCTCACGAGGCATTCATGAATTATAAACAGTGTAGGAAATTTTTCACTCAAATAATTACCGTACGAAATTTAACATTAATTGAAACTAGTTTGGGGCTTTCATCACTTTATTATAGCCCTCTCAGGAATATTTCAATTAACTACATCTTGATCCTTGGGTCAAGATATCTTTAGTAAAAAAAAAAAAGGGGTGATGATTGAAATTTATGAGGCAACTCGGCGTATCGAATTGCGGTATCTCGCTCACGTGAATCCAAACGTAATAAAATACTTATCCTGTATTGAGACTCGATTGGGGGCATAAATATTTCTTGCTAAAAGAAAAGAGGAGGATTATCTCTGTAAATTCAAATATTTAAAAAGTTGTGTAATCAGAAATTTGCATAAAACATAAAAGCACATTAAGATATTTGAGCATAACAAATATAATATAAATGGAATATTTAACTTTATAAATTAGTACAACTTTTTTCAATCATTCCTGGCTTGAGAAAAGGTACATACAATCCAAGTTTATTGGAAAGAAAATATATCTGAAATATTATCTAATTTCTACTTGTTCGAACGAATTTTCCTCCTATAATCTCTTGCTAAAATTAATTGAGCATTGAAAATAGAGTAAGCGATTGCATAATTTTTGATATCCTCGCTTTAGTAACAAGTACCCAAAAACTCAAAAATGAAAATAAAAAAAGCTTCCAAACCACTGCCAAAATTTATTTTATGACATGCTGAACATTTTTTTTACTACTAGCGCCGTCGGCGGCCGCCTCCGTTGATTAGTGTAGATTTCTATTTTTTATTTTAAATTTTAATGATACCTCCGTATAATTAGCAGATAGAAAAATTATTTTCAAAGCTAACTAATCCTTAAACGTTTCGGAATAGTTTAAGGAAGTCAGGTCAGCCAGGCTCAGCCGGGCTATATAATCAAAAATAGCAATCTATAAATGCTTTCCTCAACTTCCCTCAACTATTCCCAAACGTTTAGGATTAGTTAGAATTCAGGCTCAGCCTGGCTCTGTTAGTAATTTGTGGCACTTATAGCCATCTGTTACTAAGGTGACGATATGAAGGATATCCTATGTACTCTTTTTCACTTAATTACCAGTGTTTTCAAAGATTTGGGAAATTCCAAATAATCTGGTAAATTTCAAAGTTTTCTACTCATTTATAATCACCAAATGTTTCTCCAAAGTGAGTAAAAATACAATACTTTTATCATGAAATTAATTTATCTACCCCATCATCATATTACAAAAAAAAAAACTCGACAGGACTTTTTTACACTCACGAAGAGAGAAAAAAAGGAAAACTCTATCACAAAAGGAGAAAAAAAGGGTAAATAAGCATTTGAGGAAAAAACGAGCAGCTGAGAGAGAAAGCCGATTATTTTTCATGAAAGTCCAGACACGATGATTAAGTGGAGGAAACGTCGAGAAAAATAAAAGTTGAGACGGGCGTTTTCCTTGAACCGTGGAGAACGATGCAGGTGTGTACCTTGAGGAGTCTTGAAGGAAGAGAAGATTTCAACGCGTCACCTTTTTACCCTTATGTCGACAGCTCCCTTCTCCCTCGACACCCTTCTACATATTGTAATGCCTCTGGAAAGGGTCTTTATTATCGGATGTGACGTTGGGATTGCCATTCGATCTGAAACGAAACAACCATATTCACACTATGAATATGACAGCCGATATACGATAATAGTAATTGGTTCAATATTTTAAGTATAGTCTAGACGTGTTTGATGTAACTTTTCGTGATAATTTAATTTTTAACTTTTCCCAAGGAACTGACGACACGCACATGACGATACGTTTACCGAGATAGCTGACGAGTTTATCAGAGTAACTAGCACGCAATTCACTCTTTCACGTGTACAACAAACACTTGGATAAGCTACCACAACTCCATTCAAAGCTAACATTAAACTGATCTCACAATAAGATTTCGCGGCTAATATAAATATAGAAATACCTAAGAATTAGCAAATGGATTTTTTCCAGGTGTTGCAACTCTACAAGAAATACTATTTCTTTAAAAATTTTCTTGTGCCTGTTGAAAGGAAGAAAAAGTACCTAGTGTAATTGGTAACAGTTTTTTCTTTCATGAGGATTTAAAAAAAGTTATTCAGGAAATTAGCCACAGGAAATGTTTATATTTAGTTATATCGAGGAATTCTCAGGAGAATCTCTCCTGATTTACACAATGTGAAAATGGCTTAATAATTCAAAGTTCTTTTTGCTTCCGAATGGAATAAGTTCATGAAATGTGATTATTTGAGGGGGCCAGATTATATTTAGGCCTCTATTTTGATTGAGAAGTAGAATTCAAATATAACAAACCATGTCCTAATAGTCTATTACACACCTAGGGAGGCAAGAATACATCCGGTGTGTGTATGCTATTTCTTCCACCGAAGGGCGTAAAGAATTAGGTTTTTAGAGGATTTAGGATTAAAGTATCACGGCAGTTATTAGCAGATTATGAAATTGAGGATTCCATCAGGAAGCTGTCTTGGCAGAATATAAAATTTGAGCATAGTACTGAAATTTCCAAGTAACGCACAAGGACCGGTCGCTTGCTTGTTTATACATAAATTAAATATATTTAGTGAATTAACCTCAATGATATTCATCATTTTTCCTCCAGTCTGACAAGAAATAAAAGAACCCAAGCTAATTTCATTAGGTGACTTGCTGAAAAAGGATAAAAAGGTAGGAGAAAGGCAGGAATAAAAGGTAAAAGCAGCGAAAATGTCATTGTATTTGAAATACAAAGTTTACGTTTGCTCGTTTTGCCACGCAATGAGGGCATGGCTGAGGCATTTTGACGGTTATACTCACCATCAGTGCAAGTGAGGACAAAGTAGAGTGTAGCAAGTGAGAAAGAGTGAGAGAGGTGAGAGACGCCGGGTGGAACGTTTGCATATATTAAGTAAGCTGACGTTAACCCTAGCTGTGAGCTTTTCTTACGAGGAGAGCTGGAGAAGTGCGGCGGTGGTGGCGGTGGCGGCAGCAGCGGCGGCATCCACGGTATTTTCCACCCCTCTTCGTTTCCAAATGCTATAGTATACCCGGTCGGCACACACCCTTCGAATTACCACGGCAGGGGCAGGCTTGTATAGGTCGTTACCCCGAAAAGTTTCGTCAGGCCGTAAGTCTTTGCTCTCGGTAACTCGTTACCGCCCCCTCAAACACTCTTTATACTACTCGTTCTGTTTGTCGAAACAGAAACCAAGAAAAAAATCGCCCAACTTTAGCTCAGGCTTAAACTGACAATGTATCTTATCAGCAAGATTGCGTCTGTTTCGATCTTTTTCTTTTTTTTTGGTAGAAGAGATGATTGAGTATTTAAAAGGGGATAAACAAAAAACAATGAGTTGAGGTAATTGTTTTTACTCCGTACTCTCTTGACATTGCGGCAATATTATTGATGATTTTTTTCATCCTTATTGGTTCACCAGGCTAGAGAGCAAATAAAAAAAATGCGATTATCTATCTAAATAGTCTTCAAGAAGGTTGATGAAATGATGCAGGCATTGCTAACGGCATATGCATAATTTCGTGTGGTGGCCCAGTATACGCATCCATTGTGTCTGACATTTCCATCGTTAATTCCTCGATGCGTGATCCTGTCCTCCACCATATGGTGTGGCTGTACATTCATCCACACCACAAATACAACATAGATTCTCACTCCATCTCCAATTTTCAACTAGTCAGAATACATAGATTCAATCTTTCCTTTCCTTCTGCTGCATATTTCGTTTCACCATGGATTTCTGTGTATATATAATACTATCCAGATAAAAATAAAAATGATATCAAGGGAATGATAGTAATGTGTATGAACGTGAGCTAGAGAAAACTGGAATCGAGTCGATCTTGGATCAGAAGCACTCTCGTTGCTAGGGGATACTCAAAACTACGTCTCGCAACCTCTTCTTCTTCTCCCATCCTATTTCCTTATTCTACAATTTCTGTATTTTTTCTCTTGCTATTTTCTACTCGCTCTCTGCCATTCTATTTCACTTGCATTAATTGACTATTATATTTTCAAGATAGGGAATCGCAGGATTTTTATTTAAAAATTTTTTTTTCTAAAAAGTAATATGCATTGATAGAAGAAGATCGGAAAAATAGAAAGGAGGGAAAGTTTTTTCTTTTCAAGAGAATTTAAATATATCGTGTAATTCAAGGAGATATAAGAGAAGAAATAATTATTTACAACAGATGAATTTGATTGGAAAAAGTACAATTGAAATAAAGTAATGAAAAATAAATGAATTTAACAGGGTATCTTTGGGTGGAGATTTAGCTCGGCCGGTATGAGCGTGCTATGCCCTCCTTTTGAATTTAGCTCACGTATCCCAAGCCCGGTAGACGCTTATATTGGGGCGGAAAAGACGCGAGAATAGGCAGCTGCCGGGATTTCCGAAGGTACCACAGCATTAGAAACTCTATTCAATAAAATTCTCACAGAGTTGATAGTTTGTTATAATTCATATGGTAAATATTAATTCATTAAAGTATAAATGAAGAGCGATTATTTTCCCTTAAAATTGACTCTTTCATTTGTTACAATAAGTTTAGTTAATTTTGTAATATAGGGGAATGGCGTTTAAAAATTATTCAGAGCAAGTGCTTGAAGGGCTGGGGAAGCTCAATCGAACATTAATTTTGAGTCATACAGGGCTTTGCATATTAATTTTCGACCAACGCACTCGTTTCACTCACATTCTCTCGCGTGACACGCATTCGCTCTCTGCATTCTCATTACACTATTTCCATACTCCTCTTTTTAACTGCCCTCTCCATCGCTTTTTCTCTCTTTTTCCACTCTTCTACTATCACAATTCGTAGTTTTACTCTTGTAGTACTCGCTGACCTCGATTAGGGAACCATTCTCCTCATAATTTACGACAATTTAAACCGCACTAATGGCATTTGTATTATCTCATTATAATTATTATGATGTATCTCGTTTAAAAGCTAAACCTTTTGCTATGCATTCATATAGATACAGATCATTTACAAATTACTATTTGTCAATTCTCCAAGCTATGAAACAAGTTCTCTTTCTTGCCTTTTCACTCTGTAAATCTAGCAAAACTTTTACAAAATAACGAGGATAATATAGGGGAAGATGGGGCAAAATGGACGTCAGGGGTAAAATGGACACATCTAAATTTCCAGGCAAATATTATGAGAAACTCTTGAAATTGATGAAAATATTGGCGGTAGATTGTTTTTGATGATTTCATTGGAAAGCTGAGGAAATTTTAGGCGAAAAACAAGTGTTGGAATTAATTTTCTTGAATTTTTGGAGATTTTGACTTTTTTGAGCATTTTTGAGGGGAAAAAGCCTTCCTTTTTTAAAAATTTTTCAGTTTTTTGAGAATATCTTCGGTTCTATTTGTTGTAGCGTAAAAATTCCGATGGGAGGTGAAAGGTGAGATCATTTGCCATCGATTCATAGGGTTTTCTATTTGAAAATATCGATTTTTAAGGTTTTTATGGGCATTTTTGTGGAACAGTTTTGTGAAACAGTTTTTGGGCTATAACTATCCCGAAAATTGATATTTTTGAATTCAAAACCCCATAAATCGATGGGAAATGAGCTCACCTTTCATTTGAGATCAACCCCGAATTGCTGCAATCAATAGAACCAGAGATATTTGCAAAAAACTGAACATTTTCAAAAAAGCAAAGGCTTTTACCCCTCAAAAATGCCGAAAAATATCGAATTTCCAAAAAAATCGAAAAAAATACATCTGACACTTGTTTTCCTGCTAAAATTTCCTCAGCTTTTCAATAGAATCATCAAAAAAAATCCATCTCTAACCGTTTCATTACAGTGTCCATTTTGCCCCACTCTCCCCTATAAATAAAAATTAGGTAATAATTCATTTCTTGTAAGATTTTTAAGATGACAATGAAGATCTTAAAACCAAAACTATGACTTTTTTTTCTTTAATTACAAATGTTCAAAAGTTTTTTTTTCGTTTATTAATTTGAATGAAAAGTCTTGAGCGGAATAAATTCCAAAGATGTCTCTAGCAGAATCTTCTCAAGAGCAACGACTGCAGGTAAAATTGAAATCTGTAATCAGCTGTTTTTACTCGAATGGTCCAATCCATCCAATAGAAAAAAAAACTATTATTCGAGGTGTAGAAAAAGAGTGTAAGAATTCATTTGATGGTTCTTAGATTCTAATTATGTATCTCAATAATTGAAGAAATGTGAACAAAAGTGCTGCCTAAATTGATACTGCCCTCAGCTATTATTGAATTTGCTTCCAAGAAGAGAAGAAAAAATTGAAAAACACACCGGCAGGAGGCAATCCATTGCATCATTGTTTTAGGTTAAATGTCACTCGTATTGTGGTGCATTTCATAACAATTGCCAATTTATCTCGAGTTATTTATTGCCAAGTATTATAATAATTCCAAGCTCCAACTGGATTCTGAATAAAAATAAATATGGAGAGAATAGAAATTCGAGGTGAAGATTTGAGTCAAGAGGAACCAAGTCAACCACTAAAAATTAATCCTCACGATCAACAAATAGACTTGAGTTTTTTCACTTCTATTGACGAAGCAACTGAAAAGTGGTTGAAAAATTTGAATCATATTTGGAATCTTTGTACGTTATACTTGATTTAAATCTATAAAAAATTTGACTTTTCAAAACAATTGACTTTGGTTTATTTTCAGGGAAAAAAAGTGAAGCTGTAACCAAAACACTCTATGATTACTTTGCAACAGCACCAAATCCTTTTCTAAGTGCTTTAAGAATATTGGTTAATGCTCCAGATTTTAATCATATTAAACTAAAAGCTTCATTAGCTTTAACAGGTTTGTAAAATGAAACCAGTATTTGTTCTTTAATTCGAAAAAACACGATTGATTATTTATGTTATTTGTTATTTTCTAGTAATGGAGGATTTTCAGAAATGGTTATCAATTTATAAAGAAAGCTACAGGGAGTGTCTGATCCCAGATATAAAATTAGCTGCGTTTAGAATAGTGATAAAACAGAAAAGTATACAGCTTGTCAAATTGGTATCTGATGTTTATGAATTAGAATCAAGTAGGGATTTATTCCTTCCCCTCTTGAAGGTAACCATTATACTTTAAAAATAATTGCAATTTTATGTTTTTTTAATCAAATGAAAATTAAATATTTTCAGAGCATGTTAGACGATAAAAAGTACAAAGAAGTAGCTCAATATGCCACAATTTTGCATTTGGAAAACTACTTTTCTCATCCAGAGCTTCTCCTTGTCCCCTTGATACTACAAACGAAAAATACAGTGGCAGAAGATTTCATGGCCTCTTCTCCAGATATTCAGAGGAATCTCGTGACATACTTGGACAATTTACTCTCTCCATCAAGAATAATGCAGCAAGTGTTGGATGAATTCATAAAAGCCAACAAAATTCCAGATATCAAAATGTCAACTTGTCAATCTCGTCCAATGACAAAACTCATAGCACGATTAGTAAAAGAATACAAATTCCCATCAGAAATTTGCCCGAATTTGAATAGAAAACGAGGACAGGGTGCAACGCAATTTTTAATTTACAAGAGATTCATTGATGGAACTTTGAGTTCTCAGTGCTGGAGGGAAATGGCAAAAGAGGCTGTGGGTGATGATCCAAAACTCCAGCTGGATTTAGTATCTGGAATATCTTCACATGATCCTGAAGAAGCGCTCTACTGGGCTAGGCTTTACCATATTCCAAAAGACCATCTCCCGTATTCAGTTGCAAGCCTCGATCTACAAATTCCAATAAATCCAGAGCCTAAAGAGGCTCTTGAAGAAAATTGGGATGATGATTTTCCACAGGATGGCATAACTTGTCATGCTTTTAAACTACCGAGAGATCGAATAAAAGTCGTTGATACACCCGAAAAATTCAATGAATTTATAAATAAAAGTTTGCAAGGAGTTTCTACAGTTGGAATAGATGCAGAATGGAAGCCAAGTTTTGGTGTAAAAAAAAGTAAACTTGCTTTAATTCAAATTGCAACTGAGCAAAACGTATACATCTTGGATGTGACAACACTGGGACCAGAAAATACTACATTGTGGAAGAAATTCAGTTCAAGTTTTTTTGAGAACAAAGATATTACGAAATTGGGTTTTGGATTGACACATGATATTGCCATGTTCAAAGAATGTTTGCCAGCTTTGGGAGAAATTAAGGGTGGTCACAATGGTTTCTTGGATCTACATCATGTGTGGCACAAGTTATCGAGAGAGTACAAATTCAATTTTCCATTCAAAGGTGATGAAAACTTTAATGGTGAAAGCTTGAGTAAATTGGTAGAGCTCACATTGGGCCACAGACTCAATAAGAATGATCAATTTTCCAATTGGGAGAGGAGACCATTGAGGAATAGTCAAATAATGTATGCTGCCCTCGATGCTTATTGTTTGCTCGAGGTGCATCATGCATTAGCGAAACTCTGTGCTCAAAGAGATGTTCCATTTTTTGAGATTTGTGGAGAATTGCAACATTTTTCTCATCCCAAGAAACCTATGAAGAAGGTCGTCATGGAGAAGGTCACAACAAGTGAGGAAAATGAATGCAAAGAACCAGATGAGGAGCACGAGGAGGAAAATCCTAAGCAAGTGGATGAATGGCAGGCAGCTGAAGAGATTGATGATGACAAAAGGATGCTCGGCTGTACGCCTGCTCATCAGTGGAGAGTTGTTTGTGATTCTATGCTGTGCGGATTAGCTAAGCGACTCCGTATGTGTGGCTGTGATTGCGTTATTATTGAATATGACAGGGGTGGACATAAATCTGCACGAATTGCATCAAACGAGAATAGAGTCCTGTTGACACGAAATGCTAATCATAGAAAGTTAGCAGAATTGGCTGATCTTCCACTTGAAAATTGTTACAAGGTTCTCAATGATGGATCTGATTATCAATTACAGGAAGTTTTGAGTCATTTCAATATAAAATTAACAGAGAAGGATATATTCAGTCGTTGTCAAATTTGTAATTGTGATGAATTCCTTTTATTATCAAATCAGACACTATGGGAGCTGACAAAGAGGTTTTTGAATCGAGACAATGGTTACAATTGTCCATCAGTCTCTAAGAATAATCATCGTTTCGACAACAATCGTTGTCACAAATCAGAAAGTACATCAAAGTATTTAATGTCAGAGCCTAGGAACAATCGTCCTTGGTCTCTATCAAAAGATACACTCAATTTTTCAAATTGCACGACCAAGTACGGAACTAAAATACAAATAGAAAAAGTACCTGGTGGTGTTTTAAAGTCAGAGCCCCAATTTTATGTCTGTGAATTCTGTGGAAAAGTCTACTGGGATGGTACTCATTTGGAAAGAGCCTTGAATGGAATTCTCAAAGACATAATCATTCAAAACTGAACAAATTGTGTTTCAAATCTACACGTGTTGCCCTGTATCTTTTGTGGACATTTATCTGAAAAACATTGGTTTGTTCATATAGTTAATTAGATTTGACAATTTATTAAAAATTCCAATCAAGCTACACCATTTGGAGAATTTATGTGAAAATTAAGAGTAATCATGGGCTGGAGTCATTCAACAGGGTTAAGTGAGATGTATGCATGAGGATCATTTTTCAAAACGGTTCAATCTGAATCATAGTACAACATGCTGTTGATTCCCTTTTCCCAATCTCGCTTGTTGATTATTTTGTTTCTTCTTTTCTTTCTTTATTACCATTATTATTATTATCATTAAGAGTATATATGAAGGATGATCCATTTCTGAGATGTAAACACTTTTCCGCGTATCCATCTTATACTACTAATCAACGTAACATCCACATTCTTCCTCCCTTACAGCAAAGTTTTTTTTAAAATAAATTTTTCAATAACGCATTTAAGGACATTTCAATGATGTTTTCTTTTGTTCAATAGAGGCGCAGATCAAGTAAAGTATTTGGTTATGGAATAATGAGAATTATTGATTCAAATGGCCAAGTAATTATTAATTAATTTTAATATCTTTCTTTGTGTACAAACAAAAATTTGTTTCATGGTAGACTTGGCACTTGTTCCTCAAGATTCTCAACTTTTGTTGGTAAATCAATGTCGATAAAGTCGACTTTTTTCTTTTTACCAAACGGTGGAGGTCCTATCAAGGCTTCAACCTGTTCATAAGTCAGAGTTTCTTGTTTCAAAAGAGCTTGTGCCATCTGAAAAGAGAGTTAATATAAATTATCTATATGTTCAATCTACAGAATAATGAAAGAAATCGGTAAAGAATAAAAATGAGAATTCGTGAGTGTGTATTTGTATATTTTACCTTCTCAAGTTTATCCAAATTTTCTTTCAACAGGTTCTCTGTTTGCTGATATGCTCTACTGACAATAAGCCTTGCCTCAGCATCCATCAAGTTGGCCAATTTCTTGCTATAAGGTTTCTTGGTATCCTGTGCTGTTTCCTCTTCAGAGAATGAAACCAATCCTACCTGTTCTCCCATTCCATATTGTCTCACCTGAGCATAGGCCATTTTCGTAACTTTCTCAAGATCATTCTGTGCTCCAGTAGTAATCCTATTGAAGATAATATTCTCAGCAGCACGACCACCTAGTGCAGTACACATCATCTCAAATATTTGTTCTTTTGTCCAATTTCTTCGTTCGCTGGGTGTATACTGGGCAAAACCAAGCATTCCCCTGGTTCTAGGCTTAATGGTAACTTTAAGTAGAGCATCAGTTTCCTTCAACATCCAAGCAACTAGTGCATGTCCAGATTCATGATAAGCTACAATTTTTTTTTCAACTGGAGATACTCCATGATCTTTTTTTTCTGGTCCACAAAGCACTCTATCAATGGCATAAGACAAATCATCTGCATCAACAACTTTTTTCTTGAATCTAGCAGCATGAAGTGCCGCCTCATTACAGATATTAGCAATATCAGCACCACTGAATCCTGGAGTCAATTGCGCTAATCTTGGAGAGTAAACTTCAGGTTTCTTTTCAAGGACAATACTCCTTAAATGTCGCTCGAATATTTCCTTTCTTTCAGGGAGCGTTGGTAGGTCAATTAGAATATGTCTATCAAATCTTCCAGGACGAAGTAGAGCTTTATCAAGTACCTCAGATCGATTAGTCGAAGCTAAAACAATAACACCATCTCTAGTTGCCATTCCATCCATTTCGACAAGAAGTTGATTCAGTGTCTGTTCAGATTCATTATTTGTTCCACCAGACATACTACCAGTTCCTGAACGTTTTTTTCCAATTGCATCAATTTCATCGATATACAAGATACTTGGAGATCTTTTGCGAGCTTCTTTGAAAAGATCTCGGACCCTTGCAGCTCCCAAACCACCAATCATCTCGATAAACTCTGAGCCATTCATTGATAGAAAAGGAACATTAGCTTCTGTTGCTACTGCTTTGGCCAACATGGTTTTACCACAGCCAGGAGGACCTAGCAAGAGTGCTCCTTTGGGAACCTTGGCTCCCAATGTCTTGTAGTGTTCTGGGCGCTTTAGATAATCTACAAATTCCATAACTTCTATTTTAGCTTCTTTCAAGCCGGCAACATCTGCAAATCTAACATTTCTCGTGCCACCCGCTAGAGGATCTACAAGTGTGAATTTTGCTCTTGTCATTGCACCAAACAAATCCTTTGGAAACATTCCTGTCTTTCCTGCTCCTTTTGTCATAAAAGCTACCATGTATGCTGAAACAGCCAGTATTAGAAGAAGACTGTACAAATTACCACTGCCACTTCTCTCGTATACTATTGGCACTCCATGGCCTTCTTTTATTCCCAATGCACGCTCTGCCTCTCGAAGTTTTTCCTCGAGACGCGTTGCATCAGCCACAATCATTTGATAGACACGATTATCGGCTAAACGGCCTTTTATAATAGCCCCATCGTAAAGGACTATTGTTACCCAATCCATGTCAGGTTTTACTATTAATTCTTGAACTTCCCCTTTTGATAGCATTTGATGAACGAATTCATTCCACGATATGAAAGGAGAAGACTGGTGGCAAATAATAAACAATATTTTTCATAATCTATCGATAAGACTTGATTACCATGTCTCTAAATCAAATGATATAGGGGAAGATGGGGCAAAATGGACATTAGGGGGAAAAATGGACACATCTAAATTTTTAGGCAAATATTATGGAGAACTTTTGAAATTAATAGAAATATTGGCGGTAGATTGTTTTCGATGATTTCATTGGAAAGTTGAGGAAATTTTAGGCGGGAAACAAATGCCGGAATTCATTTTTTTGAATGTTTGGTGATTTGACTTTTTTGGGCACTTTTGACGGGTAAAAACCTTCCTTTTTTGGAAAATTTTCAGTTTTTTGAGAATATCTTTGGTTCTATTTGTCGTAGCGTAAAAATTCCGATGAGAGGTGATAGGTGAGATCATTTGCCATCGATTCATAGGGTTTTCAATTAAAAAATATCGATTTTCAAGGTATTTATGGACATTTTTGTGGACCAGTTTTGCGAATCAGTTTTTGACCTATAACTATCCTAAAAATGGATATTTTTGAATTCGAAACCCCATAAATCGATGGGAAATGAGCTCACCTTTCATTTGCGACCAACCCCGAATTGCTACGACCAATAGAACCAGAGATAATCGCAAAAAACTGAAAAATTTCAAAAAAAGAAAGGCTTTTTACCCCTCAAAAATACCGAAAAATATCGAATTTTCAAAAAAATCGAAAAAAATACATCTGACACACGTTTTCCAGCTAAAATTCCCTCAGCTTTTCACTAGAATCCTCAAAAAAAATCCATCTCTAACCGTTTCATTAACAGTGTCCATTTTGCCCCACTCTCCCCTATATAAGGTGAAAAGGAAAATAATTGATTGAACATACCTCCATTCTGTAGGCTATTTTCGACATTGGATAGATGAATACTCCATAAATCAAGAGGGTTAAAAGCAAAAGTTTGAATAAAGCTGCTTTCTGATCGTTCTCATTGCCAGTATTTTTATTACCATCAGAAGATTCTTTTGATGGGCCAGAGGAAGTTTTTCTTGTACTATGCGAAGAAGATGTTGAGAAAAAATTTGCTGATTTCGTTGTAGACTGAAGAAAATGACTCCGAACGAGTAAAGAATGTAATGCTCTGTACTCCTGGTATAATTGATTCATTGTCTGAAAGCCATACTTTACTGTAAAATGGATGAAAATTTTCAAAAGTTCAATGTATTTACCCGATAGGATACACAATGAAAAAACTTGGTAGGATGACTGTAAAGCTTGAAAATCTTTTCCTCCCTTATGTCACGTTTTATTACTGAACTTAAACATCTTCTTGGCAGGAATAAATGCCGGCCCGCAGTGTATTTCAATAAGTTCTGCATTATTAACACTTTTTTTTCGTTTATAATTATTGTACAAGTAGAAAATAAATAATAAACAATGTACAGGTTATGAGCCGATCATACTGATAGTACGGATCATAACTTGGGAAATATTCAAGTAGAATTCCATTTTAATGACGGAGTCAAAAAAAAAAATTTCAATTATATTAATAATTTTTGAATGACATCGCAGGTATTACACATGATCATGTAAAGAATTTTTATTTTAGATCCTTTTCAACATACTGATGCAATATTCAACACATTATTGAAGTAAAATGAGCCTTCAGAGACATCTCGTTCCATTCCGATAATATTCAAAGTTTTAAGAACCAGGCTACTTCTGGTATAACAGAAATTTCTCACATATATTCCAGTCGGTACTTCATCCTTCGAAACAAACACAGTCGATTTATTTGAACTAGCGCCGTCGGCGGCCGCCTCCGTTGATTAGTGTAGATTTCTATTTTTTATTTTAAATTTTAATGATACCTCCGTATACTTAGCAGATAGAATAATTATTTTCAAAGCTAACTAATCCTTAAACGTTTCGAAATAGTTTAGGAAAGCATTTTTATAATTTGGAAAAGAGTCATCAATTTATTATTAAGGTATGTCCGGCACGAGGCGACTTTCGACAGAAAGTCCTGAAATTCATACAGGGTGTAGATAAATAGTCAACTGACATGAGTGAATTTTTTCAGAATTTTCTTGAGTTTAGTAATTGAGTTTGACGGACTAGAAAATCAGGAAAAATATACAAAGGTATGGGAACTACGCGTAAAACATGATACAATCCCCCACTATTTTCTGCATAACTAATGAACGGCTCGAGGAAAATCTCCCAAAAAACTGCACAATACAACTTACTATATTATCAAGCTCTGCGAGAAATTTCAAGATTATCTTGAGTTTAGTATTAAACATTTATTGAGTTAAAGTTTGAGTGAAAATGGTAGTGAATAAACGTCTGAGACAACTATGGCAACATTGCCTCGCGATGACGTAGCAGCCTACTGGACTGTGGCTCGATGTGTACACATACGGATATGTGTGCGTACTCATATACGTATACGTAGAGGTTGCCACGCTCTCTAGTGCGATTTCATGCATATAAAACTGGAGTATTTCAGCCAGGGACGAATTAAATTTCGGGTTCCGTCAGTAATAAGCGCCCGATAAATTGATGGTTTTTAATTTAATTAACCAAGAGATAAGTCACAAGAAAAGATTTATTTCTTGAAATAATCATTTCCATATTAATTTGAGAGATATAGCATCTTGAATTGAGCTCCAACTTTATCTAGAAATTGACCCCACTCAGACCCCTACAGAGCTACGATCCCTCATATCCGATATACCTTAATTCAAACTTTTTTTTATGTATAGATAGCAGAAATAGCTATCAGAGATAGCAGAATTTAGGATTAGTTAGAATTCAGGCTCAGCCAGGCTCCGCCAGGCTATATAATCAAAAATAGTAATCTATAAATGCTTTCCTCAAATTCCCTCAACCAAATTTGATTTTTTTGGGCATTTTTGAGGGGGAAAGCCTTTTGATTTTTGAGAACATTCTGGTTTTTGAAATATCCCCGGTTCTATCGGTCGTAGCGACCTGGGACCGATTTTAAATGAAAGGTGAGATTATTTTCCATCGATTCATGGGGTTTTGAATTCGAAAATATCGATTTTCCACATAGTTATAGGGCAAAAGTAGATGATCATAATTTTTCACAAAAGTTTCCATAACTATCTGAAAAATCGATATTTTCGAATTCAAATCCACGTAAATCGATGGAAAATAATCTCACCTTTCATTTGAAATCGGTCCCATGTCGCTACGACCAATAGAACCGAAGATATTCCCAAAAAACTGAATTTTCTTAAAAATCGAAAGGCTTCTACCCCTCAAAAATGCCCAAAAAAATAAAATTCTCAAAAAAGTGAAAAATAATAATTCCAGCATTTGTTATCTGCCTGAAGTTCCTCAGCTTTTCAATGGAATCATTTAAAAAAATCTATCTCCCACTGTTTTAGTACAATGTCCATTTTGCCCCACTTTTCCCTTTATATAATGTAATTTTTTAGGAAAGGAGCGAGAGTATACGAGATATAATTTTTTTTTGCATTATTGTTTTAAAGAATTGGGGAAATTTGCAATGACAAGCAACTGTTCACTATTGATTTTTCAGAAAGTCAATTTTTTTTTTAGCAAAAATCTGAAGAGCTAACTCTTTCCAAAATTGGAAAAAATTACTGTTGTCAAGACAATTCCGGTTTTATTGATCGTAGCACATTGAGGCTCCGCGCACAAATCAAAGTTGTGATGATTTTCCGTAAACGTATGAGGTTTTGAAGAAAAAAAAATAGTTTTTCGAAGTAATTATAAGAATTTTCATGAGATTGCACGTGAATACAACATTTTTCATTCTGAAACTCCATAAATCGATGGTAAATCATTTTTCACCTGTAATATTTTCAAAAAAGTGTTTTTTAACATTTAAAAAGGGTATGTCTTCAAATTGTGGCAGAAAAAGCCGTTTTGTCAAAAAATTCTGAAAAATCCATTTTAATACACATTTCTACAAAAACAAATTTTCCCAGTTTTTCAATGAAATTATGAGAATGAGTCTGCAAAATCCCCTAATAAGTAGAGTTGTTTGAGCTTGAATATTTTTATCTCATCACTACTAATCTGTACCATGTTATTCCATCACACTCATAGGAATTTTGACCCAACCACATGTAAACAGTCGAATGGGGAATATAAGTTTTGAGTCTGGGTGTTTTGATAACGTTTCCTCACCTAATGGACCTCTCCCTATATTCGTAAAGTGCACGCCACTCATGATACATACGAAAAAGAGAGGAAAAGTCAGAGAAATAAAAAAAAATGAATGAAATTCATATAAAAAAATGTATTCCAGTTGACGGAGAATACATATCAATTCATTAAACATTTTAAAAGGGGAAATAAAGTGATTTGCTCGACTAAATTTGATCCGAACAAATAAACTCTATAAAATTTGTTTTGATACAGTGGACTAAGTAGTGGATTGATATATATGCATACTGAGACCTCGTTTAGATATGAAAAGAGTAACATTAACATTAGGTTGACAGTGAGAGTGTGAGGCCATGCGACAAAATCATTTATTTTGTTAAACAACAGAGCCATGTTGTCTTAGGTTTGCCAAAATAACCAAAACAATACTACCCCAGACACTGACACGCGGCGATTCATTCAGCTCTTACAAACTTTTCATTCTCAAAATTCATTCACATTTTTGCTTAATTTATGGGATTTTCCTTGGGCTGATTATTCCTACGCGAGTAGAGCTAATCAGTGGCTCTAGTATTCAACGTAAAAACATTCAATAGGGGAGAAAAGGAAGAGCAAGGCTTGTTATTACAGATGCCAACATCGTGCAGGATCCGAGGGTATATTTCAAGCACAAAGAAACTTGACGGTGCTCTAATACCCGGAAGAGAGGAAAAATCAAGCTTAAAATTTTCTGTAATTATTAATCTTTAAAATTTTTGATAATGCCTATAGCCAATGGATCGTACATTTGACTCTACCTAATTATTCCAATGTAATTAGAAAATTCTATTATTTAGAGGAACTGCTAAATTAAAATATGAGCAAGTTCTTCTCATCGTCGTTTATTCCGTGAAAACCTGTCAACTTGAACAAAAACTTTCGCAGCCTCTGTAAAATCTTTAATAATAATTCTTGACATGAAAAGACAGTTTCTGTTTTGGTTTTGCGAATGTTGAAGATTTCTGCCATGTTACCACCATCGCAGTGCCAAAAGTGAGGGAGTGAGGAGAAGTAAATTCGTGCTGGAATAATATTGAGTGGTATTGTCAACGGTATATATGTATATATACATAATAGGGTGTTATATTGGTGAAGGTTGCTCTTCATCGTTTCTCAACATCTCTATCCTAGGAAACAGTTTCGGCGAATCCAGCTCAAGCGGCATCATTCACCAAAATATGAGTGAGACAGAGTATTACCACGGAAAAAAAAATTTCAGATAGAATGAGAGCGAAAGAGAGAGAGAGAGAGAGAGAGAAAAAAAAGAATGAGTAAAGGGGGATGAAATAACACACCCCATTTTCTGCGGTGGGCTATACGCTCCCTAAACGTGGGCCAATAAAAACAACACTCCTCCTGTCTCCTCTACTGTCTCGTTCTTTCTCGCATTTTTCAGTGTATAGGGTGCGCGAATGATGGAGGGATTGTGTCAGGGAAAAAATAGAAAGGGAAGAGAAAGAGGGCGAAGCTCGTTGAATTATAAAAATAACAGTCAGACCCACCGCTCGACTATCGAACAATTGGCCGATTCAATTCGTCCGTCGTTTCTCTACTGTGTCCATTCGCTTCTTCCTTTTTTTTTTCTTCTTTTTTTTTTTCAAGCGCCACGAAAAGAGCCGTTTGCACATGGAGTAAAAAGAGAAAAGAAAATAATGTTCATTTTGTGGCTCCAATTTTTCTTCTCATTTTTTAAATTCTCAATGCTTTTGTTGTTGAGAAAATTCACCTCGACGAGGTAGAAGATAACTATTGATTTGGCTGAAAAGTCATGGCAAAAATTTTATGAAACTCCACAGTCTTCCATATGGATCTTCTTGATTGTAATATTTTTAACCGTTAAAAATGTTTTCATTCTTCGTTTGAGAGGCAAACTGCCGTATGGTGAGAATGAAAAAAAAAATATTCGGAGAAAAGAAAAAAAAAAAGGTGGTACACGAAGGACGAAAATGCGCCAGTGCCTACGTGGCAAGTCAAAGAGATAAAATCTATAAATATGTGGGAGGCACACGCGACCCATTCCAGTGTTTGTTCAACCAGGAATAACCTCAGTTTCTTCATTCGGGGCGCGAAAGCCCCAAGAGGTTGGTTTTGTGGCTTAACACAGTCAATATCTTGAAATAAATTTTTTTTCTTTCCTCCACATTTACTTTTGCATTTCCCAATCGTCAAGTTAGCTTTAATAATTGGATCAATTACTGTCACAAAAGCTTCCATGTATTTGTCAATAGATGAGCTCGTTTTGAATAGCTAATTATATACATGAAAGAATTCTCTCTTCTTCATTTATTCTCCTCATTATTTTCTAATTGAATACAAATGAATTTAATAATTCCCAAAGGAATGTAGTTAATTTGTCAAAACATGAGTAATGAATTTGGTGAGACAGTTAACGCGTGAAAGGGTCACATGCTTCTCTCAAGATAGTAATGGTAAACACATCTCATCAATCTTCTTGGTCGTCATCTAGCCGTGCGTCTGGTGTCCCAGTGTCTAATCTATACATTTCGAGCAAAAATAATTTTTAACAAACACGTGTAACCATTAAAACCAACCGAGTTTCCTTCTTGTATCTATCATCTGTCCTGTTTTACATTCTTTTATGGATGTTTCATGCTACAATCACCCATCAGAAAAGTTGCCTACTTAACGGGTAATAATTCCAATTTGAACCAAAAGACAGTGGGCTTGATGATTCTAATGGCATTTTCATGATAGCTTTGATGGATTTTGATGGCCAGTATGGTGAGAATAGGTGGCTCACTCACCGCCATGCTCAACACTTCAACCTGGTGACCAATAGGATCGAGGGAGGAGCACGCGAGGTAAAGGCTTTCATACTCGAATGCCACACCCTCCATTGTGTCCACATATCGACCGTATTCCTGACAAACTCAGTTACCTCGGTACATTCTACAGAAACATTGTACGGAATTTATCATTATTTTAGTCAGACTGCCACCGTTTCAAACGGATCTATTTATTTTTTTACTTTATTCACAATAATAATAATAATAATCTAGTAGAGATAATTTAATTAATCGAATTATATTTCAAGTGATTTTTATGGAAAACTTTGGAGAATATAAAAGAGTATGGGGTAGATGTAGAGGGTAGTTGGCTGAGCCTGGCAACCACCGTTTGTGGCTGTGTAACCCCTCGAATAATATTTTGATAGCCCCGAGTCCACCCTCAAGACTCATCCGACCCACATATCGTCAGCAGGAAATTATTTTTCACACTCTATCATTCTTTCGCCTATTATCGCCTTCACTCTCTTCTTCTATACCACCCCTCCTTAATTATCTACCGCCTCGTGTCATAAGAAATAGACACGTGGGTACACATGAAATATTTCTCAATCGGTCATTATGTATTATAATAAACACTCTGGTGAAATTGAAAAAGTCCATTTCAAATCATGCTCAAAGACACTAAATTATTGAAAATTATTATTTTTTTATACAATGGAAAAAAACAAATGACCAGGCAGTGGATTTGAATTTATCTTGAAAGAAAATTTCTCCCTGCGCTAAAAAAATTGAGTTGGAACAACTGTTATTCTTTGAATTTGTCTGACAAGCCATCATTTCCAAACATCCTGAGGGTTTTATTCTTATCTTACCAATTGAGTCTCAAAAATCGAGACAAGTTAATATTATCTAACAATGGAAATGAGAAAATAAATAAAAATTCTCTGCTCGGCAAGTAATCCACGATTATCCAATAAGGGCCAAGGAATTTTTATAACATTCCTATTTTTTTTTCTCTTATTCTCTCCCCTGAAGAATCACACAAGTAAATAAAGAAGAGTGGAAGAAGTGGGGCACAACAGAAGGTAGTTTATAATACAGGTAGGGGATTTAACGAATCCAAAAAAATCTTTCTTTGATCCTATCTTAGATGCTGACAAGTGCAACGTGTTGGAACTCTTTATATTGTCATCGCAAGCGTGATTTTCGAATGATACAGAGCATCGTCTGTTGGATAAAACTGGGTTCTTTCACCTTTCATACAGACCATAAAATGACCAAAAGATTTTACGTTTCATTCTTTATCGTGTCTCTATTTGTTGCTGCTTCTTTATATTGGATGGATTAGGATCTTTTTTTTTAAGTACTTATTTCATCTTAAATTGAATACGTTACGGTGATCGGGAAGAGTGGACCACCAAATTTGCTCTTTATTCACTTGTTCGATAATTTTTCGTTTCTCAAGCAATGGAATACACTGAGGGAAAAAAGTATTTTCTAGGAATAAAAATAACTTCGAGACAATACTTCTTTCTTATTTGCGATGAACTGTATAAGGAAATTAGAGGATTTAATTGAGAGAAATCAATACCTATTTCTCTCAATATTAATTTATTTTAGTTCGAAATTACACCAGATCAGTACTCATTTTTTGTTATTATTTTTCGCTCACTGATAACGATAAATAAACAATTATTTGTCCGAATCTCCCTCCTGCATTAATTCAATCTCGATCATATTTGCCATTCATATTTTTATGTGGAATCTTCATCAAATAATAATGTATTTGAGCGAAATATGAAATGTTGGTCCCAAACATAACTCAGTTTGGATCAAAACCGAAATGCATTTCCCAGGAACTTTCCTTTGAAAAACTCATCTTATTAATTGATGCGAACATGTTCAAATTCATTCTAATCAGACTTGAGGAATAAGCCAAAACATTAATTTCTCAATTGAAAAAAATCCTTTTTCAAACAAATTCTTGATTGGTGCAAACTACACAGTATTCCTAGAAAATATTTTTTTCCCTCAGTGTACTTATTTATTGCTTGAATATATATAAAATTACATAGGTTAATTCTGCTCAAGTCTGAGTCTATTGTTATTTTACTCTCGAAATAGTAAGGGAGAATAGATGGGGAAGTTAGCAAGAGTGAGTTAAACCGATTTGCACATCGAATGCACTCTCGATTCCTGGGTAACATGTTTCACAGGCTGCTTGATTCCCATTTTCTCTTATATTATCCCCCAGTGAAACACGGCGGTAGGCAGAGTCAAGATTTTCACATGCCCATGTAATTCAATATTTTTGTGAGAACGTCAAACGTCAAATGACGTTTTCCGGTTTGAAAAATCCATCAAACCTTTTTCTTCTGCATTCATTTTTATGTATGATACTGTAAAAAGTAGTATGATAAAAAAAAATCAAATTCTTACATTAAATTCAAGGCGCACATTAAAGATTTTAATAAATTTGGCATGGGCTAAGCTGGAACAACAGCACGAGGGATATGAATTAAGAGTAAAGAAGGAGAGATGAGCCACCAGCCCGAAGGTATATACGTCGGAGGCTTGGATAAACATCTCGAATTAGGCACACTGAATACTTTTTCATCCATCTCTTCCCCTCTAGCACTTTCTCTCTCTTTCTTGCTGCACTATCCAAGACGTTTTCACGGCTCTGGTATGTCGACGGCAACCAGCTACTGCTTATCCATTGACGAACTGTGGAGAATTATCTGCGCGTGGCAAATAACGTATTAATTTATGTATCGTTCAAGGAAACTTAAATCATCAGTTTTTTTTTCCCTCATTTTTTTTCTTCCACGACGTTTTAAATTGTATCTCATGTCATATGCAAACGATAATGGGAGACACTCTGAGGGAAATATTTGACGTGTTTGTTCAGCCGTAACTTCTCTAAATCTTTTGTACCAAATTGAAAAACTTCTTCAGATTCTTCTAGGGGAAAAATTCTTCTTGACTCGAATGCCTTGAGAATAAATTTCTCAAGCTATATGATATGTTTGAGATGGAATTATTCCCAAGATTCTATTGAAAAAATGGAAAAATTTTCTATAAAAAACATGTGTCATAATCAATTTTTAGGGATTTTCGGGAAATTCTACTTTCTTGGAAAATTATAAAATTTCATTCTTTTGAGAATCTCTTGGGTTTTATTGGCCGTAGCGTAAAAATCAAAAAAGAAAGTGCAAGATGAAGAGAATAAAAAGGCAGTGAAAAAACGTTTTTGACATGAATTTTGAAAAATGAAATTTCTACAATTTTTCATTGGAATCATTGAAATCACTCTAAAATGATTAACCGAGTTATGATGAAGTGGAGGAACAAGTCTTTGAGTCGTCACCTCGTCAAGCGGCTTTTTAGGGGATTCCTTCAGCATAAACATGATTTGAGATTTGTCTGACGGTTATACACCCGCAACCCCCGTTAAGTCGCGACGTGTCGTTTGGTTGGAACACAGATCGGTTGTCTAAAAGACACGAAGCTACAGCCAAGACAAACCTTAAATGCTTGCTAACCAAACAGTCGGAATTAGCTGGCACCCACAGGATTTTCTCTCGCCTCCATTTTTTCCCTCCCCTTCCAATACTACCTTTAGCCATTAGTCAATTGAATAAAGACCCTGATAAAGTTCAAACTTCATTTTGAAAAAAAAGTACGAAAAACTGAACAAATTTTATAAGACATATGTGGAAAATTGTTAAACTTTGCAAGTTCTTTAATTCTTTGTATTTTTCCTCGTTTACTTTTTCGGAAAATGTGCATAGAGAGACATTAGAGAAGATCCACTCTGGACTTGAGTGGCAGGCGATTTATTTCTTTAGGCCACAATGAGGAAGGAAACGGGGCCGATTGGCTTTCAAGACAAATAAACAATTCTCAGGGGAGAAGAAAAGGGTTGGCATATCTAAGAGGCCAAAAATTATGCTGTTTAAATCATTCTTGCTCATGAGACATTCCTCTTTGGACACATGAGACTGAATAATTACATGAAAATAAATTTCAAGTCTGGTGTTTATCTCTCTCGTTATCTCAAAATTCATTGCAGCGTAAAAATCGAAACTGATATGGGGAATAACCAAATGAAACAAAATATAATAATAATAATAATAATAATAATAATAATAATAATAATAATAATAAAAGAAGAGAATATGATAAGAATGGGCAAGACGGCTGGCACATGTGCACAGGTGCAAATCGAGTTTCTTCTGCGTCATTCTCGTTTCTCTTGCTGTATAAAATTCTCGCACAATTCTGTTTATTTATTTTTCTCATACCCCTCTCTTTGCATTTATACCTAATCTTTTTTTTTTCATTTGGAATATGCCAACAATAGTATAAATATTTTATTATTTGAGTCATTATTTTATTTATAATAAAGTAGAAAAATATTTCGAAATTATATCTCAAAAACAATGGATCATTATTATTATTTCGTTAGTCAGAAATCAATAGAGTTGGAAAGAATTGAAGCGAAAATGGAATTTACCAGTGGAATTATAAGGGTGGATAGATGAATAGAATTGTGAGATATACAATATGTAGTTGAGTGAAATACGCAACCCTATCTGGCCGTACCAACCGCTGAGTATCACTGCTCTGCATCCAGATAATCCCTTGGTTCCATTGATATGCTGATCGTGGGTACTTGTCGCGTGAAATTGCCTGCCGGCATTGCCACATTGTGTGCCGTTTGATTCCTCACAGCAACGAGTTTATATCCGCGCGCTTTCGACGGTCTTCATCAACCATACAAATAACCATCGAATTACTCAATCCAGAGAATTACTTCCAATACTATCGCTGTGAAACAGGAAGCTTTTTTTTTTACAATTTTGACCGAATTATTAAATAAATAAATGAATGATAACCAGAAAAAATGGTCATATCCATTGGATTTTGAAATTCATTCTCTAACTTGTGGTATATTGGAACATTTCAAGAATGCGTTATTCCAAGGTGTATAGATGACGAGACAAAACAAAAATAATCATGGTGAAACTACCAAGTTTATTGTTTCATCTACTGAGATAAGAATGAGAGAGGAAAAAAAAACGAGGAAGAAGATTCTTATACACGATAGATTGGATAGGTCAGGGGTAAAGTTTATTTTTCAAAGTTTTCAAAAAAAATTTAAAACATTAGGAAGAAATCCTTGGCCGTGACAAGACAAAATAACAAGATATTTGAAAACACATGAGAAGTAAAAACAAGAGGAACATGTTGAATAAAATTCCAGTGGTTTGAAATTAATTTTCATCCACGTTGGAGGAATAATGAAAAATACAGAGAGAAAAAAGACGAGATGAGAATATAAAGTGGACGCAAAAGACAATTAAACTTTGGGTGAAACTTCAAAAGGGTTTTCATCAGTCGTGGCCCAAGGCTCTTACCAGGCTTTGGAGATAGCTTGAGTGGTTAATTTAAATGAAAATTAGCAGGGCTCTTTATAATATCGATTTGGCACTTGTTTTTACAATGATATTTTCTACGCATATCATATTTTATATTCTTTCTAGATTAAATTTTGTTTATATTCTTAATAATTTTCCGATCGAGTTGTAGAAATAATTATTCAGCATTTTTCATTGAGCCTCAAGTAACTGATGAATGAATCCAGCTATCATTTCTCTTTATTCATTGGTCCTTCGCGCCTCCAACATAAACGTTTCTCTTGGCATGGGATCTCAGTTAGTTATATCGTTGCTTGAAAGCCCAAATTCCAAACGATAAAGGTTATATGGCGGGATTTCTGCGGAGATACCATCAGCGAGAGGAGGAAAAGAAGAGGAAAAAATATGAGAAGAGATGAAACATTCAACGTTGAAGTACATCAAGATGATGGTATGGAATATTGTGAGAGAGAAGAGGTGTCCCTCGAGTGTTTTCGCAAGCCGGGAGTCGAACCCTTGGAAAAACACAGGCCAAATTGAATCCCCCTCGTGTATAAGAACATTTCTCTCTCCATCCACTCAGTGGCCTACAAAACTCTCTCTCTCTCCTTCTTCTGCCTATTCTAGAGAATTAAAAAATTAATGCCACATTTGGAGCTCATAATAAACGAAACTGAATGAAAATTCAAAAAAGCGAAGAAAATCAAAATATTTGCAAAACATAACAGTTCAATTTAATTTGGAAAAATTTGAATGATTTATTTGTTTGGACATTTAAATCCGCAAGCTGTCCGAAAGCTCCAAAACTCGCGAGAAATCTAGTACGACAAATTCGTATGCTCTCATATCTATCCAGCAAACCTTTGCATGGGCGTGAAGCGAGTAATCCTCAGGCAGTTATCTTTCATTGGTTACTGCTCCCAAGTAGGCGTTACCAAGTCATCAAGTATCTACCACTGAAATGCATCTCCCTACTCCAAATTGGGCGGAGCTTTGGTTGGAATTTTCAAAAAATTTTCTTTGGCCATCATCATTCCACCCCTCTTGACAACATTCACTACACTCCGTCCTAGCCCCTTTCTGGACTACTTGCTGGATGGGGTCAAAACTGGCTAAAGTTTTTAGGTAGGAGGGTTGGAGCATACACAGCGCATCCCAGTGTGAGCATCATCCAAAAGGAAAGTAGGAGGCCCACGACACTCTGCCACGAGCGTGACGAGCCCCCAGTGTGTTTTTACTCGGGACTGAGTAAACGAGACGCTTGTTGTGTATCATAATATCGTAACCTCGCGCCTGAAAAACCTCGGATGATTTTTCAAAGCCATCGTTTCTTCAACCCTTTGTTCGGAAAAATCCCAAAAACAATTATAAATTAAATGTCATAATTGATTAGTGATTAGGAAAAAATAAATAAAATATAGTGGTGAATAATTCTATTGAAATTGTGATAGTGTCATAGCACAGAGATGGATGAAATTTTATTGGTGATATAGAAGAAAATAAGGAAAGAGTACAAGTTTAACAGTACAATAAAGTGTATATATTGATTGATTACGTGATTATTATTGAGCCATATAAAATACATATAATTGATCTTCATTTTTTTGAAATAAAAAATGCATACTTTATTTGGTGAACAGAATGCATATTATCGTCATGCGACGGCAGTGCCAGTGGGTATGGGAACACCGTCTTATCCAGGAGTTGGTGCAGCACCAGGTTACTATGAGCAATATCGATACGGTGGATATGCAACTGCAGCCGGATATCCCGTACCCGGAATTGGCCAACAGCACATGCACCATCCTGGTAAAGATATGGTAAAGCCCCCATACTCATACATAGCATTAATAGCAATGGCTATTCAAAATGCACCAGATAAAAAAATAACGTTAAATGGAATTTATCAATTTATTATGGAGAGATTTCCCTACTATCGTGAGAACAAACAGGGCTGGCAGAATTCAATTAGGCACAATTTAAGTTTGAATGAGTGCTTTGTAAAGGTTCCTAGAGACGACAAGAAGCCAGGAAAAGGCAGCTACTGGTCCCTAGATCCTGACAGTTACAATATGTTTGATAATGGCTCTTATTTGAGAAGACGAAGACGTTTCAAGAAGAAAGATGCACTCAAGGAAAAAGAAGAAGCCCTCAAACGTCAAGGACTCGTACCAGAAAAAAGAGAAGATACAAAAGCGCCGGCTGATGCTACAGCTAAAAAAATTAGTGTCCTCGAGTGCAAACAGCCAAAAAGAGAACCATTGAATGATTCGAGTCACTGTATGGCTAATTCCATTGGAAAATATGCAATTCAGGAGAGCAAACCAAACACAACAACCGCCAGTGTAATTCAATCCAATTTGGGACATCAAGCGTCGGCTCATCAAGTCCAGCATCAGCCTCATCAAGTCCATCAAGATGTCACAATGACTGATGTTAATTTAGGCCTTGATCCAGCTGGTTTTAGTGTTGATGCACTAATGACAACAAGTAGAGATCATCCGCATTCACATCATCCCCATGGAATTCAGCATCACTCTACTCATTCCCATAGTACTGCAATGGCCGCAACAACTGCCCCAACGACAACTAGTACAACGACGGCAGCAGTTGCTGCCATGATGGCAGCATCAACGGGCTATGGCCATGTTACTCCCTCAAGGAGTAACACAAGTCCTCCAGGAAGCATGTATTCACCATATTGTCCTAGTTCTGCAGCAGGAGCTGCTGGTTACATCATGGATCATGGTGATTACAATACAACCACGAGAAATCACAATGGTGGTGGACATTCACAGTGGTATCAGGAGGCAGCGAGTCCTGATAATCCTGGCATTTATCAGGATACTCAATCACCAAGCTGTCAATTGTACAGGTAAATTAGAAATGAATACTTCACGCATGGTACAAAAGAACATTGGATCCAGTCAGAAAAATATTTGGATGGAATTTTGGCTGATGGAGAAATATTTTGCTCATGTTTCTCGGGTTTTTCCAGGTCAAGCCCACCAACTCCCCTGTCTTCTGGAGCTGCCCCATCGCCACCACTCTACCACAGATACTATCAGGACTGCAATGCAGTAAATACAAGTGGTAATCTACCAATAACGCTACACAAATACTGAGATTACCGTTCCTCAAGGTCTCATCGAGACCTTGAATCACCAGCTAGCAGTCATCATCATCATCATCATCAGCATCATCCTCATTCTCATTCACAAGAACATTTTCATCGTAATCATCACGAGTATGATACCGGGATAGTCTACATCAAACAAGAGTGGACATGCCCAGATGAACTAGCAAAAGAATGGAACTGAGCGCAAAATAATTGTCTTCAATAACCCACCGAAAAAGAACCAATACAATAATATATTTATCGAATTTCAAATTACAAAGTCAAGGATTTTCGACATCTGTACAAATTAACAATGTACACCTGACCTGGGCCAAAAAGTTTGGCTTCGCACTGCAATATCAGTATTGTTGTCGTGGAGAATTTTTACTTTCCCTCTCAATTTTTCAAGCTTTTTTTTGTTGTTTTTTCTTTTTTTTTTTCTCTCCTTTCTCTTTCACATTTTGTTAAATAATTTTATCTTTCCATCTTTCTCTCTCCGACACGAGCCACCTGTGTAAACCGAGACCGATGCGCAAATAATTGACGCGACGTATATAATTTTTCGTCAATTTTATTATTTTCTTTCTTTTTTCTCTTCTGTTTACCAATTGTCTGTAATAAAAACGTTGTCATATCTGAGTTGAATTAAAAATACGAGGACGAATCAAAGTCATTTTCTCGCTCTTTCAAATTCAATTTTTTTCACTAATTATGATTTCCTTCCATGTTAAGAAAAAAAAATTAAGAAGCATTTAAATATAAAAACCTGTAAAAAAATTTAATAACGTCATTCCTGTTCTCTTTGACGTGAATTAATAAGAGAAAATCAATGTGTTTTCTTGGAAAAAGAGCTGAGATATATTTATTGATAGCGAATAAAAAATAATAATTAAGAGGAGATTAATAATGTGAATAAATGAATTATAAATATAGAAAAATTTAAGATAAGGGTAATATTGTAGTTAGGTGATAAAAGTAAATGGAAAGAAAGAAAAACAACACAATCCGTGCGAATACGCTCGTTTAGAGACACTTTTTGCGTGTATTATACTATTAACATGATAAAAAAAAAAAGAATTATATAGATAATAGAATTGTATAGCAAATAGATGATATAGAAAAAAAAAAAAATATATATATATATATATATTGAAATGCATATGGAAAAAAAATGAATGTCTCGAGTGTTGTGAGACTGATTGATTTACTATTATTATTATTATTATTATTATTATTATCGCTATTATAGACTTATGAGGAAAAAATCGCGCGTGGGCGAATTCCGAAATAAATATTATTGAAAAAAAAAAACTTGAATTGTCTTATTTTCATTGATTTTTTTCCATATATCTCATACTATTTCTTTTGATAAAATCAATCTCTAGAACGAAATTTACGAGGAAAATATTGGAGGTACTTGAAATATCCTCACAATTTGCTATTGAGAGATTTTAATAATAAATTCAGTAAGATGAAACAGATGTGGGCTGGATTGAACTTGGCTTGCATCTACAAAGTATCTTTCACTTGATTCAACTGGGCGCTGCTAGTAGGATTGGTTTCTCCGTTCAAGCTTGAGGCTATGTTGAAAAGTATCATGTGGGTATGAAAAGTTTAGAGACAAAAATCGTATACTTTCGCATTAGCCTTGCGGTTAAACAGAGAAGGGAGATTGTTGGGGGCTTTTGGGTGGCCATAGCTAGGCCCCAGGGCGGGATTTTCATAGCATCTGCTTTGAAACACGTGCTCCGGATAAAACCAGAGGGGGTCTTCTTTTTCTTTTGCTCTTCAGGGCCCAATCCATTGTTTCTCAGAATGATAGAGAATATCAAAGTAGGACTGAATGCGTACCTTGAGAGCTAAATTATTTGGGAAATACCCAAACATGTTTTCCTTCGCTTTTTTACTTTCTTTCTTTTCTAGGTAAATTTCAAGGAAAACTTGATGTCAATTCATTAAATATTCTAATTTTGTTTCCAATATTTTTGAAAATGTGTTTTTCTAAAATGAGAGTGAAAGTTTTTGAAATGTGTAAGCACAAGGTGGAGTCAATCCTTGAGCTAACATAAAGTGTACACACTTCACTGATCCGCTTTAGCAAACATCAAAGTCCTATGTCAATTATGGCACCCCATTCAAAACTATTCTCCATTGGCCATTTTATATTTTCCTTGACAAAAACATGACTACATCTAGGGAAATTAGTTTGCTGGTAATTTGTGACAATAATGAAGCTAGGAGCCACTGATAAGGAGGAATTGCTAATACAAGCAGAACTACATTTTTTATCATGGCATGGGGAAAATTTGGGATAAAAAGGACATGAGGGCTTTAACAGGCACATTTTGGTTTTGATGTTTCAAATCATGGAAATGCCTCGTAATCAGTGAAAATATTTGAAATAGTCTTCTCCTGATTGTTTCATTGGAATGTGGAGGAAATTTCCCTAAAAAATACATGTTAGAATTGATTTTTGAGAATATTTAAACAAATTCCACTTTGTTAGCTGAAAATCAAGGCTTTAACCCTTTGCGGAATTGGAAAATTTTACATCTTCGGTGATATCCTCGGTTCCATTGGTCTCAAATGAAAAGTGGTTTTTACCCCTTTATAGGGCGAAAACTATTTCTCACTAAATCACCCATAAGCTCCTAAAAAAATGGATAATTCTCCCTTAATAACCAAATAAATCGATGGCAAATGATCTTAAATCTAAAAAATACAAAAAAAACATTTGTGACACATGATTTCCATCGCAAATTTCCTCAGCTTTTCAATTGAATGACGAAAAACACTTCATCACTAATATTTCTATTGATTTCCAGAGTTTTTCATGATATAGACACCTGGATCCATTTTATCCCTCATGTCTATTTTGCCCTACCTTCCCCTAAACAAGTTGTCCCCGACGATGTAAGATCGACTCCGAATTCAAAAGAATAAAATTTTTTAAATATTTTTAAAAAATCAACAATTTTGACACATTTTTTCAGCGGGAAATTCCCTCAGCTTTTCAGAGTGTATCAGTTCTACCTTCAACATGAAATCAAGAATTAAGAAAGAAAAATTCAAAGGAGCACAACAAAATAAATCTTAGTAAAAACATGGATGGAAACATGGTGAAATTGTGTACAGTAGATGGATAATGGTTATACAGGGGTTTCCCGCGAGGGATTTCAACGTCGTCTCTGACGTACATCCCACCGCAGAAAAGACGAACAGGTGGAGCAATTCCCAGGCTACCATCACGACGCAACGTGAAACTGTGCAAAATTTCTCTACCCATCATTTCTAACTCTATCTCCAGTAGCTTGAATATTTGCTTGTCCACATCCAAAAATATTTTGAATATTCCAGGTCACTTGATCATAGAAAAAAATGCTTTCAAAAAACGCCAATTGAAAAACATACCTGACGAAAAAAAAAAAGAACTGCATTATACTTTCTCATCAGTTAATTGTATCTATTAATCGTGCAATATTGCTGAAGCATTTATCCACGAGAATTCAGGATAGAGCCTTCAGCGTGAAAATGTGATAGATACGAGTTTACATAGGTAACATATATATACACACACAGAAGCATGGCAGTATGCACCAGTGTTTGCATACACTCCTTTTGGTCACATTGACTATTAAAGCGTCTCCCTCTAGTTCCCCTATTCCACACTTGGGGATTCTGTGCTCCGGGCACGATTAAATGCACTGTGGTGGTGTGTGTATTATAACAAATGTGTTTCCACAGAGTAATTTAGCATTTAATGTCATAATGACGATCGGCATTCTCGTCGTTCATCACTTGACATGTAGTGCAAGCATAATTTACCAGATTTTTTTTTTGCAATTTCAAAACCTTCCACTTTGTTGGAACGATTCTCATTGTCAAAAACTTTTAATGGATTAATCTCCATTGAAATAATTAAAGTGTTAGAATTATTTTATTACACATCTGATAAGATGATGAGTCTGTATTTTTTCCTGATTAGGAGAATGATGCATGAAAAGCAATTTTTCAGGTTTAACTTCACTAGACCCCGAAAATGAAAAGAAAAGAAAAGTAGAAAAATATCTCAAGGATTTATATTATGTTTCAGTAGTCTCCCATGTGCTTGCCGAACCGCAATTTTTTTTTCTATTTCTTCTACTTTTATTCTGTCTATTATATTATACCTCGATTAATACGTATATCCATGCCTACACGAGTAACAATTGTGACAACAATAGCACCAGGGTGACAAGGGAGAATCAATCACGGACGAATAGGCATTTAAGCCTGAAATATTTCTTCCCCCTCCTTTTTTGGTTGCTTGTCCGTGCATGGTAGATCTTTATTCTAGGAACCGGCAAAAAGGTACATCTAAACTTCTTCTCACTCAATAACTGTAGCACCCCACGCCACATTATACGCGTGGCATTGGCTCATTCACTCGAGAAAACGTTCAATTGTACAATGGGGATGTTTACTTATAGATAATCCCTTGAAATTGAGATACCACAGTATTTTCATCCTCTCCGCCTACCATAAAGATCTAATTATCCACCGTTATTGATACAAAATTCAAAAGAAAAGAAATACATAATTCTTTTGGGATATTGAGAAAAGAGAGCTGAAATTCGTTCTTTACTACCAATACTATCTATGCTTTTCGATTAAAGAGATTTTGAGATTTATTTTCTTTTTCATTATTTGAAAGAAAAGAAAAAAATGTATTTTTTTCTTTGTTAAAAAATTTGATTGGAAAACATAAAATATTTCCCAGAAGTAGCTTCATTCATAGAGAGGCGTTTTAAACAGTTATCGTTGGCATGTAAACACGTTGATGTGCACCACACGCACTCTCACTCGGTATTATGTATACATATATGCTATAGGGGGGTTGATCACCCTAAAATTAGCCCCAGAGAAAAACGAGATACGCGTTCATTCGATTCATCCACACGCTGTGAAAGTGTGAAAAAATGCTTACATTATCATTCGTAATTTTATAAACAACTAACGGGGATCACACTACAGCCCAATGTACCATCAGACTGTGTATGGCATCTTTTTTTTCTTCTCTCTTCGTTGAAACCATAAGGGAATCGTTGCGGGTGGCCGAGATGATGCCTATTACAAGAACTTCCGTGTAATTTTTCAAAACAAAAAAAAACATAAAAATTATACTTATGTACAAGTGCATTAGAATCATGAAATTTTCCAACGATAAAAATATTTTTCATGCAAGTATTCTTTAATTGGATAATTAATGAAAATATTTACAAAATAATTTCAAGTTTTTAAAAAACAAATGTAGGTAGGTCATGGTCGGCCAGTAGTGATTTAATATTTTTCCTGTTATGAGTGTAAGCCATTGGTGGTTTGCTCTGAAAACAGAGCGGTTCAGGCACACGATAGCATGTGCCAGTAAAGAAAACGTTCAAGTACCACAAAATAGAACAATGAAACATCAAACATTTGAAAAATTACAAACCGCAATATTTAAAAATCTAAATTGAACTATCTATCTACAAGGAAGATAAATTGTTTTGCGGAACAGAATCAAGATATTTTGCCATTTTCGAGGAAAAAGAAGAATAATTATTTCGAGAATAGACGAGGTGGCGCCAGAGTTTAACCATCTCTTCTTTCTCTGATGGATGCCGCTAACGAGGCCACGCGACGATTGACGAAATATTCTCAGTCTGTCGTGTAGCGAGACAACGGGGGGATTACCCAGAAATTTTCGCACTACAAAACTGAAATTTAGCCGGTGACTAGATATTTTTTTCCCCTCTTCTTGGGATTCGTCAAGCGCATTCTCAGCGAGTAGTTATTAAGTTTATAAGTGACGAGATAGAAGAAAAAAAAATTACCGCAACAAATTCAACGTGGTTCGATAGAGCCATTGTGCAAGTTACCTACTATCTGTAACAACACCACAGGAGGCATGCGCGGACAATGGGCTTGTGTAGAGAGACTCAAAAGTACCTGATTTGCCGTGAAATTTAACGACCTTGGGCCATTTTTTTCCCCAAAAACAAGATAAAATTTTGGAAAAATGTGGAAAAAAACTGGCTCGACTGACAAGACAAAAAAAAATTGATAATCTGTAATTGTGTTGAATTAATGATTCCAAGAGCTTGTCAATTTTCTTGGAAAATATATTAACCATATCACAATCGAAGCTGATTTCACACTCGAAATCTTTCTCCACTTCACCTTTTTTTATTTCAACAAAGGATAACAAAGAAGACTTTTCTACTTGTTATAGCCTCGGATGCTGCCATGTCTGCCCAATCGTATCTCTCATTCTCTGGCAATTATTTCATTCATGCCTGGGGGCTTCTGGGTTAAAAATCATCCTGTCATCGTTGAATCATCAAATTCCTCACCTACGCCTTTTCAGAATTTCATTCTAAATTAAGCACTATATTTATTCCATCATATTTCTTCTTTCCTTAATATTGAAATGAAGTTTTTCATGTAAAATTCCTCTGGATTCAAGAATAATATCTCTCAATCAAGAGTAATGAGTTCTCACAGGCACTCTAGATTATTATTTTCCCATTGCAAAAATGAAAAAGAGGAATTTACAACTCATTTAAATGGGTCTGTGAGTGCTCAAAGCTCGTTGGTAATGGGGCTTGAAAGCGCAAAGGGGGCCCGCCGGGTTAGAAATGCGAAAAAAAGTGCGGTAAAGAGAAAAGATGAAAAAGAAGAAGAAGAAAAAATGAAAATAAAGCAGAAGGGACTGTGACAGCCGGTACGCGTGTGTCTTTACCAGGGCGTTCAACCGTTTTATCACTCGCACAGAGGCGAGAGACCGAAGAGACAAATTGAGTCAGACAATTTTTGTTTATTTTTTTCCCATATTATTGACAAACTTTTGGAAAATAAATAAAATTTAAAATTTGAGGAGTGGGGCGTGGTACTTCCGGGCGTACGCTCCCACAATTTGCTTGAGATTTTCAACGAGTATAGGAAACATTAATATCAATGGTACAGTCCTTCCTCTAGTCTCTCCCTTTGAAAGCTCCGAAATCCACCCCGGATTTTTTTCTCAACTACAAACTCAGTGGAACCTGTTGACGAGTGGGACTAACAGTATACGCCCACATAACGAGGGAGAATATGCTGAGAAATTTCTCTCAACGACATGTCAATGTATTGACCGATTGACGAAACTTTGAAGAAGAAGAAAAAAAAAGTTAGAAATTCAGTAAAAAGTCACGCGCCATATGTTGGACTTACTGATTGATCGGAAGCGTTCGTGACCATTCAAACCAAGATTCTCTATTATTTCTAAATGTTAAAAGATGGATTGAAAATAGTCGTGATTGAGAATTTTTCACGATATTATATAAATGATAAAGTTGAAAAATATCAATCGATTCACTCCTTGTTATAGCGTTTATAATGCATTCGAATGGAAGAAGCGATCTTGGCTTCTATCATATGGATTTACTATGAGATAAACCATGTGGCATATCAACCGAGTTTGTAACAGTAAAAAGAACATTGAATCAAGTTCACACATAAGCGAAGAAATGATGAATAAGTATCTGTAAAGCCTGAGTTATAGTAGTTTTTTTTTTTTTCATTATTTTTCGAATCGAAACTTTGAAAACCGGAAAACCACCTAGTACCCACGCCACGTGACTGATTTATACGACCTCACACACTGTTGGCATGTTTTCTTTTCCAATTTTTTTCTCCCTTCTCTCTTGATTTTCATGTTTCTGAAGGAGAGTCGCCAAGCAGTCTGGGCCCATCGAGCAGAGAAGGACCCGTCTCGTCTTACTTTGAGAGTCGAAGGACTCTTCTCCGGTTCCCAAATATTTGATGACAGCAAATTCCTTGCCTCACCAACAAGGAATTCCACTGTTAACAATAGAACCATGATATTTGTCGAAAAAATGAAAGAATAGAAATGACAAAATAAAATTTTTCAACTTTATTTAAATGTAGAAGAGTTTAGTGCGCGAGTGACGGCCTGTCAGGAGCTTGAAATTCCACACATTCGACTTTGCTCTCAAATCCACTCGAGAGATGAAGAAAAAGAAGAGACAAGGAGAAAGAACGAAAATGAATGAACGAAAAGAGTGACTGTGCTCCAACCACTCAATGGTTGAAGGAATGAAATCGGTGTGGTCACTTTTTTGTATTTTTTTTTGAAGAACGTCCTCGCACAATAAACGAGAATAGCCACTCCAAGGGGACCCACCGTTGCTGCGTCACTTCTTGGGCCCACCAGCCAAGCCAATATGCATGATCTGACATTTTCTTATTCAATTCTGAATTTAATTTATCTTTTAATAATGAATGCCATTTTACAAAACCTATTGGGCGGATGGACCTACTGATTCATGAATCAATCCAGATTATTGTTTTTTTTTCCTCTTCTACTAATCACAAGTGAATCCAAAAATAGTCTAATTGATTTTTTAATTTTCCTAAAGCATGTCCTTTATAGTGAAAGTATACACCTGTCAAGCCATCATCCTCTTCTCTTTTCATTGAAAATTCCCACAGTTAAAAAGACAGGTCACCACCAAGCGAGCTCATGCAGTTCGCCTACCAAAACAACACCACAGTCCACCATTTGACTCTATTCTTTCCATCATGAAACAGCTTAATATAATCCCATTTAACGCCTTCTATGGACAATGGACATCCATTCTTAAACTGGCCCCACTGGTACGTGACAAAAATTATTTACTCGTTTATTAAAGGCTCGAAAATCTCCAGAAAGTCGTGAAAAAAAATCACAGTTAACTTTTTTATTCTATTTGAAAAATGTGAAAATCTCTTTTCTTTTTTTTTCTCTCTCTTTTTTTTTCCTCCCTCTCTGATATTGTGAATTTTAGGATGGAGGAGCACATGTGGTTCAATGTTCCACGTGTAACTCGAGAAAACAACCGGAACCGGATGCCCATGCACACATTCAAAGACAAAAGCAAAACCGACTGCAGTGGTTTTCCATTGTTCACGTATTCCTTATTTTTTTTTTGCCAAAACATACAGAACTCCCAAATAAAATTTCACACCCAATAAATTTATCAAATATTATCCTCCAAAAATTCAATGATTCATGTTTTTTCATTTCAAAAATTTTCCTCTCTTCTTCCCAATTTTCCGTTTAGAGAGAAAGTAAAGTGATGATCAGTGGTACTTTGAGAGTCTATCGCCTACGTAAATATCTACCTATCCTCTTGGATCTCTCAATATACATGTCAATGAGAATATATACTGGATAGAATCTCGAGATCACAAGATTAATGTTGAGAAATTATTGTCCATTATTTTATCAATACTTTCAAGGGATTTTGAAGATAGTTTGGGGCAATAAATTATCAGTTCTTAATGTATGTTAATTCTTCAAAGCATCAAAGTCTAGAGATACGAAATCCGGGAGTATTAACACACATCTTGATAGCCTCAACTTGCATAAAAAGCTTGAATTAATTTTTAATGGAGCATTTGAGTTTAATTTTTTTCTTGATTTTTGGCACGTGGTCTGAAGACTTTCCAGCAGCTCAGGGACTGGGAGAAACAGGAAACGCGAGAGAGATGCTGGATTACCCGCTTTTCCAATCGGATCCAACGAAAAGTTGGCACTTCTGGTGGCAAGGATTGTCAGTAGGATTATCAGGTCGACCTTCCGCTTTCAATCCTTTTCCAAGTTCTTATTTTGTCGAGAGTTTCCAAAAGGTGACTTGGACCGCCCGTGTTAGTCGTTTAACGGATTATCTCAAGGGGTGGCATCGTGTCAAAATAGTCGGACGCATCCCTCAAGTAAAAAAGTTGGCCGCAAAAAATTCTTACTACTGGAATTCCTTAATCTCAACATTTCAATTGATTAATCTATCTATAGATAATAAAAATAAAAGAATATGTAAGGGATAAAAAAATGAATTAATTGCTCAAATGCAATATCATTGAGGGAATAGTGATGTGGAGGCAAAAAAAAAATAATTGACAATCACAATGGCTGACGATATTTCACTTGATACAAAGAGCCACTCCGCCATATTTTTCTTTGCCCATTTTTTGTCCCCCTACCCCCTCGTATCAGCACGGACTCCTTGATACCCAGGGAGCCTTGCCTCGTGGCTATCCGTGGGAGTTTAGCGCGTGCGTATTTGCCATATTGCCAATGACGTTGAAGGTAACCATTGCTGAGGGGATAACAAAATGTCTATACGTGAATGTGAAAGGGGGGACGAGTGTACGAGTGTTGATTTGTGCTTACCAGTCTGGTTAGCTGACAGGAACATGGCTACCGCCGAGGGACCCCATTCTGTTGAGTGTTAAGAATAATGGGTTTATCGGGAGGGTGAGAGTTTGACGGCTCCATTTAGCCTCAATGAGTGCTTTTTTTTCAATAAAAATAATGAAAATTAGATAAATTTTCAATTTATTCAATAATTGCAAGTATTCTGAAAATCATTTTTCATCGAATTTTGGGACCAAATTTCTTTTTCAAAAATCATGGTTTCTCTCATTGCTAGAAAATTGAATGGAAATGATAGAATTAAAGGAATTGGCTCCGAGCAGTCTAGAGAATATGAAAAAAACTGGCAATCCGAAAAGCCATTCAATGTTTTTTCAGGCATCGTCCTTATACCGATATTTAGCGAGTCCTCTCTATTTTTTTAAGCAACTTCCTTATTGCTGCCAGGGACACAATCTCCCTCCTACTTCTTCGTCTTCTTCTTCTTCATCAACGTCCCTTCTTTAACGTCCTTTTTTTTCCCTCTCATTTCGTATATCATTCTCTCTCTCTCTTTCTGTCAGTGGTGCCACGCCGTCTGCCGAAAGTATTTCGGAACGTCGGCACCACTTCCTTTCACGTTTTTTTCATTTACTCTAACAACCAAGATTTGAGCATTTTGCTCCATTTCAAAAGTGGATGATTTTATTCCCCCATCTCTTCTTCTTTCCTCTGATATTTTCATTTTTATTTTCATCTTTGTTGGAGTAAAGTTCAGTGATAGTTTAAGAATTTCATGGTATCTCTGGAGGAGAATAAGAGCAGAATGGGTAAAAGTAGACGAGAAAAATCAATGGGATGAGTTTCTTTATTTTGTATGAAAACAGCCGGAAGGCGTCGGACTGTGTGGCGTCAAATCAAACGGAATATTGCACGAGTGCTTTTCAGAGACATCCGATTCTTATCAGGATATATTATTACCCTCTCTTTCCCTTCTCTCGTACTCATTTTTTCCCTCTAGAAATTTTTTATTCATTTCTCTTTCTCTCTCTCTCCCGCTACTTCAAATGAGAAAGTAAAGAATTCAGTTTAACAAGGGAGGATATAAATCAGGTAGGGAAAAATAAGGTAAAATGGACTAGAAAAAACTCCAATCAAATGACTAGAGATGGAATTTTTATCAACGATTCCATTGAAACATGAGGAAATTCCCAGGGGAAAACATGCGTCACAATCGATTTTTTTCCGAAATTTGCCTTGTTTGGCCAAAAATTGGGGGTCAAGCTAAAAAATGACTAATTTTTATTTTCAACCCATGAATTGACGGCAAATGGCCTCACCCTTCATTCAAAAGCAACCTCAAGTCACTACGATCATTAGAACCCAAGATATCCCCGAGAATGTGAAATTTTTGAATTTCATAAAGGGTTAGAGCACTGCTTAACTTGGACTTTCGGCTAAGAAAGTTAAATTTTCGAAAAAATTATCGCAAATAAATTTTGACATGTTTTTCAATGGAAATTACCTCAGCTCCTCACTGATTTTCACTGATTTCAAGGGATTTTCATAGAATAAAACATCAAAACTAATGAGGATGTATCCGTTCTACTCCTTATGGCCTCTTTAGTCCTTCCCCTATAGTAATCAAAACTAGCGACAACTTTGCGAAAAACGCCCGCGCTTACATTTATCTGTCCGCGGTGCTTTGATGGGAGCATTCCCGAGAACGAAAAGGACCAGGGAACTTCAACTATAACGTTTATTTCGCACGGGAGTTTACACATATCCGTTGTCGCTTCACTTTGATGTCACTATCAGCTTTGCCATTCTGTATATAGGGAAGGTTTTTTTTCGGCCAATCATGATACTTTTGATGTATTCAGTGATTTTTATGCCGATCTGCGAAACTCGAGTCATATTGGACCAATAATCTTGTGGATGATACAACTATCTCAATTACTTGGAAATATTTTTTCGTTCAAGTGAAATTACGGAATAAATGAGTTCTATAATGAAGTATTTAAATCCGAAAAGTCCCCAGAACATACGCGTGTCTCTTCTACCCGTCGGATTAACTGGTGGCGCCATTCATTCGAGCCATTGGGATTTGAATTTTACGTTTGGTTAATCTACTATGAAATGAGTGGCCATCGTTCACAACGGGATCCCCATAGAGTTTCAGTGGTATACCAGTGGAGCTTCAACTCGAATAACTACACACTTCCTGGTACTAGATAGTTGAAAAATAAAAAGGTATTTTGACCTCTACCAGAAAAATATCCGGGTTTTGAGGCTTGGTGCACGTACCCGTTTCTGCACCGATTTCCTTTTGCCTTATGATGGAATAGTTTGTGGTTGTATCGTATGGAAAGCCTTCTCGTCCTTCTATGGATGCTCTCTCTCTCTCTGAGTTTTAAGTCTTTCCAGATGCTAGAGATTCGCGCAGGCTATTCAGGTACAGCGAGGAAATATTTTAAGCCGAAACAAATGTTTCTAAAACGATTGGGATTTATCTGCTATCTGCGATATTGAACGAGAGCAAATGTAATTTGATCGAAAGCAAATGAAACTTTACATTGCTATTAAACATGAAAAGAGAATTTATATTTTTTAAATTTATTTGTTTCATATATAATAGAAGGAATTGTGAATGGATATTTTTTCATAATTTATTACTCTTTTGGGTAATTAAATTTTTTAAGGAGCAAGCCACTATCAACATTGTTGTCAACGCTTTATTCATATGGTTAATATGAAAACTTGTCTGGATACCTTTACGACTCTTCAAGTGGACAGAGAGAATCCTCGCGATTCAGACTCGAGTGTCTTGCTTTTGAATTCTGAGAAAATGCCTCACTGTTTGACGTTTATAATGCTACGTTTCCCCTCTTTCAATGCCTCTGAATTGTCTCAATTCACTCGTTTTATTTAATCGTTTTTTTTCTTTTTTTATTGCTCTACAGCAATTATTTTCATTTTGAGATTTATATTCATTTTCACGTGACTGCTCCAAACAAAGAGGATAGAAAATGAAATAACTCGGCTTGATTATATCGTTTAAAATTATGTGGCGTTGATTGTCAAGTACTACTTGGTAATAATATTCAAGTGAAAAAATAAAGATGAGGAGATGTTTTCTACCTGTTGTTTCATAATGCCAAGGTTGCCATTCCAACTTCAGTCTTGATTCAGAAAATATACAAAATCTAACTCCCCGTAGTTTGCAAACAGGGGGTGCTTTTATTTAGTCTAGCATCGATGAAGCAAAATTTTTTTCCACATATATGTGAGTTATATGCCACTTGGATTATAACGCAACGATATATATATCATTATCGCCAAGGAGGAGGGAAATTTTTCTCTGATTAGTATTAGATAATAATCAGTGGAGTTTTATTTATTATGTCTTTAATTGGGAAAACTTGGGGCAACTGAGATATTTATTTTGCCAAGCTGAATGAATACAGTAGGAATTGCTTGAATAGTTTGCTGATAATTACGAGCAGTTGGTAAAGTAGTTATTCAGAGAAGAGAACAGTTATCTGCTCTATCGATATGTTCAAAATGAATACTTGCCTTTTGCTGGCAAGTGATGAAGAGCAAGAGACCAAGGTTGAGAATTTTTTCAAATAGATGGCAGTAAGTGACTGTTGAAATCGCGAAATTTTTTGAATTCAAGAAAAGAACACAGCATCTGTTCCTTATCTTTTTACGACTCTCATCTCCTGTTTCTCACGTGTTTCCTTTTTCTTCTAATCTAACACCATGAGTACACACATTAAAATTTTCACAATGAAACAGAACAAAAAGAAGATAGATGCTTTACTTGAGAATTTCCGGTTTTGAAAATCTGGCAGATGCCCAAAAAATTACAACAATCTTTTTCGTAATCATAAGAAATTCCATTCGCATGAGTTAATTCGTACGTTTTATTGAATTGAAAGAATAAAAGAACAGAATCAATGATAAATTGGTTTGAAAAATTATTCACATTGTTCCAACGAATAAAACTTGAGGGCAAATCTATTCCGGTTGGAGCTGAGGCCTTTAACAAATGATCGTTAAAATGAAAAATTCTTAACGATGCCGTTAAATCTTGACTAGCAAGATGGCCGCAGCTGGTGCTTCTCCGCTCTGATTCGGACCACCGAGAATCGAATAGAATGAAGCGAACATTATCATCATACGAGTATGTGAAAATCGTTGAATTATTGAAGAATAAATCTCGTTATTTCGTGATGAAAATTTCATCCAAATAGTACTACTTTATTATTAATATATACTTGGAGTGAACCATGAGTTCGGACTTGAATTGAGTACAAAGTTGTGGTCCTGCTGGGTAAATTGTTTACATCTTTTCCTGCGCCGTTCAACTGAGTGTAAAATTACACTCACGTTCATCCCAGAAGCACACACACAGTTCTGAATCTTTACACGTTTTCAAAAATATTCCAAAAGACCTCGTGTATCTTCCACTTCCTAACATATTTGAAGTATTTATTTTAAAAAACCATTGGGAGATCTTTAAAAATTCAAGAAAAATGGGTACTTTTTCTCTTGATTCATCTTGATTTTCTTCCTTCAACAGTGTTTACAATTTTAGGGAAAAATTGTAATTTTTCACCCTCCAATCTTGAAAGCAGTTGTTTTGATAACTTTGTAAACAATTTAAAACTACTGTAACTCGTTCATGCTGTCATCGAGCTACTAGGGGAGTGGCGTCCTCGAGCGAAGAGGAACTTAGTGCTAAAAGCCAGTGGATCATGACCAGGATACCACACTCCATGTAAACATATCTTGAGAGGCCTCAGGGACTCTCTATAAACAGTATCAAGAACCTTAATCCTGATTTAATAACCCAAGATTATTTTACGTGTCTATTTGAAATTCAAAGAAGAAAAATAATGTTATTCGGAATAAAGAAAATGTGAATCAATTCGAGAGCCTCAAAACTTCAACGTTTTCTGAAATAGCTGAGATCATGTAAACATCGTCTTATTTCGGATCCGTTCTTTCCCCTCGCGTGGAACTGCGGTTCTAAATCGCTATAGTGACCAAAAGAAACACTCTCCAGACACGCTCCTAAATCTGCCGAAAAGTGAAGCAATTTATAATTTAATTTTACTATTTTTTATTATTTTATGTTTTTTTTGCTTATTTTCTGCATCAGCTTGGCGAAATTGATAGATAGCTTCTCGATTACTTATCTATAGGAAATTTTCCAAGGAACAAGTTAGAAGTTAATCATTATTTTCACGTCATTATTTTCACGCCGAACAAGGTATATGGAGATAATCCGAAAGAGGTGTTTTCATATATTTTTCCATTATTTGATGAAAAGGAGAAAAGATATCTAAGGGTAAATTCAGTGTTCAAAGGTAAGATTCTAGTGTAAAAAATATGAAAAATCAAAGGGAGAGTAAATCACACTGAGGGACACACCATAGGGTTTGTAACAGACATGTACGATCAGTGGTATAAAATTACGATATCGTGTAAACAGTGTTGGCGGCTCGTCTGATGGCGGCCTGGGTGGCCCTGTCTTTTTCCCTTGGCACTAGCAAACTCCAAGCATCACGTGCTACCCAGAGCCACGAGGCACTAACCTTCCTTGGCTTCTTCCCAATGGAGACAAAAAGAAATTCAATGAAATTAACGAAGAAGTCGAATTATAGAGGAGAATTTTTTTTTATCTATCATCTCCTTCATGTAAAACAAAACCAACGAGCACTCGAGTCTTCTCCTGGGGTGCTACAGATTTCGAAGGCGTAACGGTAAACAGAAGCATACCACCCTTGTCTTAATGGTTGGTAATAGTTGCAGGAGGGCGGACAAGTGGCTGGACCAGAGACTACTTGAAATTTTACGAAAATTCCTCAACCCCTTATACCACATGCAGACGCATAGCACATTAATTAATACAAGTGGTCTAGAGTCTCCGGGAGACAATTTTATAAAGATGCAAAATATAAATAAACTTTCTTTTTTTTTTTTTTACAACTATAATTTGTCGAATTATGGAAATATAATATTATTTTTCAACAAATTTTCTTCAAATATTCATTTCAGACCTAATTAAATCACTAATTATTTCGCCTAGTTATTATTTCCTTCCTTCGCTTCAAGAAATGCATTCAAATATGTATGTGCTTCTATGAATTCAACGAAATAATGTACAAGGCTTGCCGAACTGTTGAGGACTGTCACTTTTCTATCATCGAACTATTCTTCGTAACGCAAACAAAGTCCAATTTGACGATCTGAAGAGAGAAACGTGTATCCCCTGTCCTGAGACCATGAATCTCAGCATGAAGAAGAAATAAAAATTAAAAAAATGAGAGAGAAAGCCATTCGCTTATCTCCGGGATCTGTATGACGTCTTTGTGTCATTCGAACTATTATCACGCACTGAAAATAATAAACAAACTATCTCAATCGAAAAAGAATTAAATTAACGTGACTCACTTGCCGAGAAAAAAAAGAACATATTCTTGCAGTGAAATATTCCACCGACAATTGTATCAATTACAAGATAATTTTTATAACTCAATCATGAAAAAGAAACCACTCAGCTTTTCAACGAAAATGAAGCAATTATTATTATATTGATTTTTTATTGTTCTCTATGATTCGATAAATCGTGTAATTATGATGGAAACAGTTTTCATTAACAAATTGAGAGTATTGAAAACTTGATAATGGTAAAGAAGATGATATGATTAATTTAATTATGTGATTGGTCCTGAGAGTCCGAAAGTACAACAGATTCCACCAGTCAGAAGCCTGAAATCTTAAAATCTCCACCCATAGGCGTCACTAAACCCAAAAGCCACACCCAACTTCATTCAATTCTCTCCACATCCGATGATCTTGGACCACCAGTCATCCGTAACACTCATACGCGACACTTCCTCTCGCCATATATATTCCATCTAAACAAATTTATAATTGATCCAAGCTATTCCTCAACCCACAAACAGTTTACATTAACTATACACACTTCATGTAAACGATTTTTCTCGAACATTTGCAACCCTGAACTTGTGTTGAAAATTTTTTTTAAACATGTGTTTGATTTGACAGGAAAAGTCAAGTGGAATAGTGAAAAAGTTATCATGACACCTATGAATGATAATAATTTTATTAATAAACTGAAGATGAAAAATGAAGTGGATACATCGACACTACATCTACATGATCACCTGACTTCAACGTCATCAAGTCCTCATTCTTTAGTAACGAGAACTTCATCAAGTGTTATCTCATCGCTTTCACAGAATGATTCTTTGCCAAATAGTGTAAGTGAGACCCCACGAAAACCGGGTGCACGACGTCAAGAGAAGCCTCCCTATTCTTACATAGCCCTGATTGTCATGGCTATTCAATCGAGTCCAGATAAACGATTAACCCTTTCTGAAATCTACACCTTTCTTCAGCAACGCTTTCCTTTTTTTCGAGGTGCTTATCAAGGCTGGAAAAATTCAGTTAGACATAATTTGAGCCTCAACGAATGCTTTATTAAATTACCAAAGGGCTTAGGAAGACCAGGAAAGGGTCACTATTGGACAATTGATCCAGCGAGTGAATACATGTTTGAGGAAGGTAGTTTTCGTCGCAGACCAAGAGGCTTCAGGAGGAAATGTCAAGCATTGAAGCCACAGTATTCTCAGTATTTCTCTGGAAGTACACCAGTTAGTGTAGGAAGTGTTCAGCCACCTGGCTATGATAATATCACTGGATCGAGTGTGGAATATCCAAATGGATATCAAAATCAATATCAGAATTATCAGGAGTATGCTATGTACGGTCCTGGTGCTGGCAATGTTTCGGACTGGAGTTATCCAGAGCCTGCATATAAACCTCCACCTCCACCTCCGCCAATTGCTGAAGTCACATACAAGACAACTGAGGTTACATACAAAACGGGAGAACCCTCCCTGTACAGGAATGGAGAGATTGCATTTAAAAATGAAGCTTATGTACGGAATCAGGGTGAACAAATTGGCTATAGGCCTAATGAAACTTTTATCAATAAAGATCAGCATATTCAAGGACAGGAAGGAATTTCTTATAAGATTGAAAATGATCAGGAGGGACTTATGAGCTGTAGTTATAAGAGTAGTAGCAATGGTGGAGCTGTTGTGGGACAACAACAGATTACACAGCATCCACAAGATTATTATGTTGGATATGGATTGAGTGGGAACTGTGGCAATATCAATGTTACGGCCATGCGAAGTCTTCAGGCACACACTGGTGCATCGAGTCCCATTGGAAATATTAGTTCACCGTACAGCGAATGTCCTATACCTTCTGCTGACCATGGTAAGTTTTCAATTTTTCTCTTCATTCTTACGAAATATTTGCAAAAAAAAAAATTTTTTGATGTACTTATTTCTGGGTCTATCTCTCTCTTTCCTTTGTATTCATGTGTATTTTAAAAATGCGTAATAGGAGATTACTTGGTCTCAGTAAAAAGGGTAGAAAGAAAAAAAAACTACGACCTGTTTAGTGCAGGTCCCATACCACCCATTGTGCTGCACTAAATGTGTTGACTTTTACGAGCCTCAATTTTCCATGGTTGTCGAGAAGGATTGGTAAGGACACACTGACGCCAGGCCATGTGGAGAATTGGAAAAACTTTTATGAGTTTAATGGGCGCCAAACCACCCGTAATATGAAACTGTCAATTTTTTTCTCCATTTCAACCTACAAAATGAAAGATTTTGGATTTTTTTTTCTCAATGAGCTGGTTAGTTTCTCTTTGTCATGATAGAGAAAAAAGGAGAATGATGAAGTTTAAGAGTAAAGAGGATATCTCGCGCTGAGACTTTCAAATTCAAATGGCATATAAATTTGGTTTAGCAGAATTGAAATTTTACTCAAGTGCTATAGAATTGTTTATCAATTTTTCAAGTTTGACAATTCATAAATGAAACGGAAGAATGTCCCTTTTTAACGCCGACGGCTTGTGACAGGGACTATTAGTTTCGGTGACAGTTAGTCTTTTAACGCACTCAACACGTGTCTCTTGAGCTTCAAAAGCTCAACATCAATGTCAAAAATCTCTCCAAAGAAATGAAAAATATGAAAATTTAATTTTAAAGAAAAACAAACCAACAGATAATCATCACATTCATTAATTGACAAATGGCTATGGAAATAAAAACCCTATTGGACATTTTTTTCTCTTAAAAAAACTCATATCGTCTGAGTAGTTATACTCGGCAGAGTACGAATCATCCTGGCCCATTTATCGTCAAACTGTTTACAGGTTCGATAAACAGTACGTGTTACTTAACCCACTCTCACTACTCTCAAGTGGTGTTGAATCAACAAGACTAGTATCATTACAAAAATGCGTTAATTTGTGAAGAAAAAATAAGGGATTTTTATTTCAAAATTATCCTCAGATAAATTGAACAAAACATGTTGGGGAATTCAGCAAAAATTGAACTTTAGAAGAAATTGGGAAAAAAGCTGTGACGCATATGTTCTGTGCGGTGTGAATGGAATCAATCCGCACGGGCTATTTACCACCCTATTATTATTATATTTTTTCAACTCCTTCGGATATTTTGGGAACGCTGATTGGTGCTCCTGTTGTGCATTGAAGAGAAAATTAAATTGCTACTCACCGCAACACGACAATCAGACATCTACAATAGTTTTCACCATCTTCTTCACCCCAACTGTGGACTATGCATGAAATACATTATTTATAAATCCTTTGCTTGTCCTTTTAAAATTATTTTCTCGCATTTTTCAATTTTTTGAATTTTATCAATCCATGAATAATTATTTTCTCCCTTCATACATAAAATTTTTCGAGCAATAAATTGATAATATCCAACTGAGAATATACTTGAGGTTACTAGGGAAATTTTTATGAAAAGAGAAAAAAGATAGGATAGACGTCAAGTGTCTTCGTACTTGAGCCATCAACTTGAGAACATGGACTCTCTTTGAATGTAATTTTTTCTATAAGTATCTCTGAAAATCTGTGTGGTCCTCTCAAAAATTAACAAAAGTTGGATTAGAAAGAAAGAAAATACACCTAAGAAAAAAAAATGCAGATCTAAATGATTGTTTTGAAAATATCAAGAAAATTATTTATTACTTTTCATTTGTTTCAGGACTGAGAATTCAAAGTTGCAGTTCGAGTTCTAATAGTTCAGGTGGTGCCTTAGTTGAAAGAAAATCCTCTTATGTTGGACACGGATCGAATCCTGTATTGTTTTTTTAAAAACCAGTTATAATTTTTAAGAGCTAAACCAAAAATTGAGCAAAAAGAAAATACCAAAAATGTGCCTATTTATATTCATTTTTATTGTGCTCTATTGGAAGAAAATTATTATTACTTTAAGATTAGAAATTAAGGACAGATCATCTGTACGATAAAATATATTGTTTGCTAAAAATGTGTTATAACTTTGTTCACATAACGTTAGCTTTACACGAGAGATAAGACAACACGTTGCATCCAGACGTTCAACGAAATATTTTTACTGGGCCCGGCATTGCCCAAGAGGTCGTAAAAAATATGGTAGCACGTGGGATCGACCATAAGGGGTAGTTTCATGTGGTGGTCATTCTAATTTTTTAAACATTACTATTTTTTTCTAATCTCCGTTTATACATTGGTCATTCGAAATTATTCCGAATAATCTTCTCTCATCAAGCTAAATTAATCAAACTTAATCTTGTTATTCCTTTTCTCATGTTCTAATGTTTTTTGAGATAGATATTTTTTTTCTATTATTCTGTTATTATACAGAAAATAATTTCATTAAATGTACAAAATTCCTTGCACTCCATGAATGAAGGTATTTTTTTTTCAGAATACGTGAAATAAGATGATTTACTGTATCATATTTTTCAACACTTTTTTTTCCACGTCATTGATATTTACACGATAAATTAAACGTCACAGAATGATCTGCAACGGCTGAGCGCATGTGGCATGCGTCGGCATATACGAAGAAGATTCATCCATGCCCCAGCTAAATCTTGGAAAAGTTTAATTTAAATTTCCTTTTTTCTTCTTTCAAATTAACATTCACCAAAATCCGAAGGCCACGAATTTTTATCTCTCGTCTTCGAAATTTCACAAATCATAAATCACATCTAAATTTTTACAAAAATTGCGTAGGTCAGTGATATTGAATAATAATGTCTTACATTCACGATGACTGATTTTTTTTATCATGAAAATAAGTAAATAGATGAGAGTTAGTGCAGGAAAATTATGAACCAAGTCACGACGTGCAAGTGAAGCCACTCAACGAACCTGTTGACAGCATCATAGGAGAAAGTGGGGTAAAATAGAAATACCAATGGAACGGTACAAGATTGAATTTTTTCAATAATTTCATTGAAAAAATGAGGAAATTTGCAATTAAAAACATCTGGCTCAATTTATTTTTTGATTTTTTTCTTTGAAAATCTCATATTTTCTGTTAAAAATTGCAGGATTACTTCTTTCGAGAATGGAAAAATAAATGATTCTCTGAGAATATCTCCAGTTTTATTTGTTATAGTGGGAAAAAATTGAATGATTAATGAAGAGAACTCTTTCTGCAACTTGACCAAAAAAGTAGATTTTTCCAGAAATTCAAAATAATAAATACTAGTACATATTTCCTGACAAAACTTTCGACCTGCTTTTCAATCAAATCATTGAGAAAATTCAATTCCAAATGAGTTATAACTTCTTGGAAACAATTTCCATGGAATAGGGAATATTCAAATTACACCTAATACAGGAAGAAAATTATCATTCTCATGTGTTTAACTCTAAATACGAGAATAACGAAAACAATGATACTGATCCAGCTGAAATCTGTATATTTTCGTCCTTCCTCTATTTATTTACCTTTCTAACTTCGAGACAATTCTACTGAGAATCTCTAAACAGTAGAAAGAAAGAACTTTTTCTGTAAACAAACACCATGAGCCTAACCATTTTTTATTCTACCCATTTTAATGTCAAATCTTTCTAGAGGTTGAAAATAGGTGAAATGAATATAATCTAGGCGTCTATAAATAATCACTCAATGAGTGTGGGTCATTACGCCTCCAATTACTATTGTAGGGGAAGGTGGGGTAAAACGGGTTGGTTTTGGTATTTTATACCATGAAATTTACTCAAAATGAATGGAAATATTGGAGATAGCTTTTTTCTGATGTTCAATAATTTTTCACAAACTTTATTTTTTTTGCGCAAAATTTGAAGGTGAAAGCCTTCTATTTTTGGAAAAATTTCAGATTTTTGAGGATATTCTTCGCTCTATTGATCGTAGCTACCTGGGGTTAATTTTAAATGCAAGGTGAGCTCATTTCCCATTGATTTATGGGGTTTAAAAAGAAAAATATCAATTTTTCAAGTACTCATAGGGCAAAAACTGATTTCCAGAAAATGACCTATAAATATTTGAAAAATGGATGTAAAACAAAATTTGAACCACATAAATCGATGAGAAGTGAGCTCACCTTTCATTTGAGATCGAACCCGGGTTGCTACGACCAACAGAACCGGGAATATCGTCGAAAAAGTGAATTTTTTCGATTTTCAAAAGGAAAATCCCTTCAAAACTTGGCCAAAAAAGTAAATTTTTCCAAAAATTGAAGAAAAAAAAAATTTAACACATATTTTCCGTCTAAAATTTCCTCAGCTTTCCAATGGAATCATTAGAAAATTTCTATCTCGAACCGTTCAATTAGGGTATCCATTTTACTCCACCTTCCCCTATATCATTTTCACTTCTGTGGTAGACATACTCACGGTAAAAGTTTGGGAAATATTCATATTATCATGGGGTTCCATGTGCTCCAGTATGCTGTTTAATTTGCAAAAAATATAGGGGAAGGTGGGGCAAAATGGACATCAGGGGTAAAATGGACACATCTAAATTTTTAGGCAAATATTATGTGAAACTCTTGAAATTAATAGAAATATTGACGGTAGATTCTTTTTGAAGATTTCATTGGAAAGCTGAGGAAATTTTAGGCGGGAAACAATTGCTGGCATTAATTTTTTTGAATTTTTGGGGATTTTTACTTTTTTGAGCATTTCAGAGGGATAAAACCCTTCCTTTTTTTGAAAATTCTCAGTTTTTTGAGAATATCTTCGGTTCTATTTGTCGTAGCGTAGAAATTTCAACGGGAGGTGAAAGGTGAGATCATTTGCCATCGATTTATAGGGTTTTCAATTTAAAAATATTGTTTTTTGAGGTATTTATGGGCATCTTTGTAAAACAGTTTTGTGAAATAGTTTTTGGCCTATAACTATCCCAAAAATTGATATTTTTGAATTCAGAACCCCATAAATTGATGGGAAATGAGCTGACCTTTCATTTGAGACCAACCCCGAATTGCTACGACAAATAGAACCAGAGATATTTGCAAAAAACTGAAAATTTTCAACAGAGGAAAGCCTTTTACCCCTCAAAAATGCCGAAAAAAATCGAATTTTCAGAAAAATCAAAAAAATAAATCTGACACTCATTTTCCGGCTAAAATTTCCTCAGCTTTTCAGTAGAATCATCAAAAAAAATCCATCTCTAACCGTTTCATTACAGTGTCCATCTTGCCCCACTCTCCCCTACTGCTTAAATCTGCATTAAATAGAGTTCCTAGAATGCAATTCCAGACAGCCCTCCTCTACTTGGATAGAAGAATGGTGGCTCTTGGAATGTATGCGTTCATGCAAGACAGACCAAGAATTCAATGAAGATAAATCTTGCATTGTTATCTTGAGAATACTCATTTAGCATAATTTTTTGATTTTTTTTGTCCAGAAATTCTTATTTTTAACTACATTTAACCGCCATCTGTTCGTTCTTCTTTAACTGCAGTCAATTACCATGTACGATTTTTCTTTCACAAGATGGCGTTTCAAGTGAGGAAGTGTGTCGATAATATAACACTACTAATTTATCAGCAAAAAACTAAAACCAAGATCAAACAGAACGGTGACGGTCTCTATCTCGAGTGTCTTGCAACGAGGGAATGGCGACCAGCTGTGAATGTATTGGAAAATTTTCTGACAAAAAAAAACCAGTTATTTTATAGACATTATTAACTTGCATTAACTGATACATATTATAAACAATCAATCATGGAAGAAATACTTGCAAAACTATTGGTGGCTGATAACAATGTTATTCAACAGGTGAGAGACGTATTTCTTTTTAAGTCAATAAATTGAATGATAATTGCCCGGCACTGACTGCAATGAACACGTGCTTTTTCATTTTTTTTGGATTAAGAAGATTAATTAATCAGGATTTCATTATTACTTAAAAGGCAACTGCAGAATTGAGGGAGGCTTTCAAGAAGCCCGAGAGTACACCGGTGCTTTGTGAAATTGTTGTGTCTTCCGGAAATTATCAGGTACTTTCAAAGAATCATATGACGGAGACTGAACTAATAGAGGCAAGGAGTATAATGGACATTATAATTAATTTTTTTTACAATGATTTCATGTTTTTTTACAATACATGAAAACTATCATGTGTCCTTATTATCCTTTCTCTACTCAATTTTTTCCTATAGTAATTGTAAATAATGATATAATTTTCTAGATAAGGCAATATGCAGCAGTACTGCTCCGCAAAAGGTACACGAAAGGCAAGTACTGGTCAAAACTTCCACAATCTATTCGTGATCAAGTTAAAACAATCCTACTGGCGGGACTGGTCAATGAACCCGAGAGAATTGTTAAAAATTCAATAGCTCAATTGATTGGTGTGATTGTAAAACATGAATTGCCCAGCAATACTTGGCCTGAGATATTTCAATTTATTCATCAATTGGTAACAAGCGAGAGTATGTCTGATAAAGAATTGGGAACTTATACGTTAGCAACAATGACAGAGATGGCACCAGAAGTTTATTTGGCCCATGCATCATCCTTGATGAGTTTATTAGGTCAAACATTCAGTAGTTTGCAGGATTTAGGAAATCCAGTGGCATTCTATATTATTCAGACTATGGCTCATTTAACGCCTCTAGTAGAGGGTAATCAGATAATGGTGAATGCTTACAATCAAATGATTCCTCTGGCCATGAATTCAATACAAGCTCTAACAATAACAAGCCAAGAGAAAGCTGCTGAAGCTATGGTACTCTTTGATGATCTTTGCGAGAGTGCCGTTACTGTAATTTCACCTCACGTCAAGAATTTAATTTCAATTTGTTTAACAATAGCAAGAAATAAATCTCTAGATGATGATTTGCGAGTTAAAGCAATTGGATTGATTGGCTGTCTTGCTAGAACAAAAACCAGAGCCATGGTCAAGCACAAAATGGTTGAGCCAATTGTTGATGTCTTATTTGAACTTATGTCAAGTCCACCAGATGACGAGAATGATGAGAGCTATTTCAGTGGAGAGAATGAAGATAATACTCCAGTGACTTGTGCCACGCAGATTTTGGATCTTCTGGCAATTCATCTGAAACCGGAGAAATTAGTTCCACATTTGCTGAGACATATGGAACCAGGTCTACAAAGTGGTGATGTCTGTACTAAAAAAGCATCGTACTTGGCAATGGCTGTTCTTGCTGAGGGCTGTGCTGAGTTCATCAGGTCCAAGTATCTTGAGTCATTTCTTCAATGTATTTGTCAGGGGATCACTGATCAGTCTCCGGTGGTTAGAAATGCAGCTCTCTTTGCGCTTGGACAATTTTCTGAATATTTACAGCCTGAGATAAGTCAATATTCTCAGGAACTTTTACCTGTTCTCTTTGATTATCTCGGACAGATGTGTGCACACCTCAAGCAAGAGGGAAGAGAGCCACCTTCTGTTGACAGAATGTTTTATGCTTTGGAAACATTTTGCGAGAATCTTAATGATGCTTTATTACCTTATCTTCCAACTCTTATGGAGAGATTATTCGAAACTTTGAGTAGTGATTCTCCAGTACATGTGAGAGAGTTGGCGATCAGTGCCATTGGTGCTGCAGCCAATGCTAGCAAAGAGAATATGCTGCCTTACTTTCAGAAAATAATATCTGTTCTCGATGTTTATTTAACTAATACACATACAGACGAGACAATATGTCTTCAAGTTCAAGCTGTCGATACTTTGGGAGTCCTAGCGAGAACTATTGGTGAGGAAAACTTTTCGCCTCTCGTTGAGAGATCCCTTGAACTTGGTATCAAACTCATTACAAGTAAAGATGAACCTGATTTGAGAAAAGCAGTTTATGGCTTATTTGCATCGATAGCATCAATCACAAAGGAAGAGATGGCTCCAGTTCTACCAAAAATTTTGGAACACATTTTCAATAGCATTCAAAGCTCTGATGGAATAGTCCCTCATTACAAAGACAATGAGAATACAGCATTTCCCGTTTATGAAGATATTAGTGATAATGATAATCAAGACGAAGAGGACATAGAAAATACAGATAATGAAGATGATGATGATGATGATAATGATGGAGAGGATGATGAGGTTGCTGGGTATAGTGTTGCCAATGCATATATAGAAGAAAAGGAAGAAGCAGTTTTGGCACTGCGTGAAATTGCCCACCATACTGGTGATGCCTTCCTCCCATATCTCGAGAAATCTTTCGAGGAAACATTCAAACTCATCAACTATCCCCAAGAGGACATCAAGAAGGCTTCCATAGATGCATTAACTCAATTTTGCATAAACTTTTCAAAAATAAACTCAACTGCAGGCAAAGAGTCATTGTCAAAAGCTCTTGGAGTTTATATTCCCAAATTGTCTGAAATAATTCGTCTCGACTGCGAACCACAAGTGGTAATAAGTGGATTAGAAGCTTTAGCAGATCTTCTCAATGAAATTAAGGGAGATGTCGTTGCTGGAGAGGGACACAGGGACGCTATTATGAATTGTGTAATTGATGTTTTTACTGGAAAAATTGAATGTCAAGACCAGGATGAAGCAGAAGGTGAAGATGATGAAGCAGAACAAGATGAATTCTTAATTGAATGTGCAGGAGATGTACTTTCGTATTTTGGAAAGGCCATTCCTGCTGAGGATTTTGCTCTTTATTTTCAAAAAGCATTGCCTTATCTCCGAGAACGGCTAAAAGAGAGTAAATCTGATGCACAGAGGTCATTTGCAGTTGGTACCATATCAGAATGTCTTTCTGGACTGCGACACACAGCTGCTGCTTTTGCTCCTCAGCTTTTGCCACTCTTCAAAAAGAAAACCGAAGATCCGAGCCCTGAAGTTAGAAATAATGCTTATTATGGCATTGGAGAATTGGTTTATCATGGAAAAGAATCTGTTTATTCTCATTACAATGAGATTCTACAGCTTCTTGCACAAGCACTCAGGAAAGAGGAGCATGCAGGCCCAAGGGATAATATGACAGGTGTCATTGCCAGGCTTATTATCACTAATCATTCATTGGTCGATTTGGAGAGGGTTTTTCCCGCATTCGTACAACAGTTACCACTCAAACAAGACTTTGAGGAGTATCAAGCAGTTTTCAAAAGCATCCTAACTTTGTACAGGGCTGGACATGAAGTCATTAGACCTCATATGCCGAGCCTATTGAAGGTTGCTATCAGTGTACTGCACGAGAAAAAAGCTCCCAATGAAGAAACAAAAGGACTGATAACAGAGTTCATAAATTCAGCTCAACGAGATTTCCCCAATGATTGGAGCAGTGTTTTCAGAGAACTTCCCCCAGAACTCCAACAAATTCTGTCGATATAAATTTTCGAAATTCTAGATGTTTTACAAAACTTTTTATTTTTCCGTAAAACGAAGAAGTGAGAAAAATGAAAAAATCATTGCTACTTGATCGGATAATGTTAATCAGAGTGAACCAAGTTGTTGATCAATAACGGTTCGGAAAGAATAATAATAAAAAATTATTATCATTTCGTACTAGCTATGAGAGTCTAGTCAAAGATGAGCTGATAATACGAAGCAAGTGAACGCTTCTTTCATTTTATTCTTATTGATATGAAAAGCGAGTAAATTCTGTGCCTTATTTTCAAAGCAAGTGTTTTTTTTATTTTCATTTTCTTCCTCTAAGCTTTTTAGTTTATTTTAATTTCAATGATGAAAAAAAATAATCAGGGACAGATGCGTGTGTATATTGAATATATTTGAGCATTTATATAAGGAAAACTGGAGTAAAATGGACATTACAATGAAGGAGCTTGAGATGGAATTTTTTAGACACGATTTCATTGAAAAAATTGAAGAAATTCCCAGTAGGAAACATGTTTCAGAATTTTTCATTGTTTTCATTTTTTCTAAACAAATAATTCTCTCATTATTCTAATTAATCATAAAAGTATTAGAAAAATCATTAACAACATCGAATCATCGTCAAATCGCGCGTTGTAACAAATAGTTTAATTCAAAGGTTTTAAATTTTTTTAATTTCATTTTTATAAAGAGAGAAAAATTGTAGTCATAAATAAAAAAGATTTCACATTTGGTTTTAGAGCCTGAAGAATAATTAGAATAAAATCTCAGAATAATGGAAATGAATGTGTAGTAATGCGAATCAATAGACATGGATTTTGAAACGTGTTTTCAAAGGAAAATTTCCTCAACTTGCTAATAGAATAATGAGGAAAAGTCCATGTCAAATATTTCAACTGATATTTTGTAATTTTCATATCATGAAACATGGAAACTAAAATGTTTTCGTTTCAGCTCGCTCATGTCCTTTTCACTCCACATCTTCCTTCATAATATTTTACATTCATGTTTGCGTGTCCTTTTATTGCTTGCATTCAAATCAATTGGTGAAAGGTTGATAACAAGTAAATATGTAAGCTGTACTCTATCTCAACAGCTGTGGTGTAACTGCAAGTGAATAAAAGTTTTGCATTTTTACAATTTATTTCTTCTTTAATTCAATTTATTCGTTCAAGTAAATATTTAATGTGGAAACAAGGTAGTTGACTAATCGAATCATCTATCGTGTTCATAGGGATTATAAACTAATCATATCGAGCGTAATCTCTTCAAACAAAACATAATCACTCGTCACTCGTAAGAATGTGAGTCTCTCAGGAACTAGATTAAATACTATCAATACCATTGGAAATAATAATTTCAAATAGAGAATGAAAAAAATAAAAAGTAGCAAGGAAATTTTTTTAATTCACGTTCATGTGATTCTGCTGGCCAGGCAAACAATTGTATCCAAGTTGATCTCTCTGTTCAATGCTTTTATATTTTTTTAAAATAAAATTCTTTGTAGAGGGAGTGATAAGAGATTCCGTAGGATAGCACATACGATTTCCGTAATGTTATATTCTCGATACTGGCAAGCGATATCGGATGCCGGTTGATAGCGTTGCCATTTATCGAGTGTATGAGATAGTCTCCTCAGGGTTGGTCAGTTGATTCCTCTTTCTAGCTTCTGCCAGTTAAGGTACTGTCTACTTGTAGACGATAGCATAACTTCTTTATTGTAAAAAAACATTCTTCAATAGAATACGAGAAAATCCAAAAATTCAAAATTGAATGGAATTTTCATGTGATTCCTTTTTTTTTTTTTTATAATTCAAATGAATAGTGAAAATTTTGGTGATTTTGAATATTCCGAGCTTGTGGCTTTCGTTATAGGACAAAATTACCGGTGATTATTCTTACACATTGTAGGTGCACGTGCGTGTGAATAAATGAATTTAAGAAAGTGTGTCCTTGAACAATACGATTATGATTGGAATGAAGAAGTAACCAGCTACGGCAATACGTAAGTGTCTCATTATAAAAAGTAAAAAAAATACCTATATATTATCATTTTAATCTGTTAATTTGATACAAATTTTGATAATAACTAAATTGTATTCGATTGTTGGATTGAATTAAACTTCATTATAATTTATAATGTGGGGTAATTGAGGATGCAATTAAGACAGTTTTATAGGATATGGGAGGAGGTCTTGTATACGTGACAATTCTATTAAAATCGTACATTCCATGTATGGAAACGTTTATGTTTCCATACATGGAATGTACGTTTATTGTACGTTTATTGTTTATTGTTTGTTTCTTTGAATGAAAACGTAATTGACAGCGACTGGGCGAAACACTGCTCATTGGTTTAAATGTTTTTAATATTTTAGTGCGCGCGCAATCTTTTCAATATTTGATTTTTGTGCCTAATTTAAAATTAATACCTTATTATATTTCTCTTTCTTTTATGTTTAGATTTTCGAAAGATTTTATTTTGAGTGCAGTGGGCCAAGTGTGGGAGACACGCGGGTGAAAGTCGAATGTATGCCGAAATCCCATTATTATTGCGTTCACTATTCAATCGTCCTTCGTTAAAGAAACCTTTTTCACTTGACTCCAAGCCGTTGTTCGTTTACACATTGGAGAAAAACGTGCTCGATAATTATCATTCATTTTTACACAAAATTTTTCATTGAACAACTGTAGAAAAAAAAATAACATTTTATTATTGTGAATTTAATTTTTCAATAATCTCCATACAAAAATTATATGTGCTATTCGAGTTGACCGAGTGATTTCCAAGAGTTATTGAATCATGGATAGAAATAGATGACTAGAAATCAGAGGTGAAAATAGTTGAACCACAAAACCACCAATTCCTGCTTGCCTTTGAGTGGCCTAAATTTTCTTATCGCGACCAAGTTTATACGGGGGTGAATTTCTAATAAATGAAAAAAAATAAGAATAACCAGAGTGTGTCAGTAACAGACAAAAACAGTGTACCAACGATGTCCGAACCATGATGAACTGAATAAGAGTGCGAGAATTAGTGTGCATTATTTTTTTTTTCAAAGAAACAATTCATAGAGAAACATGACGGATGCCGTAATGAAGAATGCTGAAAATCGACAATGGACTTGATCCCAGTGACATGTAAAACTTGATACTAGAATTCAAGAAAATTCAATAATTATGGATGTGGAACTTGTTACCAGGACTTCTTTGAGTTCTCTCCATCAAGTGGATGATGGAAGAATCGTATCGCCAAATTGTCTTGATGAATGGACATGGTCCAGTCTCAGAGTAAGTCAAAATTTTAAATCCGATTCAATAAACTATACAACAACAACAGATCTATGAATCTTTATAAGATGAAGATGAAGCGGTATTCTTTTCCTAGAGATCATAAATGAATCGTATCCTCGTATTTTTTGACTTTCTCATTCTCTCATTTGGTTGTTAGCTGTGGGGCGTCTGCGCTATCGTTTGGCCCTGGGCTGGCTCGATGTAGACCCCTTCTGGCGTCAATGTACAGAGCACGTACCCATCTGTATCGCCATACAGTACTTGCATACAAAAAAAACCGCGCACTGTCATACCCACTACTATTCCAATTTGTTTTTTCTCCTGTCCCTACCCTACGAGGAAATACAATGCATTCGCATGACAACAATGTGAAGTTTGACATGTATATGTGAGCTTCCAAATCTGACAAAGTGATTTGGTGGAAGTACAGTCGTGAGGCCATCGTCACTGAAATTTACGCAAGTGCCGGGACAGCAGCTCTGACATCCAAATCGACTGCAATATTCAATTCATTTCATCGTTTATTTTCTCTCATTTCTCTTTATTTATTTATTTTTCGACAATCGAGCACACTCTTTAATGAGACATTACTGCGCACTCGCTTTCTCTTCTTTTTTTTTCACTCTTTTTGTGGTATTATGATAGTGACGTGAAACACTCGGGATGATCTACGACCGGCGAGAAGACTTATCATCGTTTAAAAATAAATAAATGCTGTAGCCACCACCCTCAATAACTTGTGAGTTACATTGATGTCTGCGCAGTGCATTAAATCAACGATAAATTCGCGCTTCTTTTTTCTTTCCATAATTTTACATTTGAAAAATATTACCATGTGCTACCTCGCTATTTATTCAATCATCTTATGATGAATTAACGAAAATTCAAAAAAAAACTATATCTATAGAAGATAATAAACATTTGAAAATTTCAAGCCCAATAGAATGATATTTAACAAATATATTAGAACATATAAAATCGTGCGATCATCAATATTTATATTACACAGAGGCACTTCCATTAGCATCTCCGTAATAACGAGATTAACTTCATGTACCAAAATACACACGGTGAAACGGTAGAGTGTAGAGAATTTATCTATGGGCGGGTGTACAAAATCAATGCACAGAATCACTTTCCATTGAGTCAATAGAGTAAGAGAAGTTTCAAATAATTATCAGTACAATTTATATATATGTATATTTTCAGAAACAATTCGAGTATAAAAATTTGGAAAAATTGTATACAATTTATCAAAGGAGACTGCAGAATGGCTATTTATCGCTGTTCGTTCTGGTTCAATTGGTACTTGGAATTGCACATTGTACTCTACTAATAATGACAGTGAGTATTTTTCGTTATAATTATGAAAAATTTTTCAATATATAGTCTTATTTGTCTATATAACTTGATCATGCTTTTCAAATACTTGGCTGGTTTCCTTGCACATGAGGAGATAAGAATACGAACAAATTGGTGTTAATGTTTAGCACCTTTTGATTGGCACATTCTTCATTTTTATCTTTTTATTTTTTTCCCGTAAAAAGAAATAATGGAAATATCACTAAGAACTGTGTCGATTCAAATTGTTTTTAAAGGTCGAGATAAAGGCGTCCGTACCGGACGTTGTAACCTGGTGCATCATGGGTGCACTCCTTTGTCCAGTAATAGCACTATCCTTCAGATCGAAACTAATAGCAAAAGAAACATATATACCAGTTGTATTGTCCTGCGTCATTGTCGTTCTACTCGTCCTTGGAGACTTGGCAGTGCCCTTCTGGTATACCCTCGGCATGTCCGAGGACACACCAGCGATAAGGTGAGGAAGCAGGATAAAAAAAACAGAAACAATAAAAAATCTAATGAGGTTTGATAAGAAACTGGGAATTCAGTTAAACAGCTTGGAGACTCTAATCTCAAGATATAATGCGGGAAAGAAACTCGTTCACCTTGTTTCCTTTATCTATGATTTTCACTTGAAAAACCCTAAATAATTCCTAATTTGGTCAGTTTTTCACTTTTTTTAAAAAGCCATTTCCTGTTAAAAAAAAAAAAAAGGAAAAAAGAAGAAAAAAAAAGCCGCATTGATTTTCTCATTGTTTAAGGCCCGCATACGCTACTCATGTTCTATTGGCGTGCTATGTATTTCTACCATTAACCGAGAATCTTCATGCCTTTATTCTCGGAATTACTGCAACCATGTGTTATTTGGCAAGTCTTGCACTTATCACTTATAGAAATTTACCAGACTATACTGGAAGGGTAAGCTATAGTCATTCACATATGTTAATTAATTTGCTTGGAAAATACTCCATTCAGATTGAAAATGATTTGCAAATTATTTCATGAAAATTTTTATTTAGATAATTGCAGACACAATTTATTTTGCCTGCGTTAATGGCCTTGGGCTTTATTTCCGGTTTATGAATGAGGTGGTTATCAGAAGATCATTCTTGGATAGGAGAAAATGTGTTGAATCCACACTCAGACTTAACTATGAAAAAGATCAAGAAGTGAGTCATCAAAAATACTTGACAGTTTTTAGAAATGATGCAATATGTTTTTCTCCATTATTAGGAACAGCTGACGAGGAGTATTTTGCCACAACATTTTGCAGCAAAGATAAAAAAAGATTTCAGGGATATTTTTAAATTTATAGAAGAGCATAAAAAACCACCACCAAAGGGCCGACGTCGAAAGTAAGTTTATAATTTGAATGAAATTATTCTTTACTCATTGTTTTTTCTTTAAATTATAATTTTAATAATTGTTCCAGTGATTTATATGTAGAAACACACAATAATGTGAGCATTTTATATGCGGATGTGGTCAATTTTTCCGGCCTAACTGTTACACTGCCAGTAAAAAAACTCGTAGAAACTTTGAATGATCTATTTGGCTCATTTGATGAAGCTTCAGAAAGACACAATGTCTTGAGGATTAAATTTTTAGGGGATTGTTACTATTGCGTCAGTGGAGTTCCTACTCCAAATGCACAACATGCAAAGAGCTGTGTAGATTTAGGTAAGCTCTTTCTTTTCATCATTATCACCTAATACACTAATGAAAAAAGTTGAAAAGTCAAAAAAAGTTTTCGAAAATTTTTTCCACCCTCTAATTTTTTCTATTAGTATATAATATGGATTATGAATACGAGTAAAAATCTTGATCCAAGGAAAATCAAAATATTATGAACTCATGATTTTCCAATTGTAAGAATTTTACTCATAAAATACTTGATTTTTTTAGGGCTCGATATGATTAAAATAATAAAAGAAGTCAGAGCCCGTGTTCGCCGAGAAAGTGGAGTAGACATAAATATGCGAATTGGAGTTCACTCGGGCAAGATTATCTCAGGAATTTTGGGTGCTAATAAATGGCAGTATGACGTTTGGTCTAGAGACGTAGTGATAGCTAATAAAATGGAGCAAACTGGTCAACCAGGAAAAGTACACGTTACCGAACAAACTTTAAATCTTTTAGAAGCAAGCCAGTATGACTGTGCACCAGTAGAATCTTTAAATGATGAGACTCTGAACAAGTATAATATAAAGAGTTACTTGATTACACCGTCATTACCGGGATCACCAGTATTGCAGGTGGGAAACGGAAGATTCAAGTGTTTAATTGAGTCAGTTGATAGGCAAACCTTGTTGCAGAACAGCGAGAACAACTTGAGCATCACGGATTCTTCAACGCCACCAGTCTCCTCTAAACACTATGTAAAATGGTACAGTGTAAGACCAAGTACGAGTGTTGGGCCAGCCTCGAGAAGCACGAGGCGACTCACTCAAACAATTAACAACCATGCCGATGTCTTTGCTGGAACATTCAGAAGAAGGACGCATTTCATGGACTCTTGTCTTCGTGATTATCATCTCATGCTCAAAGCTGCTGATGCAGAAATGGAGGATGCAATAAAGCAAATGCCACTGAGCAAGTGGGAGTAAGAGACAAAATTGGCTATAATGTTTTTTTATTAAACTATTTTTATTTCAGGAATTTTGAATTTTTCCATTTTCAGACAGTGGTCCAAGTGGAAACCAATTAATCCACTATTTCTGACATTTTCGAGACTCAATTGGGAAATTCCCTTTTTAAGAGAGCCTGATCCTCTCTTTAAATTTTTCGTCGGCTGTGCAGTTCTCGTTCTCCTATCTATGGGATTAATCTTTTTTATTCCTGCTATTATAGTATCAGAGTAGGTATCTCAATTAATGAAGTACAATTATTAATAATAAGAAAAGTACTATCATTGCATTTCATTGGAATTGTAAATGATTTAATTTTTAAATAAATTATTTTCCAGATGGCATATGAGCACAACTATCGGTTTTATGCTGGCTGTGCTTTTCCTTGTTACACTATTGCCATTAACGTGGATGCATTTTGTATGGAATCGATGCAAAGATCCTCACGATGAACATGAAGGACACATTCCACAGCCTAGGAATAAATTACTGCATTTCATGTATCAGACTAGTATCAAGGTCGTTTGGAGTGCACTTCTGAGGACAATTCTTTATCTAGTTATTACTATAATGCTAGCTGCTTGTGCCATGTTCGATATGCTGGTAATAAACAATCTTCTTGATTTTTAATAAGAAGAAAGAACAAAATGAACTCTATTAAATTTTTGAATAAATTGTATTATCAATTGATTCTTTTATCAGTTTGAATGCAATAACATTGATCGTCTGGCAAATAATAATGCAACGTCAAGCATAGCAGATAATGGAGCTTCTGATCTCGAGTGCATAGTTTCACCCTGGGTAAGATTATTTAGGAGGTACACGTAAAAAATTATTCCTAGCTAATATAATTTCATTAAATCATTGAATTAATAATATTATTGACTTGTAGCAAATGTCAGAGACTTGTTCACTTGCTATTCTCACGAGTTTTCTATTTCTTCGAGTTCATTTTTTACTGAAAATGATTATTGGCCTGGGTATTGTCGGCTTCTATACTTGGAGCATCACAGGGTATCGATCAGCCCTCTTCCAGGTAAATTACGTTATTAAACAACATTAATTCCATGGGGTTATTTGAGAACTTGTGTAAAGAAAAGAAATGATTGTTTTTTCCAGTCTGGTGCTACCTGGCACCCCTTACTCGAACCAAGAATAGCACACATACTGAATGTAATATTTCTTACATTTTCTCTTCACTTGATCGATCGTCAGGCCGAGTATTTGAGTCGATTAGATTACCAGTGGAAACGTCAGTTAACGCAGGAACAGGATGAAGCATTTCATACAAGAAATGCTAATAAACTTTTACTTCGAAATATACTTCCAGAACATGTTGGTTAGTTGACAATAAACATCAAAGACTCAATTGTCTGATGTAAGCAGTTTAATGTAACATATAATTTTTTTTTCCATTCAAATAGCTGATTTTTATCTGAACATGAATCGCACAGAGGAGAATGAGCTCTACCACGAAGCTCACGACAATGTAGCAGTGATATTTGCATCCCTGACTGACCTCTCGATAGATGAAAGTAATATTTTAATTGATCTCAATGAGATCATCTGTGAATTCGATAAACTCCTGTTCGAACCATGCTTTGTTTGTCGAATTGAGAAAATTAAGATTGCTGGAACTACATACATGGCTGCATGTGGATTGGAAGCAAGACGTAGAGACTCTATGGAATGTGATGGAAATGATTGTGAGCATGTGGTCAAGATTATGGCACAATTCGCTGCAAGAATGATGGAAGTTCTTGATAGACTGAATGCTGAGACTTTTCCCAATACCAAACCCTACAAGTGATATTATTTTTACCTATTCATTTCTGTTTTTTTATTTAAATAAGCTGATTAATTATTTTTCATTTATTATTCAGATTGAGAATTGGAATTTCACATGGAGAAGTAACAGCAGGAGTGGTAGGTGCGCAAAAACCCTTGTACGATATTTGGGGTGATGCAGTTAATATGGCATCACGTATGGATACAACGGGAGTTCCCGGAAAAATTCAGGTATTAATAACAAGATTGAGAGAAATTAAGTCGGTCATCGAGTCATTTTTATACTCTTGATAACAAAGAGTGATAATTTTTTTATCATTAATCAGTCAATTGAATGAATAGGTAACGGAGGAAACAGCAGCTGTCCTCGAGCAGGATGGAATAAAATGTGATCTCCGTGGAAAAACGTGGGTAAAGCCAAAAGGTCTTGTAACAACATATTTCATTGGGGTTGATGAAAAAAGGCGACTACAAAGAACAGATTCAGGGGAAGAAACAAAACTTTAAGATGTTTGTCAAACCATGAGCAATTCAAATGACCAAAGAATTCACCATCATCATGTTAAATTATATATTTATATAAGAAAATGAAATTAAGTTGAAATAATGACGATTATTTCAATTTGTGAATGAAAAAAAATTATTATTTTTTTACAATGTGACCAAGTATTTCTCATGGCCACTCGATGTTGTAAATAATTTTGTATATATTGTTTCATTTGAAACTCCTATGACCAAATCTATCAGATAATCCAAATAAAATATTTATTACAGGACATTTATGTTATTGATTATTTTTGCTTCTACCATTCAATTAATTCTATTGAAGAATTATCGCTGATGTCGAGAGGATAAGAGCGGAAAATTCACAAACAAATATCCATAAATAGACTACCTCCTCTTTGTAGATAATGCTAAAAGCTTTGAAAACTCTGTTGTATACCCTGTGATAACAAGAATTACCCCACTTCTCATCGACATTCAAATTGATAAAGCTTCTGCCACACCTTTTGATATATCACCTCTTCCAATTTGTTTTTTTTTTTAGTCGGCTCCTCGATGCTCAAGAGAGTACCTTGTTGAGTTTTGAGGAAAGAATCTCTAATAGGATGAAACATTATGAGTTTTAAACATGGGAAAAATCATAGATGAGTAAATTATTCAAATAATGCCATTTTTTCCGTGTTTTCTAAGCCTTTCCAGTAGACAAACGAGTAATAACGAAATAGTGCAAAAAATGGGATACCTGTGCTTGTTCCCGTCTCAACTGGCCGAAGAAATAATGAAATTACCAATTTTCTTCATTTTACAGATTCCTGTTTTTGCATCATTTCAAATCTGTTACCAGCTGATATTTTCCCTAGATTCTTGTTCGCTCGGCCAAAAGTCTCTAGATCATAACAGTTAGCGACACTGCGTGTGTTTTCATATAAAAAAAAAGGAGACAATTATAAACACGTGAACACCAAAACCTTAAAATAAAAAATTGAAAATATGCAATTAAAAATGACAAATAAATTTAACGTCATGTTAGTGAAGCAGTTGCTTCAAGAAGAAGATAAGTTTTTGGGTGATATATTCTCAAAGATGCCGTTGCCAATAACCGAATCAGGTAATTAGAAAAAAAAACAAATGTGTAGGGGAAGGTGGGGTGAAATGGACACCAAAATTTACTGGTTCGAGATGGAAATTTTCTAATAATTCAGTTGAAAAGTTGAGGAAATTTTGAGCGGAAAACATGTGTCAAATTTTTTTTTTTTCAATTCTTGTATATATTTACTTTTTTGGCCAACTTTTGGAGGTGTGATTCTCTTTTAAAAAGGGAAAAAATTCACCTTTTCGGCGATATTCCTTGCTCTATTAATCGCAGCGACTCGAGATTGATCTTGAATGAAAGATGAGCTCATTTCTCATCGACGTATGTGGTTTAAATTTTTTTTAAATCAATTTTTCAAATATTTTATAGTAAAGTTTTTGAAAATCAGTTTTTGCTCTACAAGTACCTGAAAAATTCAAAATAACAACTTCCAACATGTGAAATTTCCTCAGCTTTCTAATGGATCCATCAGAAAGAATCTATCTCCAGTATTCCATCCATTTCGAGTAAATTTCATAGTATAAAATACCAAAATTAACCCGTGTCTGTTTTATCCGTTGTGTCCATTTTACCCCACCTTCCTCTATAACTTCAATTATTATTGTATTATTTTATATTGATAAAAAATTGTTATTCCTTCTGACAGGGGAATATGAAGAGGCCGACAATGAGGAGCAGCAACCACCAGAGAAGAGAGGTACCCAATTCATTCTTACAGTTAAAATTAAATCTAATTCATGGCATTTCAATTTTTAGTCAAATTATTTCATGCCAATGGCAATTTAAAACGTGCTCAAACATCCGAAGAACTTCATCAGAAATTGAGTGAACTGAAGGGCCAGAGAAAACTTAGTTACAAACAAAAACAATTACGAAAAGGTTTGAAGAATCGTATAAAGAAAAAATCAAAACGTGACGAACGTTTAATGCAAAAGAAACTAATAAAATCTGAAGAGAATGCTGCTGGAGTAATTTCAGACATTAAAGAAGAGAATGAAACTCTTCCAAAAGTGCCACGAGCAAAACCAGTGTTTAATAGTGAGGGTCATATGGTATTTAGCAAATTTGATTTTTCCAATATTGGAAATAAAAAAAAAACACAGAAGGGTGAAAAAGATCCAAAGAAAATTCTACAGCAATTGAATGAGAAAAAACAGAAGTTGAAAGAATTGATAGATTCTGGAGAAGTGGATAAAGCAGGAGAAATTATTGAAAAAGCATCATGGAAGACAGCACTAGCCAAAGCCGGTGGTGAAAAGGTAATTCTTTTAAATCACGAATGAATCCATGATTAATGATTTTTTTCTTCATTTCAAGACCAACCCCAAATCGCTATGACTAATAGAACCGGATATATCCTCGAATAAATGAAAAGAAAAATATAAATGGAGAGAGTTTGACCCCCCTTCAATTCGTACCCAATAGAGAGGAATTTTGCTCTTCAATGAAATTTCGATCCAGCTACTTTTTTCATTCGAATGTCCATTTTACCCCACTATCTCTTGACTTTGTTATTGCCAACTTTTCCCCTGGAATTATTATCATTTTTTTAATCTTATACTATTATGAACATAGGTTAAAGATGATCCAGAATTATTAACGCGTACAATAAAACGTGAGGAGCAAATGAAAAAACGTAGTAGCAAGAAATGGGAAACAAGGATAGCAGGAGTTGAAAAAGCAAAACAAGAGAGGCAGCATAAACGACAGGAGAACATAGGAAAGAGGAAGAAGGAAAAGAAAATGAATAAATTGAAGAAGGCTTCGAAAAAAGGTCGTATTATACCAGGATTTTAGATTATTACAGCCATTTATTTTTATTTTTGATGTGACTATTTTCCACATTAATCGGTTAACTACAAATCATGTTCTTTTTTTTTTTTTTTATAAAAATGAACAAGTTCAAAAATATTCTACATCCAATAAAATACTTTCGTTATATATTATAGTTAATTTTACATATTTGTGGTTCATGTTATTAATTTTATAAGCTTTCAATGGACTTGGGTGGTCATCAATCAATCAATTTGCGTTATTACATCTGAGTGACTAAATACTCGTTGCGATATGATCCTGGTTGGGAATTTTTCGTCACTTGATTGATATAATGATTGCAATTTCACAAATTCAGTTGTTGCTATCCCTCAAATCGCCCAGTACGTATTCCGTACATTGATTGCGCAATCCAGTGACCCACATTGAAAATACCTGCTGGGTAGTACAATCCCCCATCCAAAATAATATTCAATATCTACTGGGTTGACACCAGTATTGCGAGATTAATAATTGTGAAATTAATGTCTCAATGATTATGATTTGAACAATAACTGATATCTCACATACAATCCTTTTTCAATATCCATGCAAAATAATTCATAAAATATGAAAAGAAAAGAGACAAGTTGGATTGGTTTGTAATGATTAATTGGAAAACTGTCGAAAACTAGGTCGGCTGCCATATTTCATGGGCAGGTTTCATATTCGTTAATAAAATTCAACCAACATAATTACCAAATTATGACAGAAACCATCAATGTGTATTCTCTTGGATTATATATATACGAATTATGAACAATCAAGTCATTTAGTATAATAATACAATAATTGCATCAAGAATGATACTTGATGATAATTCAGTGAGCTTGGAAAAGTCATGGAATTTGCATAAAAAACCGAAAATGATGAATTTCAAGCTATCGTCTGGAGTTACATACTAATATTTACAACGATCATTATGATTAGGCAGCAATTCGTTTCTATATTATTCGCGAAATTTTTTATTCTAATTCTTATTCAACCATTTATTACAATTTGTACATCTGCAGTGTTCTCCAAGTTTGGTACAAAAATTATCAATTAATCTAGAACTAATCATATTTTTCCTTTACAATTATCGTAATCGCTCAGTCAGATTATTCATCATTCAGTGTAGTTCAATAAATAATTTTCCAATTTGATTAAACGTAGTATTCACATGATCTCTAGATTTAGCATTGATTAATTCAGCATTGAGATAGGATTAATTCGTTATACAAAGTGGGTATGAAACATTTGGGTCCCATTGAAATGCCCTAATTGATTCTATAATGATTCTGATTAATAGCTGGCTCATGGGAATTGTTGAATCCTGTGAAAATAGCATTAAATATATTTAAAAATGTTCAATTCAAGAGCAATTTCTTGGGGATGATAATTGACTCTCATTCATAGTTGTAACATGATATAGATTTTAATTTCTTGGGTTCCATTAATAATTCCCATGATATATTCTTATTCATTTCTTGAAATTTATGTCATGTTATGAGACATCGCGGCTTGCACAAGAAAATTCATCACCAATTCTTCTAACCACTGATTTATCTCCAGTAGAGAGGTATTTTGTTTATTGGATTGGTCTTCAGAATTCAAACTTGTGCTTATCTCCATTATTTTTAAATAATTACATACAATATTTTTCATTGAATATTTATTATTTTGGGCTATTAAATTACTATATCATAGATCAAAGCTCCGGATTATCTTTGATCATTGCTCTCTTGTCAGTAAATTAATGGTAATTCAAGAACGAGAGCAGTGATATACGTACTGCCCTCGTTGGCCTCCTGCTAGATATCTCCCAGAACATTTGTCACTGTATTGGCATTGGTCAGAGTTGTCCATAGGGGACTATGATCCACTGGTGGTGGTACTGCCAAGGCCTTGGATCCTCGCGGTGACCTACACAAGCAGTAGAATATATTAATGACCAAAATAGAAAAAATACATAAATAAACAACGTGAAACAATGAACAGTAGAAAAACACAGAAGGAGATGAAGAAAAGAGGACTGAATGATGAATGAAATTACCTAGACGGTACCGGGGCTAAATGCTAATCTGGACTACTCAATTCTAGAGCTGTACTCTGTTCAGGATCTGAGCGCTCTTCTACGACAGTGTCCAATTCCAGTGATGGTAAGCCTCTCAAATTACGATCACTCTTCAACGAAATCGTTCTTGTTTTCTCAATTCCAGCTGGAAATTGAATTAATTCATGAAATTTGAATCTCTGAGTGCAAATTTTTTTTGCATTACACTTCACTGAATAAACTTTTTGCTGCTTGAATTATATCTAATTTCTACATGTATTTAGTATTTTGAGATTGATAGATGGTCTTTTTTTCATCATGAATAGATCAGATATTATATGATTTTGAAAGCTAGAACAATAGAGTTCAGAATAATTAGGCTTGGAAAACATGTTAGTTGAATGCATGTGGGTACGTAAGTTAATTGAGAAGGTTGATAATATTATGGGGCGAATAACGTTGGGCCAAGGGTTTGGTTGCCCAGAATGATGATAGCAAGTGATGGGACGCGTAGAATATGGAAGAAAAAAAATACCAGAAACATATGATGGAATAAAAATTGAATCATGATTCAAGTATAGAAAGTTCCATCTATATTCAGGCTTTATGCCGACTTTATTTCAGAATTTTTTTTTTTCATGTGCATGACCCAAGCGTATGCAAACAAGACAGGGTGCACTCGAGTAGTATTACATTTTCCTTTTTTCCGTTTTTTCATTCACATGCCAAGCACGACCGAGAGCTCTTTGGTGAATAATTCCAGGCCGCGCTTATTTCCGATCCGCTTTTGTTCGAGTTACACATGGAAAATCGAGTAAAGCTCACTTCGTCGTTCTATATCGTTATGTAAATCTGATCAAAAAACAATTGAAAGAAAAGAAAATAAAAAATAAAAAGAAAATAAAACTTGCCAAGTAAAAATGTTGGGATTCTTGGTTTACATTTGAATTCCATACCTAATCGATGAATGGGACTGAAGCGTACAAGACTAAGTGCACCATGATCCAGATCACAATTCCTTCGCCTGGCACGTTCTCTAGCGAGTTTCGCTCTTCGTCTGAGGCAACAAATGACTAATAGTGCCAGAAGTGGAAAGCCCAAAATGCAAGATATGATTGGAACTATGACACTCTCTGGTGATACTAGAAAAAGGGGAGCATAATTAATTCCACATTTTTTACATGAAATAGTTGAAATTTTCCATCAACTGAAAATGTAACTCTTGAGTGGGGTTTTTTCCCTCCAAGAATGAAATATATATGCATACGATAAAGTGCATCGAGATGGATTTTTTAAAAATGATTCCATTGACAAACTGATTGAGAATATATATCAGCATGTTTTTTCATATTTTATTGAAAATTCTACTTCTTCAGCTACGACTGGGGGAGAATGAACCCTTTTCATATCTGATTTTTATTACTATCTTGATATCTTGATAACAAATGTTTGTAGAGAAAAAAAAAACAATCAAAGCTGAAGAGTCAGGCTACCTAGCTACCTAGCCTGGCAAAAATAAACTGGAAAAAATTTTTTGAAACGCGTGGAACATTCTGAAAAATGGATGTTTTTTCTTGGCCTTTATTCCTTTTTTCGCTTCATGAATGATGCCCGAAAAAAATTTCCATCCCAAGATTTCAAAACCCGAACTTTGCAAAATCTTATTTTTGTATCTCGATCCGGTTATTTTTCGCTAAATTACAGCCTTTTAGAAATCATGAAAAAAAATTGAAAAAATTTCCTTCCCTCAACTTTTTTGTTGTTGAGTGTCGTTCATTTTGATTGTAATTATTAAATAAATAGTCATGGCAGTACAAAAAAATCCCCTCGGTTTATATTTCTCCAAAGGATTTATGAAATTCTAAAGTTTATATTGATCGCAGGGTGAAATTGAATGCTGATTTGAATATATATGTAATATATATGTAATAGTGCCAGTAAATTTTCTCAACTGTGCTGCTTAATTCTGTCCCTCAAGTATTCTACAGCACGATCCAATTGTTGACGTCACTAATATATAGGGGAATGCCGGATAAAGTTGATTTAAGGTTCTACATAATGAAAGATTTAATTTTAGCTCAGTAAATTGCAAAGCTAAAGAAATTTTGGATGGAGAGCACGTATTTATTTATAATACAATCTGATAATTGTGAATTGTATTATATAGCAGAGTAACTGAGTTAAGTGGCGTTCCAGTGTTTCGATACTCTTCTAAAGTTTCGATTTTAAATCTGAATATAAAACTTTTAAAACTAGAGATCTTTCCAAAAAATCTATATTTTCCGAAAAATCCAAGAGTTAGAGCCTTAATTGTCACCTGAAAATGTATAGTTCTCAAAAAAAAGCAAAATTCACGACAAATGTTTTCTTATACGGGAATTTTCTCTTAATTTTTCTTTGCCAAGTGTAATTATGAGAAGACTACTTTATACTTTTGGTGCGTTCAAACACTGACTATACTAATGCAGAAAATTCATTTCTGCATTAATTAATTAATTAATTAATTACAATGAAAAAATGATTTTAGAATGGTATTTTCCAACAAAACTGCTACTAACTTTCCACAAGAATCCTGGAAAATTGAAAAACCCATGAGATTTATCTTAATTAAAAGGAAGGAATTTTACGAGTGTATATATATGTTAATATGATTGAGAAGAGACAAATGTGTCATTTCCATTTGATGAGTGTGAAAATATACCTGTGGGATATATAATTACTGGTCTCTTTGAATGAGGAATCGTTGGTACTGTAGGTCGAGCTGCTCTGACCTCCACCGACATATTGACTTTTTTCACTTCTTTTTGAATCTGGAAGCAAAAGTATTTTATTTACATCGCGAGAGGAAATTGCTCTTTAGTTTACGTTAGAACCCATATAGGGGAAGGTAGGGCAAAATGGACACATCAAAATTTTTAGGCAAATATTATGGAAAACTCTTGAAATTAATAGAAATATTGGCAGTAGATTGTTTTTGGTGATTTCATTGGAAAGCTGAGGAAATTTTAGGCGGAAAACAAGTGCTGGAATTAATTTTTTTGAATTTTTGGAGATTTTGATTTTTTTGAGCATTTTAGAGGGGTAAAAACCTTCCTTTCTCCGAAAAATTTCAGTTTTTTGAGAATATTTTTGGTTCTATTTGTCGTAGCACAAAAATTCCGGTGGGAGGTGAAATGTGAAATCATTTGCCATCGATTTATGGGGTTTTCAATTTGAAAATATCGATTTCTAAGGTATTTATGGGCATTTTTGTGAAACAGTTTTTGGCCTATAACTATCCCAAAAATGGATATTTTTGAATTCAAACTCCCATAAATCGATGGGAAATGAGCTCACCTTTCACTTGAGACTAACCCCGAATTGCTACGACCAATAGAACCAGAGATATTCGCCAAAAACTGAAAATTTTCAGAAAAGGAAAGGCTTTACCCCTCAAAAATGCCGAAAAATATGGAATTTTCCAAAAAATCGGAAAAAATACATCTGACATTCGTTTTCCGGCTCAAATTTCCTCAGCTTTTCAATAGAATCATCGAAAAAAATCCATCTCTAACCGTTTCATTACAGTATCCATTGTGCCCCATTCTCCCCTATACTGAAATTCTTTCGAGCTCGCAAAAAGAATATCATGTACACTTTAGAGAATTTTCTCATGAAATTCATTCGGATTAGAATTACTTATGTGTTATTTGTACCAACAATTACAATTAAAAATATCAAGTTATTCTGGTAAATTCGAATAAATGAAATTTCTAGAATTTAATTATGCTCATTTAGACTATTGTAATAGGTATGAGACTGGTGGTTCTAGAAAGCTTGGTAACTTAATGTGACGCCGTTTCTCACACGACAGGTCGGGCCTTCATTTTGCTAAGTGCAAACTCACTATTCTTTTCTCTCTCAGTTTCTCTACTGCAGAAAATGGAATCGGCTTCATAGTGCGCTTCAGCAATTAATTTCTTGCCTACCTTCATTCCCCCTTCTCTTCATTCTTTAACCCTTAACCTTTATTGTAGCTAGCAAACCCCGTATCTAAATAGAACCTCAGATATATTTCGTGGCTGCACCTGAATTATTATCTAGTGTGCTTAGATCTTCCTTGTTCCCATCTAATACCAACTCTTCCTTCGTATTCGTCCGAACCTTATTATATCATCTAGATGCCAGCTAACAGGAGATCTGTTTCAGACATTAGCACTTTTTTCGGCTTACTACATATATTCGAGACAAGAAATATGCCAAAAATAAGTCATAATGTATAGAAACTTTGAAAGTACTGCAAATATAAATAATAATAACAACATTTTTCAAGGGGCTTTCCATTATCCAAAGGTACATTCCGAAACATAGTTTAACCTGGTTTCTATTAGCTGCTGTATTTCCGTTTGGTCTTCTCCGATCAATTGAATCTCGACATCCCGACATCTGACAGAGAAGCCTGTGTAATAAAGGCTCTTTCAAGTGCCTCGTCAGATGCATCCTCATACACGCATATGCAACTAGCTAATGGCAGTCTCTATTGGACTTGCGATTGAATTTACCCGTCTTTGAGCCATGTCCAAACTAATTAATCTTCCCTGAAAGTCATTCGAAGAATGCGTACGTTCTACTCCACTAGTATATAAGCTTCAATGAAAATAAGAGAACTTTGCAATTGATTTAAAGATGAATGATATATTTTCATTGAGTTCACACTTTGAAAGGAACACTGGAAGCAATTCTGCCATACAATAGGGAGTGAACAATATCAACTCAAGCTATAAGCATCAAAGAAAACAGAGTGAATATCCAACTGATTTTTAAGGGACCTTCTAGGCAAGGTCGAGTTCACTGATTTAAATTCGCGTGACTAATGGACATTCAGTATTGATCACGAGAAACCTCAGGCTGTTGAAATTATTCACCTTGCGTGACCATGACAGCATCAGAGGCCAGCATGAACACGAGAAATTTCGTTTCATTTTCAGTAATCCCAAATATTTATTTATTACAAACCCGAAATAATCTATTAATATTCAAACTTTTCAGATTGATTCAATGAAATTCTCATCTTAATTCCAGAATAAAATTCGTGATTCGGGAGATTTTACCGAAGGCTACGAAAAACCGTTCAAAAACTGTATATGAGCATTAGAATTGATATTCAGGGATATATATTGCATTTTTCGTGGAGGAGACTTTCTTTCATGAATATTCAAGAATATACTTTTTTCAAGCCTAGAATTACTGTAAATAAATCCAAATGCCGGTAAGAATAATCAAGTATAAAATAATCAGTGCTTTTCTATTGCTGGTGGTGAAGAGTGAAACGTGGAAAGGGTCGTAAAATCCCTGACTTCTACAAAAAAATACAATTTGAGTGTGGTAGTTCCATATGGCTGGCTTTCATTCTCTCACTTGTTTTACTCCTGAACTTTTGACCTCTTGAACAAATACCCCAATATATCGTTGATTATTCAGGACACAGACAATGTCAATTCTTACCTAAACCAATTACATTTTTCTTTTCAAATTAAATAATGAAAAAAAATACTGATACTAATAATTGAATTGATATGGTTAATTTCTCAATGAAATTAATGTGTAGGGGTCTGCGAGTTATTTGAAATCACGAATTATTCGATACGAATCGAACATTATTATTGAAGTAGCTTGCGAAATGATTCCGAAAAAATATCGTTAAATAGAAATGATTTTTTTTTGCTATAAATTCCAATAACAAAATGACGCGACTACAAAATGTAAAAGTAAAAAACTTTATCTCCACATTGACGTCTTTTTGATACATGGAAAAATTAATAACGCTATTGCGTCTATTTGTTTTCAAAATTTTTTAATATTAGGAAAAGTGAAGAAAAATGGAAATCAGATTGAAACGGCCGGAGATAGATTTTTTCTTATGATTCCATTGAAAAGCTGAGGAAATTTGCGGTGGAAATCATGTGTCAGAAATGATTGTTTTTGTATTTTTTTAGAAATGGAATTTTTTGGTCAAGGTTTGAAGGGTAGTATCTCTCTCCATTTTTGAAAAAATTCACTTTTTTCAACATATCTTCGGTTCTATTAGTCGTAGCGTGAAAATTCTGAATATGGATGAAAGGTGAGATCATCAGCCATTGATTAATGGGATTTTCAATTTAAAAATATCAATTTTTGAGGTATTTACGGACACTATTGTGAAAATTTGGTTTCGTCCCATAACTATCTTAAAAATCAATATTTTTCAATTCAAAATCTCATGAATCGATGGCAAACGATTACGATTCTTCATTATTCGCAGTATACGACTATTTGTGATTAAGGCAACGATATAAGTGTATCGTTGTTATGTCTTGAATGCTGCATACCACTTTAAGAATATTTCAATAGCGAACTTTTTAGAATTTTCCTGCTCACTTGATGTTTATAAAAATATCGTTTATGTGAAGAGAAGGAAAGATAGCTGAAAGATGAAATATATTTCAAAAAGAAAGACTAAAATCTTACGAGTTCATTGGAATGAGGTTCTTTTTTCAAGCATGACAAATGAGATAGGAAAAAGTTAAGATGATATTCCCACGATAAAAATAGCCCAGTTCCTTCATACATATATAGGTCAAAGCACATGTCGGGAGAGGAATAAAAAAAATTTCTCCAATGGAACATGACGAATGCCTGTTAAAAATAGAAATGCTGGAAGATAATCTATAGGGTATTTTTACTAGGACATCGTACATTGTGCACGTTGTTCTCTATCTCTTTTTCTTGTTTGCGGTATTTTTCGTGAGGTCAACGTTCTTGACGTTGACATGTTCCCTCGAGAGGCGCGGTAATGGAATTCCTGGGTTATGCTCCTGAATGAAACTGTGAAGGGTAGTAAAATATTTCTCAAAGCATTATTCCCATATTTACTGTTTTTATATAAAATGAAAAAGTAATATGATAAAACAAAATGCGCAGCGACAAGTTGTGATTTCTACTAGTTATATATAACATGGCATATCCATTTACTATTGGCAATATCGGTCAGAGGAGGATATTGGAACGATCCGCTCGATCAAATATACCAAAGCTATTCTTTTTCTTTTCTCTTCCTTTTTTCCCATTATCTCACCTTTTTATACCAAACACTCAAGCTTTGTTTGCCCAAACAATATAGTATATGTTTCCAGCTATATTGAGGCCTTCAAAATTTTCATATAAACTTCAGAGAGAGTTTGGAACTTCTTTGTGTACTCCAAGATAACAAATAAATGAAAAAAAACTGAATAATAAGATTCTCCAACGTAGAATGATAAAAACAAAGCCTGAGAGTTTTTCTCCTTCTAATATAAACGAGGAAGTAGCTATAAGGCTTAAGACAACTGTGAAAACGGAAATAAAAACATTTCAATAGCAAACTCACAACAAATGCGCGAATAAGTAGACAACACTGAAAACTTGACAATAGAATCATCAGAAAAAAACCTATCTCAGCCCACTTACAGAGAATTCTTCTTAATATCGTTTACTAAAAAAGCATTGTGCTGGTTATATAGATATATTTCCTTTTCCAGATTGATTTGAAAATTTTGAAATGAAAGTTCTTTTCAAAGAGCGACTCGATTGATTCACACTTATGGCCTATGCCACTTCCGAAGAGTACATGCGTAGATCTTGTTACTCTGTATCTACATATCAAGAAAGGATAAAGAAAAACGACCATTCACGAACGAATGCTGAAAGGAAAAACAGACTACCACTCTCCAGTTTCAAGGGTATATTATACCATATCGATATGTAGAGATTCATTCTTTTCCTCCAGATTATTGTTAATGCCGAATATAAAATTTTAGTCGAATAAGTATTCATCGAGAGGATAAAATGTGGAAAACATTCATATAGGAATTTTAATCATTTTCGTCTCTAATTGAAAATTCAACTGTATTTAGTATGCACAAGTCTTCTAATTAGAATTTTTCTTTCAAGTTGCCTCTTCTTTCTCCTCAGTGCTTTCACTGACTTTTTTTGCTTTCTATTTTTTCACATGTTTGACATATGTTCCTTTTTAAAGATTTTTTTTTGATACTCTAAATAAAAGGAAGGCGGTCTATTCAACATTTGTAAATGTTGATATTCGGTTATTTCAACATGTAACTCGACTTTTTTTTTTCAACATCATTTGAATGTGTGGGTGTTGATTTCGTCTGTGTTAAATTTTTCCATGTTGAGTGCATGTGTTGAATAGACATATACCCAAATAAAATAGTCTTGAGCTTTACGTGTCGGTATATTTAAGGGAGACTTCCACGACAGACAACTTGAATAACTTGAATATGAACTTGAATTAAAACTCATTACTTATGGGCTATATTACTGAATGAATTTCCTCTCAAAACGTAGTTTCGGAGAAATTCAATATTTCGTACTCAGGCAAAGCTGATGGGGATGAGTAACTTTGTCAATTATATAGAGTCTCGTTATCAAAGTCAAGATAAGAGCATATTATAGTACAAGAGCTATATACTAACTGTAAACTGTAAATACCTTGGCGTGTGAGAGTGAATGATATAGGGGAAAGCAAGGTTGTGAGAATGCTTTTGTATGTTCTGTAGTACGTGATAACTGTCTGACTCGTTGCAAAACTTTTCTACTTCCACTGAGGCAGCATAGCATGGTTATATCCGAAGGTAAAATTCTTCATGGTTTTCAAATGACTGGAGCATTGAAAATTTTAGTAACAATGAAGATCGAAACTATTGTGTACATCTGATATCATCAATGAAATATGAAAGATAAAATTTCACTTAATCTAAGCTATTGAGTGTAGGAATGTGTAGATAAATATTAGGTTTTATTAAATTACCATCTCATGTTCTTGTCCATTGGCGAATCTATTATGCACTATCATTTATTAATTATTTAATCATATCGATTTTTTCATTGGATGAGTTGACGGCAAATATATTCTGGCAATTCAAATAAATTATCATGCTGCACTCTCTCTAATAGAAAAAAGTAATTTTCTTCTATTCTTTGAAACTTATTACAAACACTCATTCCACAGGATCAGCCCTGTGGCTTTGGAAAAAATTCAACTGCCATATTTACCTGTGTATCTTACATGAAATCCAACTGGGAAACTTGCTCCAATTTACCAGGACTAATTGATGCAATAAAGATATGTACTTGCAGTGTCATGTAACATTGGTTTCAGCAATTGCAAGCTCATAAATATCCTCAGCCTCTTTACATTTTGATTGTAATTGTTTGCTTTACCATAGTCGATGTGGAGCTTAGATAGGAAAACAATGAATATTCTGAAAGATCACATTAGTGGGGGTGTGCGAATAGTGATCAATTCAATTCTTGAATCGAATTATTCGAGGATTCGAAACTTTGAGTATTCGTATTCATTCAAATATTCATATACATTGTAATGTTTGTACTTGTTTAGATATTTTCTTTGCAAATATATGTTTCGAATTAAATTTAATGCCGATAGTTAATGAAATTATCGTCTACCTTTCTCTATGCGCTAAATGGAAAAGAACGGAGTAAAAAAACGATTGTAGCTTTTTATGGAATAATTATTAGAGAGACATTTTTTCTGTAGGATAAACCATCCTCAAAATATCGCTATAAGTGTGATACAACGTTATTAATTAATTACCCTCAAACTACACTAGGAATAAATTCAAAATTCAAAACACTAGCGTGCAAAATCATGGTGCTGAACGTGACCTCCAATTCGACCCTACTCCCTTGAAGAATAAAATTATTCTGAAGACTCTATTATTGATAATTGTTTTCAATTTCCCAAATATAACTTTCTTCTGTAAATTTTACATAAAACTTCAAGATAAGGGAAAATCGGATACTTAGTAAAGCTATTTCGTGCTGATTATCAACAAAGATTTCCTCTAACCAAACAAAATAGAAAATAAAATCAGTATACAGAGGAGTAAATAATTTCTTCGATTGTGGGAAGAACAAGACCGATTTCTTCCTCTCAATAATTCAATTATGGACGAACATTCGTTTTTTCAATCGGCTATTCGTTTTTTTTCTTCAAATATTCATAATCAAAGTATTGAGTAATAATAGTCGATTTGCATTGGATAATTCATGATTTCGAATGATTCGCCCCCCCCCCCCCCCCCCTCCATATACTTATAAGAGAGAGATTTAAGGGTTATCAAAATTACATGGGTAGTTCACTAAGGGTTTAATGTTATAGTGACTGAAAATTACATCGTGAATCGCTGGTGGCACTTGAAACATGCTTTCAACTATGTGAGGCTAATCTATGTGCATAGAAATATCCGGCTCTTCGCTAACGAGGCATTTTACACAGAGTTGGAGTTTCCTGATAACAACAACCAACTTCTTCAGAAAATATTGCTTTCTATCTCTTTATAAGGTAATACTTGATAGATTTTTGCCTCTGTGATCACACTGAAATAGTTCAGACTGTATTCTTTGATGACCTACTGCGCCAATTCAGATTTTAACATAACAGCAGAATGGGAGCCAACACGATAAATTAATGAAAAGAGAATGCAAAAACAATGTACAGACAGCCTTTGACGATGGAAAATTGAAATTTGATCGATCTGACGGGAAATGTATGAGCCCTGATATCTCTTCACACTTGTGCATTTCTGATTGATTGGAATGAAATGTTTGAATATGAAAAATCAAATGAACAGCTCTCAAGGAGAAAATTGTTAGATTTAGTGCTGAAATTTCATTTTGAATGAAGTAACTGCTCACAGTACATCTCGCACATACTAATGTTCAAATTGTTTAAATACTTGTTTCCTAATTAATAGTTAAATTTTCATGACTTACCAAAGAATTTCAGCAATACAGTATATCTGTTTTATGAATTCAGCTGGAATCCTTAGATGATTATTGTCATATACTTTTGATAATAATTTTATATATGAATTTTCTATCCTCTTTTGTAATTTTTTATTTTAAACCTCTCTCTAAACATCTTGAATCCGAGAATAGAGCAGCATAATATCAAGTGCTTTAACATTAATTTAGAATCACTTTCAATTTTTCCACAATTTTCTACTCGTTGTAATGATAATAATAAAAACAGGAAATTCTTCAATTGATTGAACACCATATAATATTGACGCTTCTGTTTAGGTTAATCCTTTTTTTGTCGAGGATGAGCTGGATGGAGAAAATAGGATAGCGTATATCAGGATGAAAGTAGTGGAAACTCGTACCGATTGGTGGGCAATAGTATACTTTTTCTGGCATGAAGCCAACGGAAAATATCACTGTAAAACTTGCAGAAGCGCACACTCAACGGTTCCCGTTGAATTTTTCAACAGCCTGAATGATCCTACACTTTGATAAATTGTCATAACTATTCTGTAATTAATCCCAGGATTTTCATAGTTATAGACACTTCTAGCCAACAGCCAATTCGAAGCAATCCAGTAATCACCACGATAACCTCACAATCACGTTGTTCAAATTCTCATTCTTTCCCAATAAATAAACGTTTTTTAGTTCATTTGAATGGATGATAAATGCATTTGAGCAAAGAGTAAGCTCTCCTCGTGGAGCTGAGATGAGCTCAAAGTGTTCTATGAATGAGTTATCAATAGTATGACGGCATACGGCCGACTGACGTGACCATTTCTACTGTGCCAAGTTACTCGCTTCTACGATTCGAATAATGCGCAGTCTCACTCGAATCTTCGGCTCGTCCCACACTATTCCCGTTTACATGCATATATTCGAGAAATCTGTGATAACCTTTACGATGAAATTAATCGTTAGAGAATACCAAACTACGTGAAATATGTATCATTGACGATTCATTATTGTTATAAATTTTCGTAGTTTGTGGTTTCCCATATACGCCCCAATACTTCATAAGTGGCTGCGGCATGAAGGATTTGAAATATTGTACGCTGCAATTACATAACATGAGAATTCCGATGGTTTTATGAAGTAGGAGTGGAGCATGCAGTTATCTTGTTTCGTTGTAGTTGAAATTCATTTTTTTTACATTATTCCCAGAATTTTCGGAAAGTTTCATTTGTAACTGGCTGTATCTGGTCGAATCGATCAAGTAGAGTAGGTAGGCTAAGCCGATTCTGGATACAAAGATGATATAATCAAAAGGGCGTAAGTCCATCACTCAGGGGTTGAAAAGGGCTTAAGTCCATATGGCATCAAAAGGGTGTAAGTCCATTACTCCGAGAATGAGAAGGGCTCAAGTTCAGATGACGTCATCACATGCTGAAAAGGTAGATTCTAAGAAATGACGTCATATCGAATTCTCAGAATTCATGGAAAGATAAAATTCCAAGAAATGATGTCATATTGAATTCTCAGAATTCATGGAAAGAGAAAATTCCAAGAAATCATATCATATTTATTTCTCAGAATGCTGAGGAGGCTCATGAAGGAACAATTCTCACATGAATCTCATTTCATTTGCAGACATTCTTCTTTCTCCTGGAACATTTTATAGTAACATCATTCTTTTTATCATGAAACTTCTGAGTCATCTGCACGTGCATCCAAACAAAAGACAATCGGGGAAATTCTGAGAAATGACGTCATATTCATTTCTCAGAATGCTGAAGAGGCTCTATATCTCATTATCATATGAAAAAGAAAATTGTGCTAAATATAATATGATATGATTTAGTAATCCCAATCCTTCTCGTTAGTTGAATCAGTCGAGGCTGAATATCCAACATGGATGGACTTACACCAGACGAGATTAAGTCTTTGATTTCTACTCCACCATTCGTCTACGACTATGATGATATCATATCTAAATATTTTGGAAATGATGCTTCAAATCATGCATGGGATTTTCTACATGATATCCTCCAACATCAGAAAAATTTATTAAATGTGAAGATGAAACGATCCGAAAATATTCATGGAGGAAATAATGGGAGAGGTGAGAATGGAGGAGATCCCATGTGTGGATATTGTACCTTGATGAGAGAATATTTACACTTTATTGAAGATCATATTCATGAACTTCGATTGCGTGTTCTCAAATTCAACGACAAACTGGAATGAACTAATAATAATTTTTCAAGTGTAAATCATGTGTGTAATATGGTATTCGTCAAAAGAGCTCTTATGACAAAGCCCAATTTTCATAGCTTTGTAATTTTCGGGTGGTAAGTGGTAGGTGGAGCGGTGGGGTGGTAGGTGGTAGATGGGTGGTAGGTGAAGCGGTGGGTGGTAGGTGGTGGATGGTGGGTGAAGCGGTGGGTGGTAGGTGGTAGGTGGTAGGTGGTGAAGCGGTGGGTGGTGGGTGGTGGATGGTTGGTGGTGGGTGAAGCGGTGGGTGGTAGGTGGTAGGTGGTGAAGCGGTGGGTGGTGGGTGGTAGGTGAAGCGGTGGGTGGTAAGTGGTAGGTGGTGAAGCGGTGGGTGGTGGGTGGTAGGTGAAGCGGTGGGTGGTAGGTGGTAGGTGGTGAAGCGGTGGGTGGTAGGTGAAGCGGTGGGTGGTGGGTGAAGCGGTGGGTGGTAGGTGGTAGATGGTGGGTGAAGCGGTGGGTGGGGGGTGGTGGGTGGTAGGTGAAGCGGTGGGTGGTAGGTGGTAGGTGGTGAAGCGGTGGGTGGTAGATGAAGCGGTGGGTGGTGAGGTGGTAGGTGAAGCGGTGGGTGGTAGGTGGTAGATGGTGGGTGGTGGGTGGTAGATGAAGTGATGGGTGGTAGGTGAAGCGGTGGGTGGTAGGTGAAGCGGTGGGTGGTAGGTGATGGGTGGTAGGTGAGGTGAGGGGTGGTAGGTGAGGGGTGGTGGGTGGTAAGTACAAGATGAGGTGGGGAGTCCGAGAGACAATTCTATAATGTATTAACTTTTGTCTTTTCCGATGAATCTCTTTTCATTCGCAAAACATTCTCCTTTCTCACGGTGGTATTTTACTCATAGTGATATCTTTCTTTTATCATGAAACTCCCGAGTCATCTGCACCTACATTCAAACAAAAAGACCATTTTGGTACTATATAAGCATCTCTCTGATGCTCAGCATCGTTTTTTGTCAGTATTATTCGAGTGCAGTCATGAGAAACATTCACTTGCAACGGAAGAATTTGGAGAAACGTCTACGGTTTCTCCAACAGAATATTAGAGAAACCAAGAAAGAAATTGAATCGAAAATCGACATTCTTTTACTGTGTACAAGACTCGTGAAAACTTCTCTCAAATAATATGGAATTTCACAAAAACCAACGTTGCTAATCAACAGAAAAAATGGTGCGTCGATGCAAGGGGAAAAATGACGGTAGAGAAGAATATGTGGTCAGTCATCATGGCGCTATTGGTGGATGTACAAGGATTCCAAGGAGCATTCAATGAATTCATTGTGAAAGAATTAGCTCTGATGAGTTCGGAAAAATCAGTGGAGAAATCAACTATAATGTTCTTCCAACCTCCATGTGATTTGAATGAAATACCAGTTAAATATCGTAGGACAAATAAATGGCTCGAAAGGAATTATCATGGAATACCATGGAATTATGGTAATATTCCATATAACCAAGTGGGAAGTAAATGTCGAGATGAGATGAAAAATGCCACCAAAATTTACGTGAAAGGTCGCGAGAAGAAAGAATGGCTAAAAAAAATTTTCATCAATGATTCTCTACCCATCATCGTGGACTTGGAGGAATTCTTCGATGATTGTCCATCAATTTCCAAATTCAAAGATATTCCAGTTCATACTTGTCCTTTTCATTACAACATGAAAAATATGACCTGTGCC